>JACEFZ010028139.1:0-422362 GCA_014155875.1 Cepaea nemoralis
GTCTACTAGACACAGTCCAGGTCTGGATAGCTACAGTTTGTCTACTAGACACAGTCCAGGTCTGATAGCTACAGTTTGTCTACTAGACACAGTCCAGGTCTGATAGCTACAGTCTGTCTACTAGACACAGTCCAGGTCTGATAGCTACAGTTTGTCTACTAGACACAGTCCAGGTCTGATAGCTACAGTCTGTCTACTAGACACAGTCCAGGTCTGATAGCTACAGTTTGTCTACTAGACACAGTCCAGGTCTGATAGCTACAGTCTGTCTACTAGACACAGTCCAGGTCTGATAGCTACAGTCTGTCTACTAGACACAGTCCAGGTCTGATAGCTACAGTCTGTCTACTAGACACAGTCCAGGTCTGATAGCTACAGTCTGTCTACTAGACACAGTCCAGGTCTGATAGCTACAGTCTGTCTACTAGACACAGTCCAGGTCTGATAGCTACAGTCTGTCTACTAGACACAGTCCAGGTCTGATAGCTACAGTCTGTCTACTAGACACAGTCCAGGTCTGATAGCTACAGTCTGTCTACTAGACACAGTCCAGGTCTGATAGCTACAGTCTGTCTACTAGACACAGTCCAGGTCTGATAGCTACAGTCTGTCTACTAGACACAGTCCAGGTCTGATAGCTACAGTCTGTCTACTAGACACAGTCCAGGTCTGATAGCTACAGTCTGTCTACTAGACACAGTCCAGGTCTGATAGCTACAGTTTGTCTACTAGACACAGTCCAGGTCTGATAGCTACAGTTTGTCTACTAGACACAGTCCAGGTCTGATAGCTACAGTCTTGTCTACTAGACACAGTCCAGGTCTGGTAGCTACAGTTTGTCTACTAGACACAGTCCAGGTCTGGATAGCTACAGTCTTGTCTACTAGACACAGTCCAGGTCTGATAGCTACAGTCTGTCTACTAGACACAGTCCAGGTCTGGATAGCTACAGTCTGTCTACTAGACACAGTCCAGGTCTGATAGCTACAGTTTGTCTACTAGACACAGTCCAGGTCTGATAGCTACAGTTTGTCTACTAGACACAGTCCAGGTCTGATAGCTACAGTTTGTCTACTAGACACAGTCCAGGTCTGATAGCTACAGTTTGTCTACTAGACACAGTCCAGGTCTGATAGCTACAGTTTGTCTACTAGACACAGTCCAGGTCTGATAGCTACAGTTTGTCTACTAGACACAGTCCAGGTCTGGTGGCTACAGTCTGTCTACTAGACACAGTCCAGGTCTGATAGCTACAGTCTGTCTACTAGACACAGTCCAGGTCTGATAGGCTACAGTCTGTCTACTAGACACAGTCCAGGTCTGGTGGCTACAGTCTGTCTACTAGACACAGTCCAGGCCTGGTGGCTACAGTCTGTCTACTAGACACAGTCCAGGCCTGGTGGCTACAGTTTGTCTACTAGACACAGTCCAGTCCTGGTAGCTACAGTCTGTCTACGTGCATATATTTAAGTATAGCAGGTATCCGATACGAAGTGGTTATGTCGCCAGCATGGCGCTGTGAAGGTTGTGGATTCGATTCTGAGCTACGATGTATGGTTCATTAATGAAGTTTTCTCGGAGACTCCTGGGGGTCGTCGCTGGAGCTACCAAGTTCGTGCTTTGTGCGACGCTTTCTGCAAGCCGCCCTGCGGAAAGAGACCAAGTCATATGGGATAAAACCCGGTGCAATGAAGTTCGCCCACTTTCCTTTACAACCTTTTTTTCTTTTTAATTTAAATATATTTGCCACTGAAAGTCCAAACAAAGAACTTAAAACAGAAAAAAAAGGTAATGGTTAGTGACAAAGAAAAAGTGTATACCCAAATGTAACATCAAAGTGAATGAATCCATTCTGAAACAAGTCAATGTATTTAAGTATTTATGTACCTTAATAACGGCTGATGGAAGATGTATTTAACGTCCCCAAGTTAAGGATGGTAGGTCCAATATTTCAGTCCAACTGTCCGGTGTAGGGGTTGAGCCCCTTACCTCGACATCAGCACACGGATGTTTACGTACACGCGTTCTCATCCATTCGGCCATGCTGACCTACTAACAAGTAATTTCAAGCAGACTGTTTCACATCGACTTCCAAAGGCACTTTCGCTGTGTATCAGCGTGTTGCGTTTGTTTAGTTTGCGCTGACGAAGGCTTTAGCCGCAACGTCCATTTTGTTTCCTGTAACAGTGTTCTAGTAAAGCTCACTATCTACTTCTCGTTTTTGTTTGTTTGTTTGTTTGTTTGTTGTTGTTGTTTTGGTACTTTTGCTTTAATTCACCCCAAACAAACTTCGTGAGTTATATTTAGCGTCACGAGCTATATTTAGCGCCGACGGTGATCTCCCTGTGTTCGGCTGGAGTGCGTGTCAGTGCGTTTCAATTGCCCCACACCACAGTGTTGTTTCTTTGGGGCTGTGGCAACCCGTTTCTGTGTGAGTGTCTGTCTCCCTTCGATCCTCATTTGCATCGGTCCTGCAAATCACTTTCCGGTTAGGGTTAGGGTTAGGGTTAGGATTAGGGTTAGGGTTGTGTGTACCCTACCCCTAACCCTAACCCTACCCCTAACCCTAACCGGAAAGTGAAAGAATAGCGCACACGGCCGCATAGAATTGCGCACCGAGCTACGGCGCAACACACGGAAACCCCCTGGATGTTCGGCGCAACACAGGGAAGCCCTGGATGTGACGTCATACCCTGGGATTCCCTTTTGTTTGGGGTGAATAAAAGCAAAAGTACCGTTTTTTTTTTTTTTTTTGTGATTCAGTCATATACTTAATCTGGGCGTTTAGAATCCCAACTACTGGGGCCGCTCTAAGTGGACTTTGGGATATTTGGGGCACTTCTCAAGTGACAGACAGTTAAAGAATTAACCAACTTAATATAGGTCGCCATCTTGTACTCAGAGATCAGCGTGACTGAGAGGTTTACCACGCTGCGCTTAAACTTCCTGTACGCTGATGATGGGGTAATGGGTTCACTCCCCATACCGAACAGCGGAACTTAAACCATGACTTCTCGTAGTGGAAAACAACTGGGTGTAAATCTCATCTCATCCCATCATGTTCCTCTTGTACCTTGCGGTGTCGAGGTGAAGTATAAACAGCGGGAGAGGCCCGCTTATGGGATTCATGCATAGATACATATAGACTGTTATTCCCTGCGTCCATCGTTTACATGGTCGGTGCCTGGCCTATATCCATTTGGATTAGTCCGTTTATACTTCGTAGTTTTCTACGAGCAGTATGAAGATCCTCTGTCGGCTTGCTAGGCCAGTCGCAGGTTTAGGACAACAATCTGACCATAGGGGTGTAAACTGCCTTGGAAATTAAACTGGGGCCATGTGACATTAGAAACTTGTATACATTTTTTTTTTGTTACTTTTTATTTCATCATTGCATTATGTGTTCGTCAGTCGAGTGAGATCATAGTCTACTCTTGCAAAAGAATAGATGTCATACAAGAGACAACATAGCTGTCATAAACATATTTCATGCGAACGAAAGAAGAAGTAGGAATCATTGCGACCTGAGAATCGGGAAAATCCAAACCTTTGTACGGAGACAATTCCCCAAGCAGGTCGCATTTTGAACTCAGTGCTCATTATGTACAGCTGAAGAAATATACGAGGAGCGGCTGGCCGATGTCTGATTCTCCTTCGGGAGATACGGGTTCGAATCCTGGGTAAGGTGTGGAGTATTTTTCTGTCGGAGGCAAAAAGAAACCTCTAACCTGCACAGTTCGCGGCGACTGCACTAGCCAGGCGACCTTAATTCCTCAGGCTCAAGACTCCACTGCCATACACCGCATGGTAATATTTTAGCAGTAAATGTCAAAAGAAATATACTCACTAACTAACATTTGCACGAACAGAGGAGTTCATACACATGAACTCACATATACACTATTAGGAACACACACGCGCCAGCGAACGAGTGCAAGCGCGCGCGCACACACACACACTCCTATATTGACATAAATAGAACAACACGCACACACGAACGCAAGAATACACCCCCCCCCCCCCCCACCAACTCACAGAGGGGCATGAATAGAATGACAAACATGCACGAACTCACATAAATCAAATCAAATCAAATCAACTTTATTAGGGTCACAAATTGGGCGCGCAGGCCCGTCTTACATTCGGCCCTTCCAATCACTCGTCTTTCGTTCATCAAGAGCATTATACATTTACATAGGAAGAAAAATAAACATTGTGAAATGAATGTTGTAAACATAAACAAGGCTAAACATGGAGAAAAATGTGTACATAAAAAGTATGTGACGTAAAAGTAGTGATGCCAGCGCGTCCCACACACACACACACACACACACACACACACACACACACCACACACTCTCTCTCTCTCTCTCATTCACTCTCACTCATTCACTCACACACACACACTCTCACTCATTCACTCTCCCGCTCACTCATTCACTCTCCCGTTCACTCATTCACTCTCCCGCTCACTCATTCACTCTCCCGCTCACTCATTCACTCTCCCGCTCACTCATTCACTCTCACGCTCACTCATTCTGTCTCTCCCGCTCACTCATTCACTCTCCCGCTCACTCATTCACTCTCCCGCTCACTCATTCACTCTCCCGTTCAATCATTCACTCTCCCGCTCACTCATTCACTCTCACTCATTCACTCTCACGCTCACTCATTCACTCTCACGCTCACTCATTCACTGTCCCGCTCACTCATTCACTCTGCCGCTCACTCATTCACTCTCACGCTCACTCATTTACTCACACGCCCACTCATTCACTCTCACGCTCAATCATTCACTCTCCCGCTCACTGATTCACTCTCACGCTCACTCATTCACTCTCACGCTCACTCATTCCTTCTCACGCTCACTCATTCACTCTCACTCATTCACTCTCACGCTCACTCAATCACTCTCACGCTCACTCATTCACTCTCACGCTCACTCATTCACTCTCACGCTCACTCATTCACTCTCCCGCTCAATCATTCACTCTCCCGCTCACTCATTCACTCTCACTAATTCACTCTCCCGCTCACTCATTCACTCTTCCGCTCACTCATTCACTCTCCCGCTCACTCATTCACTCTCCCGCTCACTCATTCACTCTCACGCTCACTCATTCACTCTCACGCTCACTCATTCACTCTCACTCATTCACTCACACTCATTCACTCCCACACACAGACACTCTCACTCATTCACTCTCCAGCTCACTCATTCGCTCTCACGCTCACTCATTCACTCTCCCGCTCACTCATTCACCCTCACGCTCACTCATTCACTCTCACGCTCACTCATTCACTCTCCCGCTCACTCATTCACTCTCACTCATTCACTCTCCCGCTCACTCATTCACTCTCACGCTCAATCATTCACTCTCCCGCTCACTCATTCACTCTCACGCTCACTCATTCACTCTCACGCTCACTCATTCACTCTCACGCTCACTCATTCACTCTCACGCTCACTCATTCACTCTCACGCTCACTCATTCTGTCTCTCATTCACACTCACTCACTCTCTCACTCAAACTACAGTAATGAACATAAGTTTAGATTATACATGATAAAATCAAATGGTATTTAACTTATAATATGACAGATGAGAATACACAAACATATGGATTCGCGTGTTACATAACATGCGTGTTACATGACATGCATCTGCTCAGCTCTCTCTCTCTCTCTCTCTCTCTCTCTCTCTCTCTCTCTCTCTCTCTCTCTCTGTATTCTTTCATATACACACACTCACACGCATGCGTACGCTCACACACACACACACACTCTCTCTCTCTCTTTCTCTCTCATTCACTCTCACTCTCACTAATTCACTCTCCCGCTCACTCATTCACTCTCACGCTCACTCATTCACTCTCACGCTCACTCATTCGCTCTCACGCTCACTCATTCACTCTCCCGCTCACTCATTCACTCTCCCGCTCACTCATTCACTCTCACGCTCAATCATTCACTCTCACGCTCACTCATTCACTCTCCCGCTCACTCATTCATTCTCCCGCTCACTCATTTACTCTCCCGCTCACTCATTCACTCTCCCGCTCACTCATTCACTCTCACGCTCACTCATTCTGTCTCTCCCGCTCACTCATTCACTCTCCCGCTCACTCATTCACTCTCCCGCTCACTCATTCACTCTCCCGCTCACTCATTCACTCTCCCGTTCAATCATTCACTCTCACTCATTCACTCTCACGCTCACTCATTCACTCTCACGCTCACTCATTCACTGTCCCGCTCAATCATTCACTCTGCCGCTCACTCATTCACTCTCACACTCACTCATTTACTCTCACGCTCACTCATTCACTCTCACGCTCAATCATTCACTCTCCCGCTCACTGATTCACTCTCACGCTCACCGATTCACTCTCACGCTCACTCATTCCTTCTCACGCTCACTCATTCACTCTCACTCATTCACTCTCACGCTCACTCATTCACTCTCACGCTCACTTCATTCACTCTCACGCTCACTCATTCACTCTCACGCCTCACTCATTCACTCTCACGCTCACTCATTCACTCTCCCGCTCACTCATTCACTCTCCCGCTCACTCATTCACTCTCCCGCTCACTCATTCACTCTCCCGCTCACTCATTCACTCTCCCGCTCACTCATTCACTCTCACGCTCACTCATTCACTCTCACGCTCACTCATTCACTCTCACTCATTCACTCACACACACAGACACTCTCACTCATTCACTCTCCCGCTCACTCATTCGCTCTCACGCTCACTCATTCACTCTCCCGCTCACTCATTCACCCTCACGCTCACTCATTCACTCTCACTCATTCACTCTCCCGCTCACTCATTCACTCTCACTCATTCACTCTCACGCTCACTCATTCACTCTCATGCTCACTCATTCACTCTCCCGCTCAATCATTTACTCTCCCGCTCACTCTCATGCTCACTCATTCACTCTCCCGCTCACTCATTCGCTCTCACGCTCACTCATTCACTCTCCCGCTCACTCATTCACTCTCACGCTCACTCATTTACTCTCACGCTCACTCATTCACTCTCACTCATTCACTCTCACGCTCACTCATTCACTCTCACGCTCACTCATTCTGTCTCTCATTCACACTCACTCACTCTCTCACTCAAACTACAGTAATGAACATAAGTTTAGATTATACATGATAAAATCAAATGGTATTTAACTTATAATATGACAGATGAGAATACACAAACATATGGATTCGCGTGTTACATAACATGCGTGTTACATGACATGCATCTGCTCAGCTCTCTCTCTCTCTCTCTCTCTCTCTCTCTCTCTCTCTCTCTCTCTCTCTCTCTCTCTCTCTCTCTCTCTGTATTCTTTCATATACACACACTCACACGCATGCGCGCGCTCACACACACACACACACACACTAACACATCAACTCTCCCACTGTCTCACTCTCTAACACACAATCCTACACACACACACACACACACACTCACTCTCTCAATCACACTCTCTCACACATACACGTACACATGAACGCATGCACGCACGCACACACTCCCTCACTCACTCTCACACATACACGTACGAATGCATGCACTGACACATTCCCCCACCATTTCTCGCTCAATCACTCTCTCCACACACACGCATGCACACACGCATTCACTCTCTCCCTCTCTCTGACACCCACTCTCTCTCTCTCTCTCTCTCTCTCTCTCTCTCTCTCTCTCTCTCTCTCTCCTCTCTCCCACACGCACACACATATATAGTGAACAATTATAATGAACAATTATACTGAACAATTATACCAGTAAATGAATTATGGTGGCATATAGTCGGTATGGATTAAGTATTGAAAGAGTTTTCGGTTAAATGTGTAGGGACTCATTGGAGTTTTCAGATCTGGAGGCAGATGATTCCATAAGTGAGCACCAGAATAGGCAAAACATGTTTTGTATAGGTCCAATCTAGGCTTTGAGACATGTAACAAATTTAGGCGCTTGCTGTTCATTGCATTAGATTGAATCAGCGGCAGAAGATACTCTGGGGTATTTTGAGATATAATTTTATTCACTAATTTGGCTTTGTTGAAAAGGAAGCGCTTTTGTAGTGGTAGAAGTCTTAGATGACTGTACAAATTATTACTTTCAACGTGCTTTATGCCAGAAACCAGACGAATAGCGCGGTTTTGTAGAGAACATAGTCGTTTTAAATTAGATTTAGGGCAACCATCCCAAACTGTGGAACAGTAATCGAGATGTGATTGGATATAGCATGTATAGAATATTTTTCGTGTGCTTTCGTCCAGGAAGTGCTGAATTTTAGCAAGTTGGTAAACTTTTTGTGCTATTTTCTTGGTAAGAGCGTGAACATGAGAGCTCCAGTTCAAATGGCTGTCTATTAAAAGCCCTAGTGTTTTATGTTCAGTCACATTAACTATAGGTAACGTGCCCATGCGGAGTTCGAGCGGTGATCCAGTTATGGCTAGTGTCTGTAGTTTTTGTCTGGTCGTTATTAGCATGGATTTGGTTTTGCCGATGTTAATTTGCATGCGGTTTTCATTGCTCCATCTAGTAAGATTATCAAGTTCCTTTTGTAAAGAATTCTCTAATTCACTACGGTTTTCTTGACTAGTATATATAGTACAGTCGTCAGCAAATAGATCACAAGTTGTATTGATATATAAAGGAAGATCATTAATATAAACTGCAAAAAGCAGCGGACCTAGTATTGAGCCCTGAGGCACACCAATATTAAGCTGTGTGGGTCTTGATAGACAGTTGTTGAAGGACACGACTTGTTGCCTGTCGGATAGAATAGACGAACATATAGACGAACAGAAGCGCCCACCTCCATTCACTCACTCTCTCTCTCTCACACACACACACACACACACACACACACACACACATACATACATACATACATACATACATACACTTACACGCCCATATACTTACAAATGCAGTATCCGCTCTTCAACGTGTACCCCTCGCAGCATTCTTCAGTTTCCACTTCTCGTGTACTCACGCGAGAGTGTTTTCGAGGTCTGGGTAGAAGGTCACAATGATGTTTCATAATAAGTAAAAAATAGTAGTAATAGCACTAGAAGCAGCAGCAGAAGCAGCAGCAGATGCAGCAGCAGCAGATGCAGCAGCAGCAGTAGTAGTAGTAGTAGTAGTAGTAGTAGTAGTAGCAGCAGCAGCAGCAGCAGTAGTAGTAGTAGTAGTAGTAGTAGTAGTAGTAGTAGTAGTAGTAGTAGTAGTAGTAGTAGTAGTAGTAGTAGTAGTAGTAGTAGTAGTAGTAGTATCAACTTGCTGTTCCAACAGCCTGACCATGACTGTAGATTTGCAGTCATCACCTGGTTCTCGCAAACGACTTGCTTCTCGTAGAGCTCGACCGCTTTCCACTGTAGCCTTCCTTGTAAGCCTGTCAGCCCGCTCATTTCCTTGTACACCCGCATGGCCTGTCACGAAAATGAAACTAATCTTTGCCAGCCGTCACCGCTCCAGAGACAGCACCCACTCTCTCCGGACCCACCCCATCTCTATCTTTTTGAGCATGCTCACTGAGTCGCTAAAGAAGCATGCACTAGTGAATGTCTGTGTCTCGAGCCATGTTATTGATTTACTTACCGCCATGACTTCCATAGTCAGGCCACTTGTGGTCAAAGTAAAAGCACCAGAATCTTCCTTCACAACCTCCCTTCTACCTGAATCGTAAAGGCCCACGACTGTCTTACTCTTCGAACGACGGACCCATCTGTATAAATGACAGCATCAACCTCTAAAAAATTCTCGAAGATCAAAGCCTGTACTTCTGCCTCCAGAGCAACCGCATTTTCTTGTCTGCATTTTCTGTCTAGTTGGATGCAAACTGAAAAGGACGTGCAGAACTCTGTTGGCACTTGTACCCACTCCTCGCCAGGTTATAAGTCCTCAAATGAACACATCTGTTGAAGAATTTCTTCGGCTTGACCCATCAAGACTTTTCTCTTTTTAACGGGCTGCCTTTTACCTTCTTACTTTCGCTATGCAGTAGATGATATGTGTTTGCGTTGATTCTGTGGTTGGAATGTGCTGGGCAAATTTGTATTCCGTCCTCAATAGTTGGAAAATCCATAAGGTAGCGCATCGCGCTGCGTGCTGCCTCTTGTACATCCAAGAATAATACGCATAGCTTCGTTCTGTATTCTTTCCATCCTTTCTATTGTTTATGGTTGAGAGTCAGGATCGCCATCGCATACTCCAAAACAGAAAGGACTAGACCCGCGTAAAGAAGACATAGATGGCGCTGCTCACAGTTTGCCGCCGCCATCAGCCGCATCGCAGCCAAACACAGCTTGGCCTTTGTTATCACCTGGACAACGTGCTCTGTATAAGCAAGGCTTCGATCAAATCGTATCCCCAGGTATTTCGACAGTCCCTGAACCCAGATTTACAGTTGGCGTTGGCTTGTTGACAATATGGTTATTCAAAGAGAAAAATGTCACTGCTGCATTCGTTGGGTTGACCATTGCCCCAGCCTCAACACACGAAGTGTTTGTGCAATTGAGCTCTGTTTGTAGTTCCACAGCAACCCGATCTGTATCCTTACCCTGACGATACACTAAAACATCGTCGGCATATGACAATGTCCTCCCCGTTCCTATGATTTGCTTGCCGCTGATTCTCACAATGGTGGCGTTGAACAGCATCGGAGATAATGGTGATCCCTGTGGCAGGCCAGGATATATTGTTATTGGTTCAGAAGTCTAACTGCGATATCTAAAAACCACTTTCCTTTGGAAGTGGGCTGCAGCGATCCAACTAAGGAGGAAAGAACTTATCTTGAGTTTAAGAAGCTGAAGCATTGAAACATCTAACGGCATTCTGTTGTACGCGTCCTCAAGATCAGTCGCTGCAGCAAAGGTTTCAATGCCTGAGTGGAAACATTCATAGACATCATGGGCAAAAACTGCTGCATTGGTCCAGGTTTGTCTATTTGGACAGTACCCTCCAAGGGTAGGTGGGAAACAACCTTGTCTCTCTAGCTGGCTTGATATTTGTGTGGCAATTAACTTCTCCAGCAGTTTGCCTATTGTATTCTGCATGGTTATTATCCAATATCCCTGAATTGTTTTTTTTTTTTTACTTTTTTTAAAAAGTCTTTACCAGGCTTTGACAAGGGAATCGGATAGCTCTGTAACCACTCCTCCTTGATGCTAGCACTTACATATACTGTTGTTGTACATGTCTGCTAGTTTCATTAACTCGTGGGTACACATACAAATGTCATCATACTTTATGCCATCTGGCCCTGAAGCGCTGGTTTTTGATCGTCGAAGCACAGCCCTGATCTCTTTCACCGTCACTGTGTCTTCATCTGAAATTTTCTGGGCCTTACGCCTATCTGAGGTAACCGCGTTGGCAAGATTTCGGCCTCTCATGTCTGTCTGGTTGCTCTGCTCTAGATAGCGTTCGAAACGGGCTTTGCCCTTATTCTCGTCAGTCCTCTGCCAGATGAGGTCAGCACCTTGGAAGTCCGGAATACTCTTATTCTTGACTACCCCACTCATGCTTTTATGTAGTCGCCAGAACAATTTCAGTTACTTGTCTGTACTTATTCTTTGATACAGCTCTGCACACTAGATAATTGATCTATGGATGAAATAATGAAAGAGAGTGATAGACGGACAGACTATTAGACAGACCTTCGTGCCCAATTCTTAAACCTGTGAAAATAAATTTATTTGTTCGTTCGGTAATTCGTTCATTAATTAATTTGTTAATTCGTTAGTTAGTTCATTCGTTCGTTCGTTCATTTGTTCGTTAGTTTAATGAAGCTGGTTAACATGGACACACGGTAAAACCTGTAAACACTTACAGAAACCTATTGCAGACGTAAGTAGGCGGCCTGTAGACCGCTGGACACGGGATGTACTCCAGTTTGTCCCACTCCTTGCCTGTAGGAGATGGTCTGGGACACATGACAAGGCCGCTGTGGCTCCGACGTCTTGTAACATCCACCACATGGCTCTGTCGGTGAGATGAGTTGTGATACATCAATTATTTCATTGCGTAGTGTATTAGGAAGGCTAATAGACTACAATGGCTGGGGCATATAGAAAGAATGGAAGATAATAGGGAAACAAAACTCGCTTACACTCAGGAAATAAATGACCGTAGACCCCGAGGTAGACCAAGAAGGCGGTGGAGAGATAATACATGTACAGACCTACAAGCACTTGGAATCAACGACTGGCAAGAGAAGGTCCACCAGAGAGACGAATGGAGACGGATTGTATTTGCAGCAAAGAACCTCAATGGCTCGGAACGCTGAAGAAGAATAAGTAGTGTATTTTATTAAGGTTGACTATTCTTTAATTAATATTGATATAGAGGAAACAATCTCATACTTTGGGATGGCTTACAAGTTTTTTGTCAATGAAATAGGAAAATAATCCACACCTGTGAATGACTTTAAACTTCTTAGTCAGGGGAAATAATCCTATATTTAAGAATGGTTTGCAAGTTATTTGTCATGGGAAATAAGCCCATATTTATTATTCAGATTACTGAAAAAAGCTGCAGCAGAGTACTTGAAAAAGTCCGCATAAGAGTAGTAGATACATTGGAGGAGAATAAGGTATGAAGGTTCATAAGTTAGACAGGAACTTGGTTCAGAAACACGAGACTGTGATAGAAGGGAACAGACATATACAAGTATTGTGAAAGCCGTAAAGTACTGCATTTGAACACTAAGAGAATTACCACTCTTCGTTACTTTCGTTACCCCTATAGATGACAATTCCTTTCAGATAAATGTTCAAAAAGTGGCTGTTTCTGTCACGAGATAAGTAATCTGAGTCTGGGATGAGCCCTAGTTATAAACGTCTCTTGTGAGGTTGAACGCGGCAGAGTAATGGAAAAACAACAACAACGTAGGGAGAACACTGTACTCTATGGCTGTGCCTGGCGTTGTCAAATGTATGCTGGCACTGGTCATCTTTAAGCAGTTATGAATCGAGGACGCTACACAGAGGCTTGCTGTACAAAAATAACGTTTTCTCTTCATCTCATCTACGGTTTACCCCTATTTCAAGAAACATTTCCTGTCACAGACTGGTCACATCCGCCATTGCAAACGCACTCTATGGCAGGTGTACTAGCGAAGTTGATAGCTAACTACTCTGGTAATGTCATGATAACGGTCGGGCGGGGTCCGGCGCCTGGGCTCATCGCATGCCAAAGTTAGAGAAAGATTGGCCGCCTATTCCTCCTGGCTCTCTGGGTACAAAAAGTGAAGTCGCTGTCATATCATAGACCCGTAGCACTAAAATGCTTCTGGGCAATTGATTATTTGTTATTAAACCCGCCCTGGAACAGACAAAGGAAACTTTTCGGTAAAGAGAGAAAAATCAAAAACTCAGATATTGAAGTTTCACTTGTGTAATGTTAGTAAGTTGCATATCCTCTACAGGACGTCACAGGCAACACCAGTATTGTTTGCTGTTGTGATGTCTTGGCAAGATTATGTTCAGTAGTTTCCCATTGCTTTCTGAACGACCGGCACCCATACCATTTCGTAAAATAACAATCGCAGGCTGTATGCTGTCAAATCGCTCGCAGCTGTGGGTATGCGGAGTTACGAGCTGCGTCCGTAACACCTGTGCCACGTAGCAGGAGTAATGTATAAGATAGTTCATAAATAATTGTACAGGCATGCAGAAGGGTAAGTAAGTAGATAGATACAGCAGTATTTAGATGTGAAAATAGGTATGTAAGTACGTTCATGTAAGTACAATCGTTAAGTAGGTAGGCATTCTAGGTAACAGGCGAGAACACTGATAGACAAGTAGGTATGTAGTTTGGTAAGTAGGTGAATAGATAAGCAGATTGGCAAACTGACAGGTTTGTTTGCAGGTTTAAAAAAAAAAGATAATGAGGTTATAAAGTCAGCTGTTATGTAGGTAGAGACGAAGGAAGAAAGTAAGGCAAGCAGGCAGGCAGAGATGCAAATGGAGAGGTAAGTAGACAGAGAAGAAGGAAGTAAGAAAGAAAGGAAGGAAGGTAAAATGGAAGAAAGTAAGGAAATGTGGAAAGAAGGCAGGCGCCCTGGCAGATGGGAAGGAAGAGAGGCACGTGGATTGGCACGTAGACTGAGAAGAAGTAAGGAAGAAAGAAGGAAGGTAAGAATGAAGGAAGAAAAGCAGGCAGGTTGGGAGAGAGGCACGTGGAATGATAAGTAGATATGAAAGACGGAAAACAGAAATGTAGAAAGGCAGGTAGTTAGATCGTTCATCATAAGTATATTGTTCACTAGATACGTGTGTTTAAGCCAGGTCTTAGTCAAATATAACTGAGCTACCGTATTGACAGTAGACGGTACTACCTGCTTTTTGTTAGCGCCTCATGTTGGGCGGTGCTAATTAAACCCGACACCCAATATTGTGCCAACGGTTACGGGAGGAGGAGCGCAATTGGTAGGGTACAAGTCTTACCCTAGTGTTGCACATGCAATCTGACGATTAAATGTCATGGCAGTGCATACCAGATTCTAAGCCTTGGTCGGCAACTGATCTGTGATGGAAGCTCCGACAGACAGACAGTTAGATTATTGCTTTCGCAGTTTTACTAATCCGGCAGCTTCTGCAGCTTGTCTTGTTTAAGACGTATTGGTGTTACCTTTCCTCTGGAGTAAAGTAGGCAGGCCGAGAGAGGGATCATGCTGCATGGGCAATACATGGTATCTAAATACAGCTCAAACTTTGTGCTATGGAGAAATATAACGAAGGAAAATGGTGGTAAAATGTTAAATTTGATTGGACGAACCGGCGAAGACGTCTGCAGTAAATCCACCAATCCCGTTCTGAGAGGTCCGGAATAAGACCAGCATGGTGTTTCCGCTGCTAACGATCACCTCACTGGGCGGCACCCCACAGCAAAACCTGGGTGGATAATCAACAATAGCAGGTGTTGATGGAGGGTACATAATCAACAATAGAAGGTGTTGATGAAGGTCACATAATTAACAATTGCAGGCGTAGATGAAGATCTTATAATCAACAATAGCAGTTGCAGATGGGTGTCATATAATCAACAATAGCAGTTGTAGATCAAGGTCAAATAATCAACAATAGCAGTTGTAGATGAGGGTCAAATAATCAACAATAGCATTGTAGATGAGGGTCATATAATCAACAATAGCTGTTGTAGACGAGGGTCATATAATGAACAATAGCAATTGTAGATGGGGAATCATAAAATCACTATATCAGTTCTCAGTGAGGGTCATATAATCAACAATATCAGTTGTAGATAAGGTTCATATAATCAACAGTGTCATTTGTATATAAAATTCATATAATCAGCAATAGCAGTTGTAGATGGGGAATCATGAAATCACTAATATCGGTTGTAAATGAGAATCATATGAGAATAAAACAGAAGGGGGCTGTGTGGTCTCGAGGTATGGCTGTCCGCCTCCAGTGCTGGAGGTCCCGGGTTCAAGCCCCGGTGAGGAACGGGATTTTTTCACGTGGACTTTTAGTAATACAATTTCCCCTGGTCTTAGGGTAGTGAGATCGGACGCCCGTGTGTGTTGTTGCGCACGTAAAAAATCCCTTGGCAGTTGGAAATCGTAAAAGAGTAGCCTTACGGCGCTGCCCGGGCAAAATTTCGAGATAAAAATCTACCCAAAGTATTTCAGGTTCCTCGCCGGTGCTACGGAGTTCGTGCACTGAGCTGAGTTTCTCCAGATTCAGGTTTGAGTTAGGAGGAGAACGGAGCACTTATGGGTTACACCCGTGTGCCGTGATGTTGATCCATCGACTAAACTAAACTAAACTAAACAGTAAATGAGGATAAGTAATAAACAATAACAGTTTTAAATGAGGATACGATAATAAAGAATATCCGTTGTAGATGGGATCAAATAATCAATAACATCGGTTGTAATTGACGGTGAGATAATAAACAATATCGATTGTAAATGACGGTGAGATAATAGACAATAACAGTTGTAGATCGGTAAATAATCATAATCAATGTCAGTTTTAGATGAGGGTGGGGACGCAGAGGTGTTTCCAAGGCACCAGGGCCGGGTTATATACTGGCCAAGACCTATTGACGCGTCCTCGTCGAGCGTCCTGGGCAACAGGTCCCTTCGGGGTCCTGGCTAAAGTCAGTAGGATCGCCGATTCCTCCGAAGTCGGAGAGTGTCTGCCTGTACGGCGAGGACCCACCAGTCTGCACACCAATAAGCCAGACATGGGAAGACGGATACTCACGCAAACCTCAGGTCCTGTATGATATCACACTGATGTTGGACAACAGGATGCCTTCATCCGACATACAGGTCTTCACGTTGGAGCTCAAGCCAACGAACACAAGCAAGCAAGCAGATGAGGTGATATCAATAATACCAGTTGCAGATGTGGGTCATATAATCAACAATATTGCTTCTAGATGAAGTTCATGAATTAACAATATTAGTTGTAGATGAGAGTCGGTTTATCTAATTGCCGAGTTCACAACCACGAGCATTGTAGAGTCACGTAAAATCTTCATTTGCAATGTCGCTTATAGACATCGGGATGTATCTTGATCTACGATGGAAGAATACTAACCCCTATCGGCTAGGGGCCACATGGATGTTTTTCAACTAACGATCCCTACAGCCTCGTCAATAGTCCGTGCTTCAACCTTTCCAGCATGATGGATAATACTACCCGTGGGTTTGAAATCCCTGTTTAGTGCAGACCCATTTTTCCTCTCCAGACCCCCGGCATATCGAGTAGTCCAGAATTCAAGTCACAACATCATCAGTTTTATCGAAAGTACGGTAGGAACAGTTGAGAACAGTCCCTTTTGTGGGTCAAGTATGATCCACCATCCACATGATTTTATCATCGTCAATGAATCCCTATATCCACAATCACAGTGTTCAGCATCCAGAGAACCTTGGGTTTTTTTTCTCAGTGGCACATTGTGATGTTTTGTCAATTCAAAATGGGATGAGCGCATCTATATAAGCAGTAGAAAATGTGGAGTAAAATAGAAGGGTAGAAGCTTCTTCATAGGACTTCTTCATTTGGAGGATAGAGACAGTTGTGAGAACCCCAGTATGGGGCGAGTATGCATTCTCCTGATTGGACAGTGAAGAGAAGTCCAGTACAGGGCGATTCTACATTCTCCTGATTAACAGGATTTACGTATTCCAAACTTAGTTAAAACTAGGACACAATCACCAGTCTGATCCATGAGTTATGATCTGTTATGTTTTTTTCGTTTAATAGATATCAAGTAGGATATATGTGTACTGGGGTTGATTTAGGGAAACTGGTAAATGGTAATCCCGAGAAGTTTATTCGGGAAGACCCAACATTCAAGAGTTGAGTGTAATCTGGTTTTTAGAGGAAGAGGTGAGACAGAGGAGGGGTGAGGAGTGTTAAATTAGAATTGAATGCATTTCTTAATAATGTATTTGTTTTGTTTGATGTGTTGATAGCTTGTAGTAGAGGCAGAGTCTTGTAACGCCAGATTGAGATTCTGTTAATAAAGATATAAGTAGGACCAGAAGAGTTTTATTGTATTGTGACCAACGTTACACTGTTTGTGATCGTAGAGAAATGTGCTACTATATGTTGGTGGGCAGAGAATCCAGTGGGGAGGTCAAACAACACACAGTCTCAGATATCTTATCCTGGAACAACAACTTGATAGAGATCTGTGGTTAAATGACCTAATCTCTGTTATATTCTTCAGGAAGGTAGTTTATCTTGTAAAGTGGGTGGAGTCTATCCGACCATAACCCCATTCTTACTTCAATAGAGCCAATAACTATTCTATATTCCTGTAGACTTCTATCACAGAAAGGACTCGAACAAAAGACTTTATAGTGTATATCTGGGACCATTGTCATCCCTAGACAACTATTCATCGACCATTTACATTAAAAACCCCACACTTATCAGGTGTCATGTCAAGGGAACAATTAGGTTCTCATGGTCAACAGCCAGTTTACAACTCTGTTGGTAAACCAGGTTTGCTTGCGTCATGCCTGGTTGGTTTTAATTACTATTCAGTCCCCTGAGTCTGCCCTCCAGTCTGGCTGGATTGATAACCTCTGGGGGTGACCGGTACTGGTGTCAAATTAACTTCCCAAATAGAAAGCCATTCCTGGTGGTTTGTTTACTTGCAGGTTTTGCAAGCTTACGTCAAGACAGTATAGCCTTGAATATAGAGAAAATAGTTTTGTTCGTCTGTTGATCCTCTACATGGCCCATCAAAATTGAACCGAAAATTGTTCTGGGAAGTAAAGGCTGCAAATTCGTGACACTACCCGTGACCTCCGAAGCGAAGCAAGCCACTCTGCACGAAGCTTGCCTGTTCTCACCCTTCTCAGCATGCTTTCTGAGTCAGCTACAATCACAATATGTGTATGTATCGTGTTTTCTATCCAGCTGAAAGCTGCACTGACCGCCTCCACCTCCATTCTTAAGCTAGATGTAGTGTCATCTTATAGAAAGAATGGAAGATAACAGGAAAACAAAACTCGCTTACACTCAGGAAATAAATGACCGTAGACCCCGAGGTAGATCAAGAAGACGGTGGAGAGATAATATATATACAGACCTACAAGCACTTGGAATCAACGACTGGCAAGAGAAGGTCAACCAGAGAGACGAATGGAGACGGATTGTATCTGCAGCATAGAACCTTAATGGCTCGGAACGCTGAAGAAGAAAAAGAAGTTAGTTAGTTAGTTAGTTAGTCGCAGTTCCAACTTCACAGCAACGGGTCGTCCCCATTATGCTCCGTTCCTGTGCCAGTGAATATCACACAAAACGCGCCCCACTGCCCAATGTGAAAAGTGGAAAAGAGAGGAGTCTCGACAAACAACAACCCGCACAAATACACTGTGCATAATGCAGCCACCAGAATGTCAACACACCAGTCCCCCACGAAACACCCAGTTCATCTCTGATGGAATCGGCTGTCATTTTCCTATCTGAATGTTTCCTAGATGTTCACCCACACAGTCCACGAAAAAAACAGTTCATCGTTGATGGCAGTGGCAGTCAACCAGAAGCCCAGCAAGCCACGCATTTCTGCATAAGGCAAAAACCGGTCAACTCTGGGACATAGCCACCTGCCATCACTCCGAACATGCAGTCACGTTCCAAAAAACCTCAGGCAGATTCAAAAGCATTTCACATGAAACTCACAGCTCACAGTGTCGCGCCACGCACTCACTCAGTAGCAGGGCGACGGAACCATCAAGCCTCCTTAGTCGCCTCTTACGACATGCGTGGTAGGCTACAGTGTTGCTATTCTTTGCTTCCCGTATGGGCCCCGGCAACACACAGAAAAAGAAGAAGTATGTTACTGGGACAATTAGCTTCCACACTTTACATCTGCTCAGAGGAGACGGATCATTTATTGGTTTGCCCGTAGTGCTATTATGCTTGATTAAAAAATCAAATAAACGGCACATGGTTGCTTGATTGAATATAAAACCATAATATGCTTATAGTATTTCGTAAATTATACGTATATTTAATTGTCAGGTTTTGGATATGTATTTTGAGTATTCCGCTTGATTCAATGTGTTTTTCGCTTTGCAATTTTCGGAGTATCTAATGGGATAAGCACACATCTCCGAGGTGCTCTGTGCATGTTGCCAAGGTATCACAGAGGAGGGAGCCGAGGAAGCATAATGGCTAAACGCTCATCTGCCGGCGCGTGGGTCATGGGTTCCAATCCGTATTGAGGAAATTTTAAGAATGACTTCGGCTCTCATGTCGATCAAACATAAAATGGGTACCAGTACAAGACATGGGAAGTAAAGGCGACTTGCAGGATACTGACCACACAACCCACCATAAGCCCAGTGTGTCTTAAAGAGTGTACAAAGGTCCTTAACGTTTTTACTTATCACAGAGTAGGGCTTGCCGGCTGGCCCAATTGTCATGTGTTCAAATTCAAGTTGAGGCGAGGATTTGTCAGAACTCTCCTGGGTTCCCGGTTCGATAGTCTAAACAGGCACCAGAACATGTCTATGGTAGTAAAGGAAGCTGGCGTAATGTTGACCACATCATTAACTGAGTGCCGATTGGTCTATACAAATATATATATAATGTGAAATAGAGATAGAAGGGAAAATTTTCACCAAGTGGATAGTTTTAAATATCTAGGGACATTTACAACATCAGATGGATTTGCGCAACAGAGATCAAGAGAAGAATAGGGCAAGCAAAGGCTGCATTTCAGAAAATGAAGAATATCTTATGCAATAAATCACTATTATTGAATGTAAGAAAGAGAGTGCTGAAGAGCTATATAGAACCTGTTTTGCTGTATGGCTGTGAATGTTGGAATATACATGAACAAATTAGGAAAAGATTGGAGGCAACAGAGATGTGGTTCCTTAGACAAATGTTGCGAATTCTTGGATTGCCAAAGTAACTAACAACGAATGCCTTAAAGAGGCTAACGAAACTAGAACGTTATATACAACAATAAGAAAGAGACAAACAGCTTTGTTTTGGTCATGTGATGAGAAGAGAGGCACTGGAGAACATCGCGACAACTGGAAAGATCGATGGGAAGAGAGGCAGAGGCAGACCATGAGAACATGAGAAATTATGCTGGATGGATTGAGACGGTGGCATGGAGGAATATCAACGGCAGAGTTGATCCAGAAAATCAAATGCCGAGATTTGTGGAGAGTTATGAACACCTACGCCATCTCTCTCTCTCTCTCTCTCTCTCTCTCTCTCTCTCTCTATATATATATATATATATATATATATATATATATATATATATATATATATATATATATATATATATATGCCTCAAGGCTTGGAAATGAATGCTTTATGTTACTTTATCCCAGAGCGGGGCACTCATTTACCCTAGCAACTGACCAGACTGCTTAAGGCTGTGAATGTAGATCAAAGCCACGTGAATGTGGAAATCAAGAAGAAATTACTACATTACTTACCCAAAATACGCAAGGTGACAGCGGATAAAAAAGAATTTCAAAGATACAACGGTGAGGGCACCAGGCCAGACAGATCATCTTTGCAAACTGGTGAGAGAACAATGTCAGAGTAAATACGAGATGTAGAGATGGCAGACGGGCGGTTCGAAAGAACAGTAGTGAAAAGCGCGGTTTTTGTAAGAAGAGCCAAGGGTTGTCTTGCGCGAAGGTGGGCACAGCATATTACAGACACTCTGGGAATGAAAATGCATGAGGCTGAGTTGAGTTGAGTTAAGTCAAGAACCGACATCATAGAACTAGGGACATTCCCATACTAGCTCTGTCCTAATCTTCAACAGCAAGTGAAGAGTCCCAGCACTAATGGTACCAGTTGAAATCAATCAATCAGGCGCCGTCTTCACAATGAAGGTTGGCTGCAGTGAATCATCAACATTGTCTATCTCTCGCCCTGATTGTGTATTCTTCTTCTTCGTTCATCCGGAGTGTTTTTTTCCGGACGTGATTGCGTTGTGCCTGTTTACAGCAGAGCTGCGTTCTTGCGCCGTTAGGCCGACACATCCGACTTCTGCGGGCATTTGTTGACCGGGTTAACCTTCCCGGGGGGTTTCTTAGGACGTTAGACTCTCACTGTTGTGGTGTTATCTCCCATCCCAGCTGGCCCATATAGAACAGCCAAAGGCATCCTGGTCGGCCCTCAAGGGAAGGCAGGGGCAGACCATGGGCATTCCCCGCCATCCAAGGAGGCTTCCATAATTGCAGAGCCAACACACAGCGCTCTGGTACTGGGCTCACCCAAGGAATCGTCACGTCCTGCACATGGCTGCTTAGCCTCACTTCCGTATATTGGGCCTTCCGTTCACCATAGGCTGTTCTTCCAGAAGCCAGAAGAATGCTGTTTGCAGATGACATCCACACAGTGAGCTTTCGATTCGGACTTTCCACGTAATGGATTTGCTATCCAAGCAATATTCCATTTTGTGCCACTAGGACACTTTTTCCACCTTTTATGAAGCCCACACAGTGAGCTTTCGATTCGGACTTTCCACGTAATGGATTTGCTATCCAAGCAATATTCCATTTCATGCCTCTGGGAGGCTTGTGTAACCGACATGCCTGTGGTATGAAGTGTGGCAGTCTAAATACTTCTTCATGTACATTTAAATGTCAACCTGAATACAGTTAAAGTAAGCTGCAGTCGACTTGAGCTTGTTGATATCTCCATAGAGCTTGTCCTCGAATGAAGCAGGTGTGGGCCAAAATATCTTTCTCTGTTCTGCATATATTGGGCACTCTTGCAGCAAATGTTTAGCTGTCATTTTACCAGTTCCACAATTACATTCATCTGTATCTCCTATCTTTAGTTTGTTGAACAAGTGGTATTTCAGCCTGTTATGTCCTGTGCGGAGTCTGAAGATTGCTACTTGTTCTCTTCGGTCGAGTTTGTAATATGCATCATCCTTCTGGTGGCCTGGATGCTCTGATTCCCATTTGGTTCTATAAGTGCTTTTTATCAACCTCTTTGCCTCATTATAGGCTTATGTCTATGTCAGGCTGTGGTAGTCGTCCGCCCTCTTTTGCCAGTCTGTCAGCCTCTTCATTTCCAGGTATACTGCAATGTGATGGGATCCACTGTATTATAACTTTTTTGGATTTCTGGCATAGACCATGGAGTGCTGCTCTTAGGTCAGCTAGTTCTGTGCTGTTTTTGCTCTTCAGTATTGAGACAGCTGACTTTGCATCTGTGAAGATAGCTATTTGCGTCTCTTTATTTTCCTCCATCAAGAGCATTTCTGCTGCAGTTTTCAGAGCCTCTACCTCCGCTTTGAAGTTACTTGAAACTTTCCAGTTGCCACTGAATGTGTTTTTTTTCACTCCATTTTTTAAATTTAGGAGAATTCCTCCTCCTCCATTCTCTACTGAATTTTTGGCTGATCCATCTGTATATGCATGGGTCCAATTGCTGCTTGGGTAATGTTCTTTTATGTAGTTTAGGGTTATTTCTCTTCTTTCGGTTTCATGCTGAGTGTTCTTTTTCTCAATACCAGGAATGTTTTCTATCATCTCAGGCAGTTGCTGCTGTCTCCAAGCTGGGAACTTGTCTGCATTGTAAATGGGTTTGACTGTTGATATGTTAAGTATGGGATCTGCCCTAATCTTTCGTTTTGCAGTTTCTACAAAGTTGCTACGCTTCAGTCTTCCCTTTCCAAAACCACTAAACCTTTTATACATAGGGTGGTCTGTCAATCTTCTAAATTTTTCAGCTTGTTGCTGGGCTCTGCTATCTCTTCTATCCTGCATTGGTTGTAAACAAGTGATCTTTTCTAATTCATTAATAGGCGTTGTCTTCAGGCTTCCAGTTATGATTCGCATTCCTTGATTTTGGACTCTACTTATTTTGTTAAAGTTTGACTTAGCTGCTGTTGCCCAAACTGCAATGCCATATTCCAGTACTGGCCTCACCCGTCCAGTATATAACTTCTTGAGAACTTTCTCATCTGCTCCCCACGTTGTACCAGCAAGCTTTTTCATGATTGCCATTCTTTGCCTTGCTCTTGTTCGATTTTTCTCAACCTGTGTCTTCCATGTCAGGCGACGATCAAAGGTGACTCCTAGATAGTTTGGATTTTCTTCATGGCGCAATATTTTTCCATTCAATACCAGCTTAGGTTGCTGAGTTTTAGTTGAGAGGGAGAACACTGTGCATGTTGTTTTCTCCTCACTTATCTTCACTAGCCATGATTTTGACCAGTCCTCTAGCGCTAATAGGGCTTGCTGTATTCTGCTGTTAGCTGTACTAATATATTCTTCAGATGTCCATATGGCTAGGTCATCTGCAAAGGATGATGTGTGTACTCTGGCTGGAAAATTTTCCGTGATGTCATTTATATATGCTAGGAATAATGTTGGTGAAAGAACTCCTCCTTGGGGGACACCTTGCTCCAATAGCATCATTTTACTGGTTTGTCCTTGTACTTTTGTCCTGGCAGTTCTGTTCTCAAGGTAGTGGCTGATGATTGTGTATTCTGTGAGATTGATGTTCGTCCATCTCTTGATGCTTGCTTGCATTCGCTGGCTGTGAAGTTCTGTCTGTATGTCTGATGGTGACATCCTGTTGTCCAACATCAGTGTGATGTCATACCGGACTGAGGTTTGCGTGAGGATCCGTTGACCCATGTCTGGCTTACTGGTGTGTTATTTTTATTGGTTATTGATCTGTCTGTCTGTCTGTCTGTCTGTCTGTCTATCTGTCTGTCTATCTATGTATCTATGTATCTATCTATCTATCTATCTATCTATCTATCTATCTATCTATCTGTCTGTCTGTCTGTGTCTGTCTGTCTGTCTGTCTGTCTGTCTGTCTATCTATCTATCTATCTATCTATCTTTCTATCTATCTATCTATCTATCTATCTATCTATCTATCTATCTATCTATCTATCTATCTATCTATCTATGTGTGATGTCATACCGGACTGAGGTTTGCGTGAGGATCCGTTGACCCATGTCTGGCTTATTGGTGTGTTATTGTTATTGGTTATTGATCTGTCTGTCTGTCTGTCTATCTGTCTGTCTTTCTACGTATCTATGTATCTATCTATCTATCTATCTATCTATCTATCTATCTATCTATCTATCTATCTATCTATCTATCTATCTATCTATCTATAGCCAGGGGACTTAACCTAAGATATAGCAATGCTACTAAAAGTTATGTCCCTTGTTTTATTTTTTCTTATGTTGAGTCATGTAATTACAAAATAAAATTTTAGTAAGTAAATAGATGATAGTACACTAAGAAACTATTACAGTTGGTTGCACAGGAATGAAAAGAAGACGTGTAGAAAATTTCATCTCAATCGGATGGACCGTTCGCGAACGCATAAGAACGGACATACATACACACACACACACATTACATACATACATCCTTTTTTTATAGATATAGATTATGTCTTTTAACGTGGCCGAAATATTTAACTTGCCTCTTTTTTTTATTTCTTTTCATCAACTCTCTTATTATTCCCAGGTTTTTCTAGAACCTCTGTATTTGATTGTTTTTGTTTCGATGAAATACGACATTTTAGTCTGTCTATCCACATCTCCAGGGCATCTATTTGCTTGTTCAATGTCCAGGCTTCCGCGCCATACAGCAGTGTTGAATATAGTACCATTTGACAATTCTCATTTCTAATGCGTTGTTAATATCTCTAGATGTTAATACTGATTTAATGCTGCTGAAAGCATTTTTGGCAATTCCTATTCTCTTTTTGAATTCTATTTCACTTCTGCTACCATCTGTTATTACATGTCCAACGAGAAATTTGTACCAGTTGCAATATCCCTCTGGCCTTTATCAGACTAGATGTCGGGGTATTAAATGCGGTAGGAGAACTGGCGAACAATCGGAAGCCTTTTAAAATTGCCCTGATATTCAGCAAAATGACCTGCTAAATGATGATAATAATTATCTGAAGTTGAGAACTTTATTTGGGAAATCATGTACCCCACTATGACATGATGACCCTGTGAAAAACATGAATAGTGTCCCCTGAAATGGTCTTGTACTCAGTAATCCGGGCATTTCTCACTGGACTCAATAAAATGGCGGCCGTCTGGAGGTAAAAATGAGGTTATTTCTAGCATCTTCTAGGCACTAAATAATACCCAACGTGCTCATGTCTCTAAGTTTACTGGAGGTAACAATAATACTGAATATTTAATGATCACAGTTGAAAAGAGTCATTAGAAAAGGCGAAATAGTTTTTATTCACACTGTCTTTGCAAATGTGCCATATTTTTTGGATTGTAATGGTGCCAATAATAAAATAAAGTTTATTATAAACATGACGCATACATTGCCTACATAGCTGTAAGAAATGGCAATAGAACCATTTCAGAGTCTTTTATTTGCAACTAAGGTGGCTGATTGGCAATTTGTGATGTCGTTTGCATAGTTTTGTGTTCTCAGAACTCCAACGAGTGGTGCTCACAAGTGTCCACCAGTCCAGTGTGGTACAGTGGTGAGTGAGTGTCAATCAGTCACTATCTTATCTATGATTGTGATGACTACTGGAAAACTACATTAATCATGCCTAATTCATGTCTTCACATGAATTATAAAATTATATAGGCAAAAATGTTACACTTTTTTAATTGTGTGAGCAGTATTCTAAAAAAAAAACAGTTTAGATGCTAATCATTATAATTAAAACAAAAATGAAAAGGTCATTTAAGAACTAAAAAGTCACTCCGTGACGAAGTGGGTTCAATTCCGGGCTGCACCCTTTGGTTCACGAGTGAATTTTTTCAGAGACTCCTGTGGGTCGTTGCTGGAGCTATGGAGTTTGTGCTTTGTGCAGTGCTTTCCGCGCTGCGGAAAGAGACTGAGCCATATGGGATAAACACCCGGTGCAATGAAGTCGACCCTGTCGACTTTTAAGCGACTTTTTTAAAAGTCACACGTGTGACTTGAACTTACTTAAAGGGCGTGCAGGAAATCCCACCACACAGGCGTCGGCTTTATATATAAACTTGACTATCACCATTAGGGATCACCATTATCTCCGGTACTGTTCAACGCCTACACTGTGAGAATCACCAGCGAGCAGATAATGGACCAGGGAGGACACTGTCATATGCCGACGATGTTTTAGTGTATCGTCAGGAGAAGGAATCAGGTTGCTGTGGAACTACAAACTGAACATAGCATAAATACTTGGTGTGTTGAAGCTGGGGCAATGGTCAACCCAACAAAGGCAACAGTGACATGGTTCTCATAGAATAATCATATTGTCAACACTCCAACACCTACTGTTAATCTGTGCTCAGAGATGGTGGAAAGAACGCAGGCAATGAATTACCTGGGGATACGTTTTGATCGAAGCCTTGCTTATAATGAGCACATAGACCAGGTGGTAACAAAGGCCAAGCGGGGTTTGGCTGCGATGTGGGTGATGGCGGCAGCAAAATGTGAGCAGCGCCATCTATGTCTTCTATACGAGGGGCTGGTCATGTCTGTTTTTCAGTATGCAATGGCAATCCTGATTCTCAGCCGTAAGCAGATAGAAAGGATGGGAAGGATACAGAATGAAGCTGTGCACATTATTCTTGGATGTACAAGAGATAAGCATGAAGGGCGATGCGCTACCTTCTTGATTTTCCAACCATTGAAGACGGAATACAAGTTTGCACAGCACGCACCTACCTCAGAGTTAACGCAAGCACACAACATCCACTGCAGAGTGAAAGAAATTATGAAGGTGAAGGGCAGCAGGTTAAAAAGAGGACAGTCATGGATGGGTCAAGCCGAAGACATTCTTCAACAGGTGTGTTCACTTGAGGACTTAGAACCTGGCGAGGAGTGGGTACAAGTGCCAACAGATTTCTGCACATCCTTTTCAGTTTGCAATCCAACTAGACAGAAAATACAGACAAGAAAATCCAATGTGTGGAGGTGGGAGTAAAAGCTTTGATTTTCGGAATCGCTAGACAGTGATGCTTTAATTTAAAGATGGGTCTTCGTCCGACATTGGGGAAAGGGTCATGGGCCTTTATGGCCGGAGGGAGAATTGTGAAGGAGGGGCTTGGGCTTTTGCTGAGACCACAAGAGTGATAGGAAATCATGGCAGTAAGTAAAGAATAACATGGCTGAGACACAGACATTCACTAGGGTGTTTCCTTAGCGACTCAATGAGCATGCTCAAGAGGATAGAGATGGGGTGGATCGAAGAGAATGGTTGGTGTCTCTGAGCGGTCTCGGCTGGCAAAAAATAATTTATCTTGTGCCGGGCATGGAAGTACAAGGAAATGAGCGGGCTGCAAGCTCGAAGGTAAGGTACTTGGGGGGCGGATGCGCCATGGACCAGGCTGAATTCTGAATGCTCTCGAGAAGTAAGACTTTTGCGAAGAACCAAGTGATGACTGGAATCTACAACCATGGCCAAACTGCGAGAATAGCAAATTAAAAGGGGGGGCCAAACAAGAACATCGCAGGAAGCCAAGAAATGATAAAACAACACAAAACTGGTGTCGCGTTAGCTGTACAGTGCGGGATTTGTGAGGGGGGGATCCAAGCACTTATGGACTGAAGGGTTTCGATGTGAAATGGGATGATTATCAGCCTAACTTACTAAATTTGTTGTACACAATGTCATGTGGGTTAGAGTAACCTTTCTTTGTTGTTACGATGTCAGGGCATGGTGGGTTAGATAACCTTTCTTTTTTTGTCTACAATGTCGGGGTTTAGAGTAACCTTTCTTTGTTGTTTACGATGTCATGTGGGTTAGAGGAATCTTTCTTTGTTGTCTACGAGTCATGGGGGTTAGGTAACCTTTCTTTTTTGTCCATGATGTCATGGTGGGGGTGAGTGAAACCCTTTTCTTTGTTGCTACAATGTCATGAGGGGGGGAGAGTGTACTTTCTTTTTTAAATTTTCATGAGTGGGGGTTAGATGTAACCTTTCTTTGTTGTATGCGGTGTCATGCAGGGTGGTTAGAGTGAAAACCTTTTCTTTGTGTCAGGATGTCAGGGGGGTGGGTTAGAGTGTAACCTTCCTTTTTTTCTTCAATTTCATGCGTGGGGATTAGAGTGTAACTTGTCTTTGTTGTCTACTGATTTAGGGTGGTGGGTTAGAGTGAAACCCTTTTCTTTTTTGTCAACGTGTCATGTGTGGTGGGTTGGGAGTGTAACCTTTTCTTTATTTTCATTATGGACCTTGGATCATTGAGAAAATAGTTATGAAAAATAGAAGAAATGGTTAGGCGCGGGGTTCAGATAAGCAGAAAACATCTTTGAGTTGACATTGATTTTAAAAATGAGTAGGGCAGTAAATGAGTGTACTGTGGCTGGGGCATGGGTTTGGGAACACGGTTGTTTCACAGTCGGGACATACGGGTCGAGAGTTCAACATCAGTTGCAAGTGATTAGGAGCAGATCGTTTTGTGTTGATTTCAATGGTATAAACTTCAGCATTCAGAAAAACAATGACAAAATACTGAATGTAAAATTGCCTAGTAAAATCTCTAACAAACAGCCAATAAAATGCTGGGTTGATTGCAAAACACTGTAAAGGGACATGCAACTAAACTTAACAGATCGATTTAAGTGATTTTAAGTTTAAAGAGGACAACAACAATTCAGAGTGGACGCTGAGTTTAGAAAAAATTACCTTTAAATCCCTGCACATAAAATTTTTCATTATGATTCATATGTTAAATCCCCCGGGAAGGGTTTAAAAACGGTCAAAAAATTTCCCTGCAGAAGTCGGAGGGGTTTGGGCCCTAAGGCACCAAGAACACAGCTCTGCTAAAACGGGCACAACGCAATCACGTGGGAAAACAAAACAAAACTGAATAAACGAGAAAAAGAAGATACGCTCAATCTGCATGATGGCATATCAGGGGGAAGAATTTAATGGTACTGGAAAGATTATTTTATTCAAAGGAAACTTTTTTAAAAACCCAAACCACTATAGACTACTTATTAAACTATGATGTCTCAATAAGAGTCACTCTTATGGCCTTCTCCAGGAAAATGCCCTTTGTGGAAATAGTTTAGAAGCTCGAATACATTCTTCAGAAATGGCAAGTCTGTAATGACCTTTGTTGAAACCGCTGCCAGTATATAATGGCCAGTGAACTGATTCCAGACGAGAAAGTATAATCACATAAAAAGGACTGAGTTTTGAGCTCTGTGATTTTGGGTACAACTCTGGAGGAAGTTTTTCGGAGATGGTAGTAGCTTTTGTCTGTTGAGCATTACATGATGGCCTGATTGGAAAAACGATCAGCATTGTCAATCAGAGAAACTAGTTTATGAGTTTCTGTTGGCTGCTGTGGATATTTCACATTTGACTGTCAAGGGGTCAGATGTATTATTAAAGCGGTGGGAAGAATTTGTGACAGGTAGATGATTATGTTGTTGGAAAACTTAGTTAGGACTTCAGGCAGTTATTTACATGTGTTGGCCTGTCTGAGTGTGAACACACAAGTATGCAAATAAAGTCAAGTATTTCAGAGCCAGCTCAGTGATGATGATATGATAATCAGGGTGGTCTTGATGCAGGCAAAGGTCGTAGCTTAAGTTGTAAGGCATCTTTGTACATTTATTTTATTGTTATTTTCAGTATTAGGTAGCTTAAAAAAAAATCACAGCTCTCATATAGTATTAGCTTGATGATTCTGTATTGTATTGGGAAGATTTAAATATGTCGTTTAGATTTGCAGTACACTTTGATACAATTTGTATGCTCCTTTTGGTGTGATGTGCTTACTTATCTTTTTACATTAAATAGTTGTGCCTCATAATGCTAAGTCTTGAAACATTGCAAAAAAGGAACTAATGACTAACATCAACAGTTCAAGTAATTCACCAGTTTACACCAAAACATTTATAAAATCAGGGTAGCATGAGATAAATCAAAGCTGAACATTGTAAACAATTGAACAAGTTATCAAATTGCTGTAGTAAAATTCACTAAATTTATCATTTGTTGAATGCTTTGCTTTGTGGATCTTTAGCTAAGACTGATGCGACACAATAGAACTCATGATGTTACCCCAGTCTTCCCACTAATTGCATCACTGTCTTAGTGTATGAGTCATCTCACATGACCAATGTTATAGTTATGGACAAGTCCAGCTTAGATAGAAGTAAATAATCCTTCCTTCATCTGGTAATACTGTATCCATTTCCTATTCTTGTTTGTAAATGTAACAGAAAACAATATTTCCTACTAGGTCATACTTAGCATGTAATGTGACAATTTGATTTGATCGGAGTAGAATGCTTAAGAATGTCATATGACCTAAAACATCAAATTAGGACCTAAAAAATGCTGGAATCCTAGAAAAGGTCGAAAAAATATGTATTATATCCACAATAAAAACCATCAATTTGAATCAGAGTATGCTAAAAAAAAATACTTAAAATAACTTTATAATGAAGATCCCCAAAAATTTGACATGTTCTGAAATTACTTGCTATAGTTATCACCTAGGTGTCAATGAAATATGAAATCAGTTCAGTTAATCTAGATTTAGCCTAATGGGTTTTAAATGTATTTCTAACCTTTCATTAACAAAAGGGTTGTTGTAACTTTTTCTGCTGTGTTAGCTTTTCCACATATAGTGGAACCACATGTAGTAGAGGCTAGTTGATGGTGTACAGAATGGGTGCAATCCTTTGAGTTGTTACATACTGACTCAGCTTCAAGTTTATATAAGATTTTCTCATTCACTCCATTGACTTTAAGTCAACTAATTATCTTTGAGCTTTGTTCATGGGTTGGTTGATCTTTGAAAACTAACGTTTATTCTTTATACTTCTACTCTAAACTATAAACATAGAAAAATAGTAGCTTACAGATTTTTAATTGCTTTTGTGCTTACAGATTTTTAATTGCTTTTGTTTGCACTAGATTGCACTGGTTTTCATATGGCATATCTTATTATAATTTGGAAAAAATGCAGACTCCAATAATACAGCCACTTGTTTTATTAATACTAAAGATTTTCAAAATTTAATGAATTTTTATTGTACACAGTCGGCAACTAGTGTTAGAATTAAATTGTAAGAAAAAATAAATTATGGTCATCTCCAAGAAGACAAACATACCACAATGTAACATCGAAGTAAATGAGAATGATCCTAAATAGGTATATTGTTGTAACTGTCTTGGAACAGTCATAAAGTGGGATCGAAAAAGTCTTTTAGAGATTAAAACAAGAATAGTCATGGTAAAAGTAGACTTTTGCAAGATTAAGCATCCCAAAAAAAAGTATTTTGCTTGATAAGGCTTGTAACTGTTGCATACATGTTAAACGTGAAAAGTAATCAGACAAACAGAAACATTTGATAGCAGTAGAAATGTGCTTTCTAAGGAAAATACAACCAATACCATCACAAAAAGAAAAGCAAACGAGGCAGTCCTTCAGGAAGCAGATAAAAACTATAAATTGATTAGAGAATTTAGATGACTGTCAATATTTTTGGGACATGTTATAAGAAATAAAAATAAAAATGTACTAACATCTGGCAAACTGTATGGGACTAGAGCAAGAAGAAGATAGACATAAAGATTTGGATGACTTGGCCACAGCACAATCAGGACAAAGTCTGATGAGATGCTTGATTGGCATGGTACATGATGATGATTTATTAACAATTGTATGTCACCGTCTGTCTCTTGTTCTGTCCTGAAATGTTTGTCTATCAAGAATGATGACCATTCATTTCATCCAGTGGGGTTGAAAGTATGGAGCCATGAGTTCTAAGATGGCTGATAAGGCTTATTTTGGCTCGAAATGTTCTTTGACAATGTGGGCAAAGAATGCATGACGTTTCAGTAGGAGGATCTCCTGCAGTGGTTTTCCTGTCCAGCCTGTTCTTCACAGCTCTTACAGTCCTGGTTGCTTCACAAGTGACTGCACCCTTGCATAATGATGTACGCCACGAATTTCGGTCTTTGGCAGCAGTCTCCTAGGTGTTAAGATGAATTCCAAAAGCTTTCAGTGAGATTTTCAGTGTCTTTAAAGTGTTTCCTCTGGCCGCCTTGGGAGCCTTTACCACAGTGCAGCTCGCCGTAAAAAAATTTGTTTAGGGAGCCTGTGATCTGGCATGCCCAGCAAATCTGATTCTTCATTAGTAGAGTGTGGATACTGGGCATGGACACTCTTTCTAGGACTTCAGTGTCCGGGATCTTGTCTTGCCATTTAATCTTCAATAGCTTCATAAGGCAGACTGTGTGGAAGTGGTTTAATTTCCTAGCGTGTCGCTGATAAACAGTCCAGGTTTCACAAGCATATAGCAGTTTGGATAATACAACTGCTTATAGACTGGTGTTTCACTTGCAACATATTCAGCTGTTACCATTTCCTTGCCTTAGTTTTCTTTTGTGTAGGTATTGGTTTCTGGTCATTTACTAAAGTCTTGCTACAGGGTGTTTGCAATGGTTCATATTCTCCTTCTGGAGACCTATCAGTCTGCCATGATGCCCAGTGTATATTTGCACTTTAAAGTTCTAGGACCAATTGTCAGAACTCACACTGTGACTTGGCAGGGTTTGGTTAGACATTGTCATGTTTAGTTGTTTGCTGTCATGGTTGCTTTTTATGATGTTAATTCTGCATAAACCTCAAACACCCAAACATTTTATTTTGTTCACCAGGTTAGAGTCATGAAAACATAATGAGGATTGATCGATCAAAATTAAAGAAATCCTCATCTGAGGTGGTAAGTAATGAAAATCGATTAACTATTTCATTAACATTCTTTATAAACTGTGAGACCTCATTGTGTAGTCTATGGGAAAAGTGCAATGAATATTTATAGCATATGTGATTCTTGTATACATTGAATTCTACCTGGTGTTTTGGAGTGAATGCACTTTACTGAAACTGTCCCTGCATGATTTATCAGAGGAAACTGGGACATTTAGGAAATAATTTAGTGCAAAGATATTTGGTACAAAACCAAACCAAGCCGAATGTTCAAACGAAAGTGATCATTTACAAACTAAATCAGTATAAATTAATTTGTCACCTAAGTGTGCCGTCAGCAATATCATGCCATGTCTAATTTATTCAAAACTCGCTTCAGATGAATTGAATGGTTCATATAGTGTAATGAATATATTTTCACTATAGTTGAACGCTGACACGATTGATCAACTTGTGCTAGAAATTTTCAATATTTGTTATTGTGAGGAAGGGTGGTGAATTTTGTAGAGAGTATATTTCTTTATTTGAAAGTAGAAAACGTGAATAAGATTTTTTGTTTTGTGTTTCTTGGTTTTAATAGCTTTTGTAAGAGAGCTGTATGTTGTTTACAAATAAAAGTTCACAGCGTGAAAAGTGGGCATTACTGTTAGAAGTGGTCTAATGGTAGAAACTGATGTAAGGGTGTCTAGTGTTAGAACTTCCATATACAAGGTCATGGCTTTATGAGGTGAAGAGACACGGTTTCCTCACCATCTTTGCTTCCAAGAAATCTGTTATCTGTTGTATGAGGCTGGGTTGAAAAAATCAACGCAGTTCACTATTGGGGATTGGTAAGCCAAGTTATAACCAGTATCACTTCTGTGTTAACTTGCAACAAATGTTTGTGGCAGCATTTCCTAGATTGCACAAGCAGAATAAACAATAAGCACAAACTTAATGAGAGTGTTTATATTGAAATAAGTAAACCTCGCTGTTTCTGCAGGTATGTTTCATCAGGTTGGGTGGCAGGATGGTTACCAGTGTCACCAATCATGGGACACGGGTTCTGACCTCTGGTAGGGCGTGGGAGTTTTAATTATGAGAGATAAATTACAAGTTCTAGCATGTACACTACATGGTGGCTGTGTGGCCATGTGACTTTATTCCTTAGCTTGGAAACATTTCCCTGGCAGAAATGCTGTAATGATAGTTTTTATTTTTTAAGATTCATTGTTTAAGGTGTTATATTTTGCATTAAACTATGATCAGCATTTGGTAACTTTAGGTGTATCACAGGCCTTGGCTTGTCAAATAAAGACATTGTGTGAGTGTTATGTTGCTAAAACAATTATACAGGACCTTACAGTATTTCTGTACCTGAGGATTACAGAAGTACAACTTAACATGAATTAGCATAGTTATGACTCGGCAACCTCTGACACAGTCAAACTGTACGAAGTTCTCAGTGAATTAAAAACATTATCAAAGTTCATTTCTCATATAATAGAGAGAGAGAGAGAGAGAGATTTTCAAAGGGTCACAAATACGGCACGCATGTATACATTTGGCCCTTCCAATCACTCATCTTACACACATCATGTGCATGTTACATTCGCATAGGGAAAAAAACATACTCAAATGAATCTTGTGGACATAAACAAAGCATTGCACCATGTTATGAGACTGGCAGGCGCGCGCGCGCACGCACACAGAGAGAGAGAGAGAGAGAGAGAGAGAGAGAGAGCCACTCACACCTGTGATTTTTTTTTTTCTTCTTTCTTTCTGTTTCATTGCATCTTAAATATTTTACTTTTTAAGTGATTATCAATGTTTGTGGGAAGTAATTTATCATGATTTCTCTATTTGCATCTGAAGCCTGCAGACTGCAAGATTCTTATTGACAAACTGAAAGGTTTATCAGATGATGATCTCTACAGAGAGCTGAAGGACATTAAAACCTGGAACTATGGCAAGGTATTTTGTTTATCTCTTGCATATAATGCTTGTGTTCTCATAAATCTCTCATGCCTTTTTTAATGCGTAATTGTTAGGACCGGGCTATGTTCTTAATTTTTGGGCTTGATGAAATTTCTTGTATTCTCACATGTTTGATCAGATGTTTGTTGAATGTTTCAGGAAGTCTCAAGTAAATATGAAGCACTAGACTTCTTTTGACTAACACTTCTTTTGGAAGAAACTATATGCCTACAAAATGAATTTGTTAGAAGACTATATGCAGTACTATTTAGAGTATGCATAGGAGACATGAGCAACAAACAGATAAGTTTAGAAACATCTGATGGCAGCAAAAATGTTCTTTTGTGAGAAAATTCAAAGAATATGATGCACATCTAATAAACTTATGTCGAAGCTTATATAACAACAGTGAATGCACAGCAAGAACAGAGGACACTGAACCCTTCACCATACGATCTGGAGTATGACAAGGTTGTGTCCTGTCTCCTCTTGTTCATAACCTGTATAGACAGCATATGTAAAGAAAGCAACCGTAACACCACACAAAGAACAGAACACAGAAGAACCCTGTATAGACAGCATATGTAAAGAAAGCAACCGTAACACCACACAAAGAACAGAACACAGAAGAACCAACAGCAAATTACACCATTAAAGAACTCCTATTTGCAGATGATCAGGCACTAATAGCAAAATCAGAAGCAGACCTAGTCTACATAAATAGTCTACACAAAGTATGTAATGTTCCATAACATGAAAATTAGCATCAGTAAAACAGCGGTAATGACTATAACCAAAGAAGATAAAAAACATCAAAGATTCATCTTAAAGAACACCCCTTGAAATAGGTAAAGAGCTTCAAGCACTTAGGAAGTATAATATCGTCAAATGGTAAATCAGAAGACAAGATTGAAAATACATGCAATAAGGCAAAACAACTCATTGGACAAATGGCAACAATACTAAAGACCAAACACGTACAGTAAATACTAAGAAATCACTGTACAACACAGTCTTCCTACCAACTCTATGCTACTAATGCCAAACCTGGATAGTGACAGAAAAAAAAAAAAGATAAATTACAACAACAGAAATGAGATTCCTGAAAAGAATACTTAGTGTATCAACAAGAGAGAAAATCAGAAATGGTGAAATCAGTACTAAAGTGGGGGTAATAGCAGCGCTAGATTTTGATTAGAAAACAGCAGGTTAAATGGTTTGGCCATATAACTAGGCAACCGACTGACATTATATCACAACAAGCTATGATGTACAGACCAAATTCACAGTCATCACTTGGTTCTTACAAAAGTCTTACTTCTCGTAAAGCATTCAGAATGTCAGCCTGGTCCATGGTGTGTCCGCCCTCCACAGTAGTCTTGCCTGCGAGCTTGTCAGCCTGCTCATTTTCTTGTACTCTCGCATGCCCTGGCACGAAGATGAAACTAATCTTTGCCAGCCGAGACCGCTCCAGAGACAGCAACCACTCTCTTCGGATCCACTCCATCTCTGTCCTCTTGAGCATGCTCATTGAGTCGCTAAGGAAACATGCCCTAGTGAATGTCTGTCTCGAGCCATGTTATTGCTTTACTTACTGCCATGACTTCCATAGTCAGGCTACTTGTGGTCTCAACAAAAGCACCAGAGTCCTCCTTCACAATTCTCCCTCCGGCCTGAGCAGTAAAGGTAAAGTTAGAAACTTAGTGGTAACTGGCCAGCTTGATGTGAGACAAGCAAGAGGAAGATTACCTGAGTGTCCGGGCTCCATGGCATAATTGAGATAAGAGCATAGAGATGATCTGAGACTGGTGATTGTGAATTATGATCACCCAAGCTTATTGCTTATTGGAAATGGCATAAGATGATAAAATGAACTGTAATGTACCTTTTATATAAAAAAAAATTAAGTTGCGTGTCCTTCACAGGACGTAGCAGTCAACCTCAGCATTTTCGCTGTTTGTGATTCCTGGGCAAATTTTACGCTCAGTAGTTTGCCATTGCTTTCTGAACGACCGGCTCCTATACCTTTTTCGAAAAAAACCAGCACCGCTGTGTTTCAAACCCAGGGATACAGGCTCACAAAGCGCGTTCGCAAGCCCTTAGCCACAAGGACTATGCATATTGAATGGCTTATGCAGCTTTTATACAATGACACACTAAATATGCTAACCAAATACATTTGCTTGGTAAAGGCATAATGTGGGTTTAATAGTTTTTGTTTACTTTGCTGCCGTTTCTTCTTCTTCCTCTGCCTTTCGTCTTCCAATGGAGCATATGCCCTCCAGCAACTGTGAGCAAGTCCTTTGTAGGGAGTTCATGATTGGTTGGGTGTTGTCACTAAAGTTATCTACAGGGTGAGGTAGTCAGTCTCACACCAACCCTCCGGAGTCACCTCTGACAGCGAACATGGTAGTCTACAGTGATGGCTGTTCTTTGCTTCACTTATGGGCCCTAGTAACACACTGATGTCACTGCCTTTTATTCTCTGATAATTTCCAGAAAATTGGAGAAATGACCTGGTATCCATTTTGTAAGGCTGGGTTGACTACACAGCCATACTTTTTTTCCAAACTCCCGCCACTGCTAGGTTTTGAACCTGGATCTCTGTCTTGGTAAGTTGCACACTAACCACCATGTTCACCACAGCTGTATGCTTGTAATGTAAGTTCTGTTCTTGACTTTTTCAGAATAAAGAAACATTAGAGGACTGTGTTCTAGCCTGCTTCCCATGTACATTGTGTTGGATATGAATTACATACACACACATTTTCTATTTGCAGTGTGAGCTCTATCACTGGGCAGACATTCTGGATGTCTTTGATGCCATCCTGGAGATGTCCTGCTTCAAGGAAAATGACAAAAAGTGGACCCTGTACTGTGACGTAGCAGGGAGTGAGCAGGTACAAATAATTTTACTCATTTAATTCTTATTTTTTAAAGCACATGAGACTAACCAGACACCAATTCTTAAAGTAATACTGTAGCAGATGATGTCATAGATGTGCCCACAGCTAAGGATTTCTGACTGTCAGGTCAAGTAAGCGACCTCCATCCAGCATATAAGAAGACAGAAGTGTCCAAACTTCAAACAGCCTATGTCCTAAAAGGCAACAACAGTCTTGACAACTGCTATTCAGCTGATCTATGAAATAAAAACTCATCTTGGTGGTGAGATAAGCAGAGATGCGTCTGGGTTTTAAAAAAAAAACTATTAAAAATTATATCTGATTCATCATTGGCACCTTTCCGTCTTGACAGACGATAGTTTGGTACATTGTGCTTCAAAAAGGCTTAATAACTGTCATATGGCAGTAACTACGATCCATGGCGGTGGCGAGTGTGGCTGGTAAGGCCAATTCTTGCTGCAAATGTTTGCCCACAGTAGGTGCATGTGAAAACATGGTCATTTCCACCATTTTGCACCATCTTACGTCTCTCACGCTCTGTGTGTGCTTTATCTGCAATCATTTTCTCCTTTGTCTTTATTCCATTTCTGATAGTTGCCCTCCATGCAACATGTTCAGCGGCGACATGCTCCCATTGTGCATTATCAATGCCTGTATCAATCATGTCCCGCTTACACACATCTTTGTATCGTAGTAGAGGCCGACCCTGAGATCTCCTACCCGTCTGTAATTCACCAAAAAAGATGTCCTTTGGTATTCTACCATCATCCATCCTCCTAACTTGTCCTATCCATCTAAGTCTACGAAGACTGAGCATGGAATACACCGTCACACAACCTGATTTTTCCAATACTTCAGTATTTGTGATTTTGTCTTGCCACTTAATACCAAGTATTCTTCGCAGACACCGCATATGAAAGCTGTTTAAACGTTTCTCTTGGCGTGAGTAAGTTGTCCAGGTTTCACTGCCATAAAGAAGAGTACTAAGGACACAGGCTTGGTAGACGAGGACTTTTGTTTTGGCAGTAAGCTTCCTGTTCTCCCAGACTCTTTTTGCTAACATGTTCATTGTTGTTGCTGCCTTGCCAATCCTGATGTTGATTTCCTGATCGAGGGATAATTTTCTATTTACCTCTGATCCTAGATATGTAAAATGGTCTACTATCTCCAGTTCGGCGTCGTCAATAAAGATTGATGGTACACCATGTGCACCTTGTGACATAATCTGTGTCTTCTTTTTGTTAATTGTTAAACCAAATTCAGAACAAGCATTGGAGAATGCAGATAGTAGATGTAATTCTTCCTCAGAGTGGGTCGTAATCGCAGCATCATCCGCAAAAAGCAACTCTCTGATTAGTACCCTGCTAATTTTGGTCTTGGCCTTCAATCTCTGAGCATTATAGAGGCCACCATCTGAGCCAGGGATGGAGTTATTGCCTCTCCATAGCACAAAGCCTGGGCTGAAATAAAGAAACCATGTGTTGCCCATGCAGCATGATCCCTCTCTCGGCCTGCCTAGTTCACTCCAGAGGAAAGTTAACACCTATACATCTGGAACAAGACAAGCTGCAAAAGCTGCCGGATCAGCAAAGCAATGATCCAACTGTCTGCCTGTCGGAGCTTCGATCCTAGACCATCTGCCAACCAAGGCTTAGGGCCTGGTCTGCCCTGCCATGACTTATTTTGTCTTTGGGTTGCATTTCCTCGCACCAGGATAAGGCTAGTACCCTCCCAATTGCGCTCTTCCGCCCGAAGCCGTTGGCACAATGTGGGGTGTCGGGTTTGGTAAGCGCCGCCCAACATTCGGTAGTACCGTCTACTGTCATACGGTAGCTCAGTCATATCTGACTAAGACCTGACTATGATATCTGATTACTGTTTCTTCTTCTTCGTTCATCCGGAGTTTTTTTTTCCGGATGTGATTGTGTTGTGCCTGTTTACAGCAGAGCTGCGTTCTTGCGCCGTTAGGCCGACACATCCGACTTCTGCGGGCATTTGTTGACCGGGTTAACCTTCCCGGGGGTTTCTTAGGACGTTTGACTCTCACTGTTGTGGTGTTATCTCCCATCCTAGCTGGCCCATATAGATCAGCCAAAGACATCCTGGTCAGCCCTCAAGGGAAGGCAGGGGCAGACCATGGGCATTCCCCGCCATCCAAGGAGGCTTCCATACTTGCAGAGCCAACACACAGCGCTCTGGTACTGGGCTCACCCAAGGAATCGTCACGTCCTGCACATGGCTGCTTAGCCTCACTTCCGTATATTGGGCCTTCCGTTCACCATAGGCTGTTCTTCCGGAAACCAGAAGAATGCAGTGTGCAGATGACATCCACACAGTGAGCTTTCGATTCGGACTTTCCGCACAATGGATTTGCTATCCGAGCAATATTCCATTTCGTGCCACTAGGACACTTTTTCCACCTTTTTTGAAAGCCCACACAGTGAGCTTTTGATTCGGACTTTCCACATAATGGATTTGCTATCCAAGCAATATTCCATTTCGTGCCACTAGGACACTTTTTCCACCTTTTTTGAAAGCCCACACAGTGAGCTTTTGATTCGGACTTTCCACGTAATGGATCTCCTATCCAGCAATATTCCATTTCATGCCTCTGGGAGGCTTTTGTAACCGACATACCTGTGGTATGAAGTGTGGCAGTCTGAATACTTCTTCATACACCTTTAAATGTCAACCTGTATGTAGTTAAAGTAAGCTACGGTCAACTTGAGCTTGTTGATATCTCCATAGAGCTTGTCCTCAAATGAAGCAGGTGTGGGCCAAAATATCTTTCTCTGTTCTGCATATATTGGGCAATCCTGAAGCAAATGTTTTGCTGTCATTTTTCCAGTTCGACAATTACATTCATCGGTATCTCCTATCTTTAGTTTATTGAACAAGTGGTATTTCAGCCTGTTATGTCCTGTGCGGAGTCTGAAGATTGCTACTTGTTCTCTTCTGTCGAGTTTGTAATATGCATCATCCTTCTGGTGGCCTGGATGCTCTGATTCCCATTTGGTTCTATAGGTGCTTTTTATCAACCTCTTTGCCTCATTATAGGTTATGTCTATGTCAGGCTGTGGTAGTCGTCCGCCCTCTTTTGCCAGTCTGTCAGCCTCTTCATTTCCAGGTATACTGCAATGTGATGGGATCCACTGTATTACAACTTTTTTGGATTTCTGGCATAGACCATGGAGTGCTGCTCTTAGGTCAGCTATTTCTGTGCTGTTATTGCTCTTCAGTATTGAGACAGCTGACTTTGCATCTGTGAAGATAGCTATTTGCTTCTCTTTATTTTCCTCCATCAAGAGCATTTCTGCTGCAGTTTTCAGAGCCTCTACCTCCGCTTTGAAGTTACTTGAAAACTTTCCAGTTGCCACTGAATGTGTTTTTTTCACTCCATTTTTTAAATTTAGGAGAATTCCTCCTCCTCCATTCTCTATTGAATTTTTGGCTGAACCATCTGTATATGCATGGGTCCAATTGCTGCTTGGGTAATGTTCTTTTATGTAGTTTAGGGTTATTTCTCTTCTTTCGGTTTCATGCTGAGTGTTCTTTTTCTCAATACCAGGAATGTTTTCTATCATCTCAGGCAGTTGCTGCTGTCTCCAAGCTGGGAACTTGTCTGCATTGTAAATAGGTTTGACTGTTATGATGTTAAGTATGGGATCTGCCCTAATCTTTCGTTTTGCAGTTTCTACAAAGTTGCTACGCTTCAGTCGTCCCTTTCCAAAACCACTAAACCTTTTATACATAGGGTGGTCTGTCAATCTTCTAAATTTTTCTGCTTGTTGCTGGGCTCTGCTATCTCTTCTATCCTGCATTGGTTGTAAACAAGTGATCTTGTCAAGTTCATTAACCCTTTACAGGGCAGACGCTTGTCCGTTTTGTAGCCCTGAACGGGCAAGATTTTTTCAGGTTCTGTAAAAATTTCGGGTCGCGTTAGTAAAAACATCACAAATAAGGTGTTAGTCAACCGATTTTAGTTAAATAAACAACACAATGAAGGGAAAAGCATGCAGAATATGTTACTCACGTGATTGTTGCCGGTAATCCATATATGAACACAAATATTTACGAAATACGGCATGTTGTTTGTGATTTTCCGTCATCTATACGGCAATTTACAAACACATTTTCAGAATCATAATCACTTTCTTTAAAGTCCGACTCACGACTGCTGATGCAAAGTAACGCTTTGCACTGATATCTAGCTCCGATTAATAATCAACTTCGTGCCCTTTAATGTCATTTAAATTGAACAGAGCGAAATCTCGGCTATCACTTGAAGAATCGCCGAAATCCATTTTGAAAAACAGCGTAAAACTCCCAAAAACTATCAAAACAAGTCCGTAAAAGTCTGTTCAAAGTCATTGTAGCGCGTTTACAAATGGCGGCCACGTTGTCAAGCTATGGGCGAAAGTGAAAGTAGCCGACGGAAGTGTCGGAAAGCCGAGAGATCGCGTTTTTACAATGCATAATAGTATCGGCCGGAATCGGCCGTTGCGCTCGTATTTAGAGACCGGCCGGTAACGGATGCTACGCCTTGTAAAGGGTTAATAGGCGTTGTCTTCAGGCTTCCAGTTATGATTCGCATTCCTTGATTGTGGACTCTACTTATTTTGTTAAAGTTTGACTTAGCTGCTGTTGCCCAAGCTGCAATGCCATATTCCAGTACTGGCCTCACCCGTCCAGTATATAACTTCTTGAGAACTTTCTCATCTGCTCCCCACGTTGTACCAGCAAGCTTTTTCATGATTGCCATTCTTTGCCTTGCTCTTGTTCGATTTTTCTCAACCTGTGTTTTCCATGTCAGGCGACGGTCAAAGGTGACTCTGAGATAGTTTGGATTTTCTTCATGGCGCAATATTTTTCCATTCAATACCAGCTTAGGTTGTTGATTTTTATTTGAGAGGGAGAACACTGTGCATGTTGTTTTCTCCTCACTTATCTTCACTAGCCATGATTTTGACCAGTCCTCTAGTGCTAATAAGGCTTGCTGTATTCTGCTGTTAGCTGTACTAATATATTCTTCAGATGTCCATATGGCTAGGTCATCTGCAAAGGATGATGTGTGTACTCTGGCTGGAAAATTTTCTGTGATGTCGTTTATATATGCTAGGAATAATGTTGGTGAAAGAACTCCTCCTTGGGGGACACCTTGCTCCAACATGATTTTGCTGGTTTGTCCTTGTACTTTTGTCCTGGCAGTTCTGTTCTCAAGGTAGTGGCTGATCCATTTGTACATTTTCCCACAAACATGCATTTTTTGCAGTTTTACTTTCAGTCCTTCCTTCCATACTTTATCAAATGCTTTTTCTAAATCTATCCAGACCGCTAGTGTGTGCTTTTTCTCTTGGAAGGTATCTTCTATTTCCTGAGCTATATAGGTTATTTGATCTTCAGTGGATATGTACTTTCTGAATCCTGCTTGGTGTGGTGTTAAGAGTTTGTTTTCTTCCAGATGCCATGTTAGCCTGCCATTGATAATGCGTTCCATTAATTTTCCTACACAGCTAAGTAGACTGATAGGTCGATAGTCATTTGGTTCTTCCAGGTCTTTTCCTTTCTTTGGGATTGGTATTAGTATAGCTTCCTTCCATGCCTGTGGGACTATTCCCCTCTTCCAGCTGTAATTTAGGACTGCTAGTAGTTTCATTTTTGCCTTAGTGCCTAGTCCTATTAGCATTTCATTTGTGATTCCATCCTTTCCTGGTGATTTCTTCTTTTTTAGGGTATTCATTGCCTGTTCCATTTCTTCCATTGTTAGATTTGCCATCATATATTCTGCTGCTGTCTCTGTATTTGTATGATGTATCTGTTTGTCTTTGATTGCTTTCTTCTGTTCGGTTGTAATATCAATGTGGTTTGCATTTGCATAGTGTTCCATTAGTGCATTTGCGGCCTTTTTTCCTGTAAGCAAGGCATTTCCTTGTTTAATTGTTATTTGTTTGTTGCTAGGTCCTTCATTGTTCATGGCTTTCACTAGTTTCCATAGTTTGTTTCCATCCCTGTTAAAATTCAGGTTTTCTGTTTTTCCCCTCCAACAATCTCTTGTTGTTTGATTTACTGTTCTTTTATATTTTGCTGAGATGGCTTTGGGAGAGATGTTCGCTTCAATTGTTTGTTCTCTCTCTGCTGTCTTCCTGGCATCTTCAACTTTGTCCTCCAAACTTTGTAGTTCTTCAGTCCAGTATGGTTTGTAATTTTTCCTCGCTCCTCTTGGAATGGACTCAGTGGCTGCCTGTATTATCGCTCTGTTTACACTTTCCACCATTTGCTTTATGTTGCCATATCGTGTATTTATGTTTTCACAATATTTGTCTGTTAGTATGGCAAATCTGTCCCAATCTGCTCGTTTGTAATTCCAGCGGGGCAAGGGCTTTTGCTCCTGTGGAACATACTCCATATTCATTACAAGCTTGATTGGTCTGTGGTCACTACCTGCTTAATTGATCCAGCACATGGCGATCGATTTTGTGGAGGATGTCTCCTGTGCAGAAAGCTAAGTCTGGAGTAGAAGTGGTAAGCCATCTTCTGGAGTAGAAGCTCGGTGTGTCATCCGCTTTGTTGAGTATGATTACTGTTTGAATTATAAGTTTGTATTTGCTGTAATTTTAAAACAAAATGGCATATTAACTTGTTCGTATGTTTTGCTACCAGCTGAAGAGGCTGCTCCTCGAAGTCCTTCGATTTACAGCGCTGCTCATTGAACACAGCTTTTCACGGCATCTGTACAGTTCAATGGACCACCTGACCACGCTACTGACATCTTGTGACATGAGTGTAGTTCTTTATGTACTTAACCTGCTGTATGTTTTCAGGTCAGTAGTGTTGTGTTACATGTAACATTTCATCATGCCATGTAGTTTGCTTTATGGGTTAGTTAAGCATATCTTTGTTATCACATCAACTCAACAGGAAAAATCAAGCTCAGATTTTGAATCTTTGATCAGTTTCTGAGCTTGGAGATGAGAAGGAGAACTTGGCAACACAATCCCTGTGAAAGTGGTATGTTGCTACCAGGTCGGGAGAACATTCTCTATATGAACCTAAGCTACCAGGTCGGGAGAACATTCTCTATATGAACCTAAGCTACCAGGTCAGGAGAACATTCTCTACATGAACCTAAGCTACCAGGTCGGGAGAACATTCTCTACATGAACCTAAGCTACCAGGTCGGGAGAACATTCTCTATATGAACCTAAGCTACCAGGTCGGGAGAACATTCTCTATATGAACCTAAGCTACCAGGTCGGGAGAACATTCTCTATATGAACCTAAGCTACCAGGTCAGGAGAACATTCTCTATATAAACCTCAGCTACCAGGTCAGGAGAACATTCTCTATATAAACCTCAGCTACCAGGTCAGGAGAACATTCTCTATATAAACCTCAGCTACCAGGTCGGGAGAACATTCTCTATATGAACCTCAGCTACCAGGTCGGGAGAACATTCTCTATATGAACCTAAGCTACCAGGTCAGGAGAACATTCTCTATATAAACCTCAGCTACCAGGTCGGGAGAACATTCTCTATATGAACCTCAGCTACCAGGTCGGGAGAACATTCTCTATATGAACCTAAGCTACCAGGTCGGGAGAACATTCTCTATATCAACCTCAGCTACCAGGTCGGGAGAACATTCTCTATATCAACCTCAACTGGATAGATGTAAGGTCTTGTCAGGGCACAGATGACCTGAATGCTATCATACCTAAGAGTTGAATCTACAGCTTGTCACAGGATTCACAGCAACGATAAAAATGGCCAACACCAGCAGTCAGAATCAAACTAGAGGGGGAAGGGGGATTCAGAGGAATTATTAATAATATTGTTATCTCTTTATTAATATAATTCATGTCGACATTTGAAGATAATTAAAAAAAGTGAAGAAGAATTTATTAACCAAATTGTTCTGCAACTTGAATGAAAGTATGGCTACAATACTAACCATACATAAAGACTGGGCACATACTATATAAGAGAATTATATGAAGGAGAAAGGGGAGAATTAACAGAAGATAGTAACTTAGAAGGTCCACCTATTCTGAAAGAAGAAGTCGCTGACGCTATGAAACGTATGAAGAAAGGAAAAACAGCTGGGCCAGATGAAATCACAATAGAAGAATTAGAAGTATTTGGAGTAGATATATTAACCAAAATGTTGAATGATATTTACAGCAGTGGATATTTACCCAGTGATATGCTGAAATCTTTATTTATAGCTATACCAAAAAGACCAGGAGCAATTGATTGTGAAGATTTTCGTACAATTAACCTTATAAACCATATCACTAAGCTTCTACTCAGAATCATAATGAGAAGAACAAAAAGAAAATAAAAATGGAAATTAGTGAAGAACAGTATGGATTTGTGGAAGGAAAGGGCACAAACAATGCAATTTATACATTACGGACACTAATAGAAAGGTCAATAGAGAAACAGAGAGATATATATTTGTGCTTCATAGATTATACTAAGGCATTTGATAAAGTAAAACATGATGAACTGATTAAAATGTTGGAAGATATCAACATTGATGGAAAAGATTTAAGAATAATAAAGAATGTTTACTGGAACCAAGTAGCAGCAATTAAAATGGGAAATAAAGAGGGTAGTTACGAACAGATAAAGCTAGGAGTACGACAAGGGTGTGTCTTGTCACCAGATCTTTTCTCCCTGTATAGCGAAGTAATAATGAGAGAGATCATAGAGATGCCAGGAATACTAGTTGGAGGTTATAATATAAATAATATACGCTATGCAGATGACACAGTATTGGTGGCGGATAATTCAACAGACCTACAACGATTATTAGACGTTGTAGTAACAGAGAGTGCAAGGAAAGGACTCTCCTTGAATATCAAGAAAACAGTAACAATGGTAATATCAAAGAAAATGGTGACACCAAAATGTGACATAGAAATAGAAGGGAAAATCCTTAACCAAGTTGATAATTTTAGATACCTAGGGGCATTTATAACATCAGATGGAAGATGTACAACAGAGATTAGGAGTAGAATAGGGCAGGCAAAAGCCGCTTTTCAGAAAATGAAGAGTATCTTATGCAATAAGTCACTATCACTGAATGTAAGAAAGAGAGTGCTGAAATGCTATGTAGAACCAGTTTTGCTGTATGGCAGTGAATCTTGGAACGTAAATGAACAAATTAAGAAGAAATTAGAAGCAACTGAGATGTGGTTCCTGAGACGAATGTTGCGAATTCCTTGGACTGCCAGAGTAACTAACGACGACTGCCTGAAACAGGCTAATGAAACTAGAACATTATATACAACAATAAGACAGAGACAAACATCTTTCTTCGGTCACGTGATGAGAAGAGAGGCATTGGAGAACATCGTAACAACTGGAAAGATCGAGGGGAAGAGAGGCAGAGGTAGACCAAGAGAAGTCATGCTGGATGGATTGAGACGGTGGCATGGAGGAATATCAGCACCAGAGTTGATCCAGAAAACCAAAGACCGAGATCTATGGAGAGCCATGAACGCCTACGCCAGCCGGCATGGCACTTGATGATGATGACATACTATATAATTACATTTAAAGAAGTCTACTTGTTTTTTAAAATGAAAATTGTATTCTTTTGTCAACCGTGATAGAGCTAAACTGGTAATAATAGTTCAGACAATTATATTATATTTCTGTAAAAATGCATGGAAGGATATGTGTGTGAGAGATTGCTGCATAAGTTTTAATGATCACCTTTGTTATTAGGTATTGATGTTGTTTACTACAGCAGTTGCAAGAAGCAACAATGCCTACAACTTGTGTGTTTGAGTTTTCAACATTCCAGAGTGCTTATTTATTCTAGGTTGCACTATCTTTGAAACTGGTGTTAGAGATTGTACATTCTCACTAGCTGAGAATTGATTTGTTGGATGGAGAAAAGTTGTGATTATTAAAAGTGGTATGAAAGAATGTCTGTTAAGCGTATGATTGACTTAGCGTGCACATGAAACCAGGAGTAATTGTTTGTCCAGTGTCAGAGCTTAACCTTCACATTTTTCATCACATGGTTATATTTGCCTGAACGTGATGTTTTAGTTGATACTTAGTGTCAGGATATGACAGCCATGGTACATTGTGTGTTCAGACTACATGAAAGGAAACATTGCATTGTAAGTGTCCCATGACCACAGCTATTTGGTGACCACAACTGTTTGTATCTTGAGCAGTGAGTGTAAGTCATGAGACAGAAATACACATTTCTTAATTGCTTGTCATATTTACCTGCAGGACAGACAGCTGATTGTTGTCTGTGTATTGCACCACATACCATTTCTTGTACTTTATGTTTTCATTTAAACATATTATATTATATTATATTATATTATATTATATTATATTATATTATATTATATTATATTTGTTTACATTAATGTATCATATGTACATTTAATTATTTATTCATTTTTTCAGTAAGCGTTCTAACTTCATTTCTCGTATGAACCAAGAAAAGAAGCAGGGGCTGATCCAGAGGCTGATTCACCTGGCAGAGGTGTGTTCTCTAGTTCATGTTTGTTAGTTATTAGTATTTTTGTGTGAAGGTTTTTGTGCCAGTTGAGGCTAGTAAAACTACTGAACTTAAACTTGCCAAGAGATCACAACAGCAAAAAGTGCTGGTGTTGACTGCGACGTCCTGTAAAGGATCTGCAAGTAGCTTTTTTTAAAAAGGCTAGTAGGAGTTACATTATCGTACACTTTATAGTATACAATAAGAGGATTGTAATATCTCAATTCAAGATGGTTTTAGCAACAGTTTTCAGTCTAGATGAGTTATTTTCTGTGTTTTTGTTATTTAGTTTCAAAGTGTTGCAGATAATAATGTTTCATTGTAGACCTCTTAAGTAGCCATTTATCTTGGGTATCTGCAGTGTATTGAATAGTAAAATAAATACTTGTCTATATGTTTACTAGGGATACAAATATTCATTGAACTGAAAGTATTGTCAGTAGTCACTTTCAGCAGTGGTAGCTGATGTCATGGAGTAAAACACTTCACTTATATTGGTGTCTTAGAAAGTCTTGTGATTGCAATGGGAAAAAACCATTGTTTTGTCGAGTTTTCTGGTGGTTTAACCTTACAGTCACAAGTGTATTATTTAAGCGTCTTGGATTCTTTTCCTGCATTATTTTCTAATCCCTAACATGTCACATCTGGTTGGTTATTATCGAAAGGCTCGTATGAAATTTCTAGTCATGTCACTCCTTCATTCAAGATTTATAATCTGCTCATAATATTCATTCCTGATAAGATAATGCAGTGTTTCTCCTTGACTTCCACATCCAGATGGGAAATGAAATGGGTTGAGCTGTATAAAACTAAAAGTCGTATGAGTAAATCAACAAAAGAGGACCGTGAAGTTGGCCAGCTTTACAAGAACAACCATTACTGACAGAATGGATGTTGAGGCTAGAAAGCCTTTGCCAGAACACAACAACAGAATAACACTGATACAACTACATTAATAAACTACTTCTCATCACAAATTCTATTGCCACAGTACTAGATAAGTTAATTGATGCTGTGTGATAATAAATCTAGGATCTTTAGCTTTCTTTGTGTGTAGAAGTTAATTTTGCTGGTAATCGGTATTTACATTTCTTCTTTTCAGAGCTGGGGAGGGAAAGAAAATGGATTTGGGTTAGCTGAATGCTGCCAGGATCTGCCCATCAGTGTAAGATGTTTGATTCTGCAGCCTGTACATTAGCTTTGTTTGATCTTACCATTCATATGTTATCATATTTGTGCTCTTGTGTGCCTTCTCTTTTTATTCTTAGTGATTTACAGGAACTGTACTTAGTTTCAACTTTACTACTGATATAAACAAGACTCAGAGGTATTACAAAAATACTTCAGTCAATGATTTATCAGTATATGATTTGGGTCTTAGCTAGTCCTATGCTGTCTATTCATCTGATTTGTGGATGACCTTGTGTTGTATTTTGTATCTGCTGATCTGTCTTCCATATCTCTGTGTTTGGATCCATTTGTCTGTGATGAGACAATCTTCATTTGTTTATTTCAAAACATATCTTCACATGCTTGTATGAAGGTATTCTGTGCTAACTTTGCTACTGATGTATTCAAGACGCAAGATCTTTGTTGTACAAAGCAGCTTTGTGTGAGTTGATTGAGGGCCTATGCTTCACTGCAGTGCAGTTAGAAGCTCATAGCTTAGCAATAAGCAGAACAGTTCAGAAGTACCTAATGGCAGCAGAAATGTGGTTTCTGAGGAAATGTAAAGGATTGAGTAGCTCAGACGTTAAGTGCAGAATATGTTAATTGATGCTGTATGATAATAAATCTGGGATCATTAGCTTTCTTTGCTTGTAGAAGTTCATTTTGCTTAGAAACATCTAATTCCAGGAGAACGTGGTTTCTGAAGAAAATGGTTTCTGAAGAACATGCAAAGAATACCATGGTCAGACAAGAAAACAAATGAGAAAGTTCTCAAGAACATGAAAATTGCAAATTGTTTAGACAATTAGATATAGACAGTGAAATAATTGTTTTTGCAAATTATGAGGGGGAAAAAACTAAAACTGAGTGACAATGTGATGGTAAAAGAGCAAGGGGAAGACAAAGAGATAAATGCCTCAATGGCTTGGTCATGTAGCATAAGTGGGACAAGGATATAGAGATTAGTAATGTGGTGGTGACGGCGAACCATGACTTCCAACGCTTATTAACATGGCACATGATGACGATGATGATTGTCTGCATTCATTCTCTTTCATGTTTTGTGGTACATTGAAGCTTCTGTTTTTGTTTTGTTTAATGTTGCATGTTTTTGTGAAGTTTATGAAGCTGTAATCTGTAAACACAATTGCACCCCAAAGAAAATACGCCTGCTACTTTCAAGAGTATTGGCAAACTTCAAGTTTCAGATGCATTGTTTCATTAGCCTGTAGCCAGAGTATTTGCCCCATGTCCTTCATTTATATGATACTTCTGTTGTTGTGGTTGCGGATTTTGAATCTATCAGTAAGTCACTCTGTTATTTACGTTTTCTTTTTCAGTGTTTCCCACCAAGTGCAACAACTCTACACTTTGAATTTTACACAGAAAATAAAGAGAGCAAAAACAAGAAACTACCTGTAAGTCATTTATGCCAAGCTAAAACAAGAAACTACCTGTAAGTCATTTATGCCAAGCTGGCGCATTAGTGTCATCGATAGGTAACTACGCTGATAATGTCATGAGCCTGGTCGCACGCCAGTTTTCATGGTCTCACTAAATGAGGGACAGACTGGTCAGTCATTCCTCCTTGCATCTGGGCCTACACATTGTGATGGCCATACCACATCATAGACCCATAGCAGGAAACTACGTGGAGACATGTTTGTGTGACAATTCTGCCAACTTGTTTAGCTACTTTAATAGTCATGACATTGATGACAGAACTGCATTTTGTCTTTGTCTAAGGTTAGCTCACAGATATTTAACCCTTTACAGGGCAGACACTTGTCCGTTTTTTAGCCCTGAACGGGCAAGATTTTTTCAGGTTCGGTAAAATTTCGGGATGCGTTAGTAAAAACATCACAAATAAGGTGTTAGTCAACCGATTTTAGTTAACCCTTTACAGGGCAGATGCTTATCCGTTTTGTAGCCCTGAACGGGCACGATTTTTTCAGGTTCTGTAAAAATTTCGGGTCGCGTTAGTAAAAACATCACAAACAAGGTGTTAGTCAACCGATTTTAGTTAAATAAACAACACAATGAAGGGAAAAGCATGCAGAATATGTTACTCACGTGATTGTTGCCGGTAATCCATATATGAACACAAATATTTACGAAATACGGCATGTTTGTGATTTTCCGTCATCTATACGGCAATTTACAAACACATTTTCAGAATCATAATCACTTACTTTAAAGTCCGACTCACGACTGCTAATGCAAAGTAACGCTTTGCACTGATATCTAGCTCCGATTAATAATCAACTTCGTGCCCTTTAATGTCATTTAAATTGAACAGAGCGAAATCTCGGCTATCACTTGAAGAATCGCCGAAATCCATTTTGAAAAACAGCGTAAAACTCCCGAAAACTATCAAAACAAGTCCGTAAAAGTCCGTTCAAAGTCATTGTAGCGCGTTTACAAATGGCGGCCACGTTGTCAAGCTATGGGCGAAAGTGAAAGTAGCCGACGGAAGTGTCGGAAAGCCGAGAGATCGCGTTTTCACAATGCATAATGGTATCGGACATAAACGGCCGACATGCTCGTTTAAGCGATCGGCCGCAAATGGACGTTTTGCCCTGTAAAGGGTTAATAATCTACAGTTTAGATTGACAATGTCTGTTTGATGTGACTGAGTATGTATTAGAAATGTACTATGTTCGTGTGTTGTGATAGGGTTGTGGAGCAGTGACCAAAGTAGTGGTATAGTTGTAGGTGTGTGGAGCAAGTGCCAGGGTGGAAATAAAATGATAGGAGTGTATGTTTGCCATGTAGTGGTGGTGTGATGGGTGGAGCAAGTGACTGGATGGAAGTGATAGGGGTGTGGAGCAGGTGACTGAGTGGAGGTGGAAGTAATAGGGGTGTGGAACAAGTGACTGTTGGAGTGATAGGGGTGTGGAACAAGTTACTGAGTGGGGTGTGGAGCAAGTGGCTGAGTGGAGTGATAGGTGTGTGGAGCAAGTGACTGAGTGGAGTGATAGGGGTGTGGAGCAAGTTACTGAGTGGAGTGATAGGGGTGTGGAGCAAGTTACTGAGTGGAGTGATAGGGGTGTGGAGCAAGTGACTGGGTGGAGGTGGAGTAATAGGTGTCAGGAGCAAGTGACTGAGTGAAGTGATAGGGGTGTGGAGCAGGTGACTGAGTGGAGGTGGAAGTGATAGGGGTGTGGAACAAGTGACTGTTGGAGTGATAGGGGTGTGGAACAAGTTACTGAGTGGGGTGTGGAGCAAGTTACTGAGTGGTGTGATAGCGGTGTGGAGCAAGTGACTGAGTGGAGTGATAGGGGTGTGGAGCAAGTTACTGAGTGGAGTGGTAGGGGTGTGGAGCAAGTTACTGAGTGGAGTGATAGGGGTGTGGAGCTAGTGACTGAGTGGAGTGATAGCGGTGTGGAGCAAGTGACTGAGTGGAGTGATAGGGGTGTGGAGCAAGTTACTGAGTGGAGTGATAGGGGTGTGGAGCAAGTGACTGGGTGGAGGTGGAGTAATAGGTGTCAGGAGCAAGTGACTGAGTGAAGTGATAGGGGTGTGGAGCAGGTACATGGGTGGAAGTGATAGGGGTGTGGAACAAGTGACTGGGTGGAGGTGGAGTAATAGGTGTCAGGAGCAAGTGACTGAGTGAAGTGATAGGGGTGTGGAGGTGGAATAATATGTGTCAGGAGCAAGTGACTGAGTGAAGTGATAGGAGTGTGGAGCAAGTGACTGGGTGGAAGTGATAGGGGTGTGGAGCAAGTGACTGGGTGGAGGTGGAAGTGATAGGAGTGTGGAGCAAGTGATAGGAGTGTGGAGCAAGTGACTGGCTGGAGGTGGAAATGATAGGGGTGTGGAGCAAGTGACTGGCTGGAGGTGGAAATGATAGGGGTGTGGAGCAAGTGACTGGCTGGAGGTGGAAGTGATAGGGGTGTGGAGCAAGTGACTAGGTGGAGGTGGACAATTTAATCTGATATTTTACTCATCTTTCCAATATTTAAACTTTGAAGATTTAATAAGCTGAGTACATTTGTCAATACAGGGCCCAACTACAGTGATTCAGAGTATCCACATGGAAAATGTGGACAAGACAGGGCGTATGCCATCACAGATTATGGAGGACATTTTGGAAGTGTATGATGTGCCCGAAGAAAAACAGGTATATTTTTATGAGTAATAAAAGCACAACATACATTTGAATAATGAAAACACAGAATATATTGCACAATGTGTTGCCTGGCGACATCTAATTGGACATCTAAATATGTGACAATGTGTTTTTGTTTATTTCGGTTGAAAGGATTGGTGACATTACTTGTGACTTGATTCTATAGTTTGCACCTGATAAGATGCAGTGAAATATGCCAGGCAGTAAATGATGAAATATATTGTTTGTGTCTTCATTGTTCAAGTTTACAACAGGAAAACATTGTTTTGAACAACATACATTGTTTTTGTTCTTAACAATACACACAATTCACATTTTTTTGGGGTATAATGCATTAAATGCATTTGAGAATATATGCTTGCATAGGATGCTTGATGTAAAGAGGAGAAGCAGAATTAGCAACTGTGGTATTAGCAAATCAATCAATCAATCATGTGCCATGCCGTAAAGCTTGGGTGGTCATGACTCGCCATTTCACTCGATCACCAGAGTCGTGGATCAGCTCAGTGTTTCTGTCTCGTCCATGCTACGTGGCCAAGCCATCCAGGTATTTTCCTCTCGGTCTTCCTCTTGGTCTGTTCCCCTCGATCTTGCCAGTTGTCAATAAGTTCTCCAATCCATTTCTTCTCATAACATGTCCAAAAAATTGTGACTGTCTTCGTCTAATTTCTCTAATCAGTCTACGATTTTCATTTGTCTCCTGTAGTACTTGATCATTGGTTTTTCTATCTGTCCATGGTACTCTTTGCATTATTAGGAAATACCAGTATTAAACTTCATCAAAGGACAAAAATAGCTTGTCCAGTGTCACAACTCCCATCATACAGTGCTCCACAAAAAAATGAATTTCACCTGAATACAGCAGGAAAAAATAGCAAAGGTTGACCTCACTAAAGATTGATAAATTGTGTAAATAAGGCAACAGACACCACAGTCTGAGAGGTGAGTACCACAGATTTGTTGCAATGCAGGTAGGAATTCGAGAAGAAGAAGAATCAAATGCTATGACAAGACTCAATATTTATTTATTGATGAACCTTGTCGCAAACATGAGAGTTCATACTTAAGTTCATACTTTATTAAGTAAATTAGATTTTGTATTAAACATTTGTGTTATCTACCAGGTCTGAATGCTTGTTGAAACAAAGGATAAATAATAATGTATTCTTACAGGTGTTGCTGTTCACCCACATTCGTCTGGCCTGTTTGTTCTCCAATTACGAAGCCCGAGTACACTGTGTTCAAGCCAGGCTTCAGAGTGTCTCAATCTTAGGTATTTGTTGTTGATTGTGTGAATGTAGTGAAATTATTGTTGTGCTTTGTGTTTTTAAAGTGGACTTTAAGTTCATGCTTTGTGTGTGGGTAAAAGTTTGCTATGAGTTCATGAAAGTACTTGCATGAGAAACAAACATGTGGTACATATATTTTCTTCTTCTTCTTTTTATCCATGTTCATTCTTAAAAAAAAGAAAAGGAGTAGATTGCCTTATGTCCCTCTACAGTGAAACTGCCATATTTTCACCTTTCATCGGAGACATCTGGCATTTATCACAGCTGGTTGGGCTTAACCTCCTCAGTGCCATACTATAATTATTCTATTGTGACTGAGTTTTCTGGTGTTTGAAATGCTGTTAAAGCAACAGTCGATACATCCTCTATACCAGTGGTTCTCAACCGGTGGGGAATTCTCCCCCCCCCCCCAGGAATTTTAGGGATTGGGGGGGGGGGGGGGGGAAATGAAGATCATTTCAAGATCGCGTTAATACAAGAACCAATTACTTGATATATACTTCATACTTTACAGTTATGCACGTCTCATCCGTCTAAAATTCATTTTATAAAGTAAGTAGACCCACAAATCACATTTTATGTGGATGTCTAGACCTGTTTTAACATATTTACCTTCCATTTTTATGTATACTGTGTAGGGGTGGGGGGATTTTTAGGTAGGAAATATGAAAGGGGGGGATGACGTTCTGAACATATGGTGAAAAGGGGGGGGGGGCACGGGTCAAATTGTTTATAGGAAGGGGGGAGGGGGAATGACATTCTGAAAATATGGTGAAGGGGGGCAGAGGCCAAAAAGGGTTGAGAACCACTGCTCTATACAGTTGCCACTGGGCAAAGAATGTTCACACAACATGACACATCACTTCTTGTTGTTTGCCCTTGTCACAGAAGGCTAGAAATGGATTTGAGATCAGGGCTGGGATTTTGCTAATTCAATGAATAATGGTCAAAGAAGAAGAGGAAGAACAAGATACACAATTAAATTCAAGTTGCATACTCATATGAAATATATTTTAGTAATGCAAGAAATTGCTCATCTTCTTGCAGTGTATTCAAGTGCAATACAAGACAACATGAATGTGATTCTGTATCCGGGACTCATTGAAGAACTTGTTGACATCGTGGAGATCAAGGACTCAGATATTGTTGTAAGTAAAATATGAACTGTTCATATTCTGTGAGTTGTTCATGGTGAAATATTTGTCAGTATGACTAGACTTTAAAATAGCACAGATGTGTTTGTAAGACATCCACCAGTAGTAACATTGTCGTTGTATTGTAAACAGTCTGTGTCAACACTACTTGATAATGGCAATGTGTTTGTCTCCCTAGGACATCAAATCTGCTGCTCTGCGAACCCTGACTTCTGTGATACACATAGAGAGAAATCCCAGGTTTGTTCAACAGTTTTCATCATCTCACACAATTGGTTATATTCTGTGACCATTATTTATTTATTACTATTTCATTTCTGTAGCTTATAATTCAAAATATTTGGCCAATGTTGAGTTGGATTGTTATGTTTTGGAGAAGGTGCGTGACAACTTTTGTGTGTGACATGATTTAAATGTCACTTGAAAGAAATTAGCCATGGTCATGTTAGCATTGCTAGTTGATACCAACTTGTGTGATATGTAACAGCACATTGTTAATGTTTCAGACTGAACAGTATTATTGATGCCACAGGGGCTTCCTCTTATCATGGGTTTCTACCAGTGTTAGTCAGGACATGTATTCAACATATGATCGGTAAGTAACAGTAATATGTGAACATTAGTATCTAGAACAAGGTGTTGTTCCTCTCTCTTCCTGTTAATCTAGTCTCAGCAGCAGAGTTGTCCAACTGTTATGAGCAGCATTCAGCATTCTTCTCCTTTTTTTTTTAATTACAAACTGCGGCTTGTTCAACATTTGATATTAAATGTCTGTCCCAGAGTATTTTGCTTACAGTTTTCTTGGTTGAAATATCTTTTGCCTCTTGGTTGGTTCAGATGTGGTATGGGACAACCATGTCTCACCTTCCATCACAACATGTCTCAGCATTCCGTCTGCTTCCTCAAGGTCATGAGTAGTGCGATGCACACATTTTTAGCCCTTGGAGCACATATTTGTGGCTCAATAAAAAGTAGGCAGTGACACAATAGTCAAATGTGGTCTCACATAAAAGTGAAAAAATAGAGCCTGAGATAAGTAACATCTGAAAAATATGAGACTCCAAGAAATAGCAAAGAATAGGAGGCCTTTGTTGGTTGATGGAAGAAACAGTGTCTGTGTATTGTATAAAAACTTGGAGTGTTTTTCATGTGATTTGGCATTATTCTGAATGACTTATGCAGGTTACATATTTTAATATGTAAAAATTTGATATATTTTGTACAAGAGTATATGACTAATACATGAAAGATGAGTGACATGAAGGGCCAAACCTTTATGAACTAGTTAGTTAGTTAGTCGTAGTTCCAACCTCATAGCAACAGGTTGTCCCCATTATGCTCCGTCCCTGTGCCAGTGAATATCAATGTCTGTGTATTGTATAAAAACTTGGAGTGTTTTTCATGTGATTTGGCATTATTCTGAATGACTTATGCAGGTTACATATTTTAATATGTAAACATTTGATATATTTTGTACAAGAGTATATGACTAATACATGAAAGATGAGTGACATGAAGGGCCAAACCTTTATGAACTAGTTAGTTAGTCAGTTAGTCGTAGTTCCAACCTCATAGCAACAGGTTGTCCCCATTATGCTCCATCCCTGTGCCAGTGAATATCACACAAAACGCTCCCCACTGCCCAATGTGAAAAGTGGAAAAGACAGGAGTCTCAACAAACAACAGCCTGCACAGATACACTGTGCATAATGCCGCCGCCAGAATGTCAACACACCAGTCCCCCACGAAACATCCAGTTCATCTCTGATGGAATCAGTAGTCATTTTCCCATCTGGATGTTTCCTAGATGTTCACCCACACAGTCCACGAAAATACAGTTCATCGTCGATGGCAGTGGCAGTCAACCAGAAGCCCAGCAGCCACGCATTTCTGCATAAGGCAAAAACCGGTCAACTCTGGGACATAGCCATCTACTATCGCTCCGAACATGCAGTCATGTTCCAAAAAACCTCGGGCTGATTCAAAAGCATTTCACACTCACAGCTCACAGTGTCGCGCCACACACTCACTCAGTAGCAGGGCAACAGAACCATCAAGCCTCCTTAGTCGCCTCTTACGACATGCGTGGTAGGCTACAGTGTTGCTATTCTTTGCTTCCCTTATGGGCCCCGGCAACACACTTTGTGAACTTTTGAGAATAATGTTTGTTCATTCATACTCAGCTGCAGACTTGTCAAAGATGGTAAAACTATTGCATGGAGAATAAGAACAAACAGAATAATTTTGAAATCCAACAGATTAATATGTTTTGTCAATGGTGAAAATAAAGAGATAAGCAGAAGTATGAAGGCATATCTGCCATCCCAAGATATAAAGCTGATAGGAGGAAGAGTGTAGAATTAGATCTAAAATAAAATAATGCTTTGGACTGATATTTAGACTTGCTTAAAATAAATGTATTGTTTTCTATTTGACAGATCCTGATCTGAAACCATTCCCACAGACGTATGCCACTTCTCTCTTTTCATTTCTGTACCACCTTGCTAGTTATGAAAATGGTAAGTTTTGTTGTGGAGGTGATTGTTACTTTTGTTCTCACAATTGTCTTGTATAACTTTCATATTAAAAGTCTTGCTTGTTGTTTGACTCTGAAATTGGGGGTATTTATCAAATAATTTTAACCCTTTACAGGGCAGACGCTTGTCCGTTTTGTAGCCCTGAACGGGCAAGATTTTTTCAGGTTCTGTAAAAATTTCGGGTCGCGTTAGTAAAAACATCACAAATAAGGTGTTAGTCAACCGATTTTAGTTAAATAAACAACACAATGAAGGGAAAAGCATGCAGAATATGTTACTCATGTGATTGTTCCCGGTAATCCATATATGAACACAAATATTTACGAAATACGGCATGTTTGTGATTTTCCGTCATCTATACGGCAATTTACAAACACATTTTCAGAATCATAATTACTTTCTTTAAAGTCCGACTCACGACTGCTAATGCAAAGTAACGCTTTGCACTGATATCTAGCTCCGATTAATAATCAACTTCGTGCCCTTTAATGTCATTTAAATTGAACAGAGCGAAATCTCGGCTATCACTTGAAGAATCGCCGAAATCCATTTTGAAAAACAGCGTAAAAGTCCCGAAAACTATCAAAACAAGTCTGTAAAAGTCTGTTCAAAGTCATTGTAGCGCGTTTACAAATGGCGGCCACGTTGTCAAGCTATGGGCGAAAGTGAAAGTAGCCGTCAGAAGTGTCGGAAAGCCGAGAGATCGCGTTTTTACAATGCATAATAGTATCGGACGCTACGCTCGTATTATGAGATCGGCCGGTAACGGACTCTATGCCCTGTAAAGGGTTAATAGACCTGGAAGAAAAGGTTACATAACAGAAAGAGAGACGTTTTGGAAATGATAATGTGGCAAGAATAAGTTTATGGGCAGATGACATCTGGAATAGTGTGATGTCATGTTCAGAATCTTCATCTAAGTCTTCAGATTGAATAACATCACTATACATCCAAGATCACACTCAGAATTGAAGGCAGATATATTGAATATAGAAAATCATCTGAAGTTTTATGTAATATTTTCCACCAAAACAATTCTATAAAATGTAGCATTTCATTTGTTCTATAGACTGCCAAAAGATGCTGACAGCAGCACCAAATGCTTTGCAGTTGCAAACATAATTTTAAAAAATAGCTCAACTCATGCATCTTTTTCAAATACTGGAAGAAAACATTGTGTTGTAAATTTGACAAACTGCAACTGCAATTGTAGGCATGCAACTGGTCGAAAAAAATGTAATAAATGCAGTTTGTTACAGCATGTTTTTAAAATTGTGTTTATTCCACTAGTACATTAAGCAATGCAGGTTTGTTAATGTATCAAGAAAGAAGACATTGATGATGTTTTGTTACAGCTATATAACATTCTTATTCAATAAGGAAGTTACTCTCCTGACATATTGTCTTCTATGAAATTAATTACTGTTTATGAAATATCAATATTGTTGTGTTGCTTGGATTTGTAGACCAAGTTTTGTGTGATGCTTGCTTAATAAATAATTGTTTGCACAGGTGTGGAGGCACTGGTGTCATGTGGCATGATGGAGTCATTGCTGAAAATCATCAACTGGTATGGGGATGGGCAAGAACACATCACTGTAAGTTGTATTTCTTTTACTGTGTCTTCATCATAAATGATAACCCTTGTTATGTGACCTTAATAGACTGAGCTTATGACGATCTAATTCATCAAGTCTATTTTTGCCTAATTCGTAATAAATCAAGCAAGTGCAATATATGCAAATAATAGAAGGCCTTCCGCAACAGCCTAGGCTAGACAAATGGAGACTGAATGATTAAACAGTAGACTGACAGAGGTGTTTCTGTGCAACTGTGATCACAGCTATCTGCATTCAAACAAGAGGAGATAAAAGTTGGCATCTATGAAATAATTTCATCAACATGTGCCATGCTGATCAGTGCACACAGCCATCTGTTTAAAAAAATCTGTTCTAGATAAATTCACTTCCTGAAGTCTTCCATGCAACTTTGCCGATTTAATCATCAGTCCTGCCTCTGTTGACTTCTGTCTCTGATAACCCCAATTGCCTTGGTTATCACAAGCTTCACCTGATTTGCTCTTTTGATAACACCACCAACAACTTTTGTTTTAATATGGGTAATCATCAGTGTTTGTGAATTTGTATTGTGTAAGGCTTGGGCTTTGGTAATCTTAGCTGTCCATGGGATTCTTTGCATTCATACATCATAGATGTAACTGCATGGATGCTTAACTAGTGGTATCATGACTCATTTGTCTATTTCATTATGAAACAAGAGTGGTATTTTCATTAATATTTGCGATATTATAATCTTCCCCCTAAATTATTGGCATTGTTCATTCAAAATACAGAGAAGCACATTGTGCAGTGGCTAGATGTTAACCTACCAGCCTGGTGGTCTAGGGTTTGAGTACCCACTGGTGTGGATGTTTAAACATCTGGCCTGCCAGGTTAACAGTGGGTACCAGGAAGTGTCTTGGGAAATCAAGGCGGCAGGCATGATACTAACCATGTCCGTGATATTACAAATACAATTGAGTATCAAACAAGTAGGGTGTTTGGTATCGTATCTTAGTGTTTGTGTTCACCACCATGATGACAGCTCTTTATTTCTCTTTCTGCCTCCTTTCCTTACTTTCTGACTCACCCACTCATGACTCGGCTAGAGATAAGTTTCTGTTCTTCAAGAACTTTCAAGCTGTCATCTCAGCCTTAAGGAACAGTAAAACAAGGAAGAGACAGCTTGGGAGAAGCATGTGAATCTAGTAGAAGATTTATTCTGAGGACAGTGTTTAGATGATTCATGCTGGCCTCTGATCTGACTAGTGGATCAGATACCCAGCATTCTCAGACAAGAGTGAAATAGGAGGCCTTGTGTGCACATTACAGATCTCTTGGTCAGTTGAAGGCATGTCTTTCCTCAACCCAAGTGAAGGAAGAACGGTATTGTCATAAACCTGAAACAGTGCTAAATGTGATTATTTGAGAGTGACAAATTTTAACAAACATTTAGAATGAAGTTTGTTAATTTTTCTTTCTGTTGAACCTGTGACTTTCTGTTTTCTAGTTTGTAACTCGAGCTGTGCGTGTGATAGATTTGATTACAAACATGGACATGGCAGCTTTCCAAGCAAATGGAGGACTTCAGGCTTTCATCAACAGATTAGAGGTTGGTTCATGTAATATGATTTAGGATTCTGTTATCACCAGCTGTTTTGTGTTGCTTGTGTGAAAATATTCCTGCATATCCTGACAATGGTCCAGTATGCTGTCTGGTTAGCTTTACTGCTTGGGCGTTTCCATCTGTGGCTAAAGTGACCATTTGAAAACAAAAACGCTACATTTATTTGGTGAACAGTGTAAGAAAAGACAGTCTGTAATAACAAAGCTCAGCCCATTTTATAGAAGCCATGGCAGGTGTCTTTGAAACTTTTATTATTTCATATCCCTAAAGATCATGATTTCATTTTTGACATATTAATCCAGTATTCTGACACATTCTCATCAAGCTGTGTAGACTTATACTGCAGGACATGAAGCAAGGGTGACAGTTTCCAGGGGCAGCCCTATTGGTGAAACAGTGATGTTGTAAAACACATCTCATGGCAGGAAGCTGCTGTGGTTATGTGAAGTGTAGGCAAGAGTGCACAGAGCAATAGTTGGCCAGTCTTTGCCCCCTGTAGCAGATGATGAGAGCTGGCATCCACCTGCTGTAGTTATGTGAAGTGTAGGCAAGAGTGCACAGAGCAATAGTTGGCCAGTCTTTGCCCCCTGTAGCAGATGATGAGAGCTGGCATCCACCTGCTGTAGTTATGTGAAGTGTAGGCAAGAGTGCACAGAGCAATAGTTGGCCAGTCTTTGCCCCCTGTAGCAGATGATGAGAGCTGGCATCCACCTGCTGTGATTATGTGAAGTGTAGGCAAGAGTGCACAGAGCAATAGTTGGCCAGTCTTTGCCCCCTGTAGCAGATGATGAGAGCTGGCATGGAACCCGTGTCTGACTGTGCTCATACCATTATCAGCGTAATGTCCTAACCATTACACCATAACACCCACTGTGAATGGATAAAGACATCATTACTCATTTGCAGTACGGATCAGTTCTTTGTTGTAAAACTGTTCTATGCTGCTGCAGTTGAACCATGAAAAATACTGAAGCTATCCCAGAGATGTTTGTGAAATCACACCTTCATTAATTTAAGGTGAAGCTGTGAGAGTTCTCTTTGAAGTCGGTAACCATGTCATTGATATTTCATATTTTTAAATGGCATGTTTTCAGTTGTAGTTAGATTAATTTTTCTCACTCATCTTCAAAATACTCTTTTGTTACCTAGCATGAGGTGAACATTTGCCGTCAGGAGCAGCCCTTTGTGATCCGACCACACAGGCAGGAGAGCACCATGGATGCTTTGCCAGATTCCCCACAATTAGCACCAATGGATACCTCACAGACAGAAGAATCAGGTGTTGGGGAACCCAGTATGGCTGACTCTGAAAGAGGAGTTGCTTCGACTGTAAACAACAACATCATCACGAGTTCTGCCACAGTTGCTGTACCTGTTTCAGCAGCTACAACAGCACCATCTCAAGGAGCTGCTGCTGCTGCTGCGGGGAGCAGTAAAGCTGAAGAAGATGATGGTGCATCAAACACAGTGAAAGGTAAGACACCACTGTAATATGATTTATAGCTTATCTGAACTGGAGAAAAAAAGCATTTCATTCTGTGATTTTTCATGAGTTGGAGATCTCTTCCAATATGAACAAGTGGAAATCAGCCTCACAGTGGAAGTTAGCATGGCTGTATGGATAAGAGAGTTCACTCTTAAACTTCTGGTGTGCTGATGCCTAGGCAGCTAAAATGTTAACTTCTTGACCTTGACTTTGGGACATAAATTGCAAGTACCTCAGAAGTCGGAGTGGGTTCACCTAATGGCGAGGGTAACTAATAATAGGAAAGCTAATCCACACGCAAAAATCAAATTCAGTGCACTAGGATTAGTAGCACATGTATGGACTACACTTGAGTTCAATGTCAGTGAATGTTTAAACAAAAACACAGAAACCTGTCACAATGAATTAAAACGATTCTGACAGCAGCAGTATGTGACAGTATAAAATGAAACAGAAAAGCGTATTATGATCTTGTGTAGAAACAAGCACAAACCCATGTGGAATACCTAAAAGAAGGCAGCACCTCTAAATATCTAGGGCCAGCTATATGCAGTGATAGTAGTTACAGTAAAGAGATCAAAATGAGCTATGACTAGACTGAATCCTGTATGGAGAAGCAGCATCAGCTTCCTCTGTGAGGACCAAATGATACAAGTCATTGGTGGGATTCATTCTCTTATATGGTTGAGAGAGTTGGACTCTCACTGCAGAAACGTAACAGGAGCTTTTGAATGTAAATGTGTTATGAACATTCTGCACGTACAATATAAAGAGCACAATACAAATGTCATGTTAGAGAAAGTAAATATGCGTGCTGGCCATCAAGGTCCTTTGTCATTGGTGAAATGTTGAAAGGTTCCTGGGTAGGGCATGGCACAGGTTAGATCTTCTCAAAAGTAATCTGTTTAGGGACCAGTTGAGAGCAAATGGAGAAGAGGAAGATCCTGGACTGACAACATTAAAGAGGGAGCAGGATGAAGAAGTATCTGCACACTGCTGAGGGCAGATGATGGTGGAGGACTGATTGCTGATGCTTCCAACGTGTTGCCCCAGCCACTCATGCTTGGAATTATGAGATGACAAATTGTTTATATTTTAAACATTTTTCAACAAATATTTGTTGTTTTCAGTGCAACCTACTTGCTAATTGTTTTCATCTCCATCAATTGACAGGCAAACATTGTTTTGCCCAGCGAGCTGCATTGCTGAAGTCCATGCTCAACTTCATGAAGAAAGCCATTCCAGACATATCATTTGCTGACAGCATTCGACATTGTAAGTTGGTGGTTGTATGTACAAAAGACATTACTCAGTTATTAGCAAATGTTTCAAAGTCTTTGTTATTGGTTAATTTAAACATTAAATGTATCAGTGAGTGCACAGATTAAAACTTGAAAATTAATGTCAGAAAAAAAAATAGGTAATAACAATTGGAAGATCAAATATAAAAAGAAAGAAAGAAAGAGAAGAGAGAGTGAGTGAAAATGATTTCTTTCTTTCATAAAACATGCCAAAGAGTTCCATTCCCACGAAAGTTCAGTTTCTTCATCTGATGGAAGAATTATGGCTTAGATTGAACACAAATGCATCAAGATAAACCATGTCACAGGCTAGATGTCACAACATCTGCAGAATAAAATACATACAAAAGTATATTGTTCAACAGTCTTCAAACAAGCATGGTCCTATAGTGCTAGAACTGGACAGTGACAACATCTAAAAGAAGAGTTATAATAAGACAGTTAAACGTCAGAAATGGATTATCCAAAGACAAGTGAACACGCACAGAGAGAGAGAGAGAGAGAGAGAGGGAGAGGGAGAGGGAGAGGGAGAGAGAGAGAGAGGAGGAAACAGCAAGAGGCAGTCTCCCACAAATATTGCAGTATCTTGAATGCAGCATACACAAAGACCGTGTCCTGGCAGTGTTTCCTAACCTGGCCCTACAGGACATAACAAGGGCAATGGACACTAAAATGGAGAGCTGCCATTATTGATATTTTAAAGTATGTTTATATTGCAAGTCATTAGATGGGAACAGTATAGTCCCTTTGATACAATTATTGACTATTAGTGTGTGTTATATTTTCTTCTTCTGTTTGTTATCCCCTAGTGAGGCATAGATCCTCTGCCAACTCTGCAAAGACCTATCCTTTGCCATCTCTTGCAGCTCCCTCCATGCCCTCCCCATATCCTTATATAATTTATATTCTTTCATATAATGTTTTTTAAAAACCAATTTCAGTAATGGATGGTTCCTTGCCTAAATCACTGAAGCACATAATCAGTAATGCTGAGTACTATGGACCATCATTGTTCCTGCTTGGTAAGTCTGCTTGTGTTTTGTTTTTGGGTGATTGTGTATTTCTTGGTGTTTATAGAGAGCTACAGCAGTCACACGGTATGGCTGTGACATCATTCATTTGTACGAGGAAGTTAGTAAGTCACAGAATAGTATTTATTATTGTACATAATACATCTCTCCTTATTTCTTAACATAATCCCCACTAGCCGGCTCTGTGGCGAAGGGGTTACGGATGCAGTTCATGATCTATCAGGCCGCGCTGCGTTGGATTTTTACGAATGAGTATGGGTGCCGGTCATTCAGAAAGCAATGGCAAACTACTGAATGTAAACTTGCCAAGAGATCACAACAGCAAAAAATGCTGGTTTGACTGCAACGTCCTGTAAACCTTTTCTCAACTGTCCCATATCATGTTGTGACATACTGAGTAGACATAAACTAAATGATGATAAATATTGCTAAGGATATTGATTGCCTTAAATGGTGATAAATATTGCCAAGTATCATAGTTAAAGTTGCCTAGTTAGTTAGTTAGTCGTGGTTCCAACTTCACGGCAACGGGTCGTCCTCATTATGCTCTGTTCCTGTGCCAGTGAATATCACACAAAATGCTCCTCACTGCCCAATGTGAAAAGTGGAACAGACAGCGCAAATCCTTTACAGGACGTTGCAGTCAACCTCAGCATTCTTTAGCTGTTTTGTGATTTCTTGGCAAGGTTATGTTCAGTAGTTTGCCATTGCTTTCTGAACAACCGGCACTCCTACCTTTTTATTGGAAACTAACACAAAGCGGTCTGTTTCCAAATCACCGGCAGCTGTGTTTTGAATGTGGTATGTGGGATTACAAATTGTATTCGTAACCTCTTGGCCACAGAGCTGGCCAGTATCATACATCATGATACATATTGCCAAACCATTGGTATGTGTTAAATGACATGTTCATATTTCGTTGGTAAAGCTGTTAGATAGAACTGACTATTTTTCATCCAACTGTCTCATGTGGGGTGGTTTAAAAATCCTTAATGGATCCTGACTGCATAGAAGTAGGAATCAAGGCAGACAGTCTAGTCTGAAATTATGAAGTTGCTAGACAGACAGCCCGACAACTAGTCTCCTGGTTGAATCAAGTTGAACCCCCTCCCAGTGTTATATGTTGGTTTATTGAATTTTGTATTTTACAACTATTACACAAAACATGTTCACATACATTGATAAAACTAAACTATGAGCTGATAACTCTACACGACAAGTGTTGCCTTACATTGAAGAAAATCTTTGTTGAACCAAATAATTTTGTATATGATGAGTTAATTCACTGTCAGTTTTCACTGTCAGTTTTCTCAATCAGTGGATGGTATGATAAAAAAAATGCTAATTGGTGAAGAGCAACACAGATTTATAGAAGAAAAAATAAACACTTCAATATACACATTAAGAACACTAATAGAAAGATCAATAGGGACACATAAAATATATATTTGTGCTGCATAGATTATACCAAGGCAATTGATGAAGTAAAACAGGATGAACTGATTAAAATGTTAGAAAATATAATTGATGGGAAAGATCACAGAAAAATATAGAATATTTATTGGAATCAAATAGTAACAATTAAAATGTATAAAAAAAAGACAGCAGTTATGAACAAATAAAGCTAGGAGTGCGACAGGTGTGTTTTGTCACCGGTTCTCTTTTCTCTCAATAGCAAAATAATAATGAGAGAGATCGAAGAGATTAGGAACACTAATCGAAGGTTATCATGTAAATTGTACAATATACACTATGCAGGTGAAACAGTATTGATGGCAGAAAATGCAAAAGATCTACAATTGTTGGACATTGTAGTAACAGAGTGCTATAAAAGGACTTTCCTTGAATATCTAGAAAACAGTAATATTGGTGATATGAAAGAAAAAAGCAACACCAAAATGTGAAATGGAAATAGAAGGGACAATTGTTTAACCATGTGAATAATTTTAAATACCTAGGGGCAATTATAACATCAGATGGAAGATGAACAACAGAAATTAAGTGCGGAATAAGGCAAGCAAAAGCTGCATTTCAGAGAATGAAAAGTATCTTATGCAATAAGTCGCTATCATTGAATGTAAGAAAAAGAGTGCTGAAGTGCTATATAGAACCTGTTTTGCTGTATGGTATGAATCTTGGAATGTAAATGAACAAATTAGGAAGAACTTGGAAGCAACAGAAATGTGGTTCCTGAGACAAATGTTGAGAATTCCTTGAACTGCCAGAGTAACTGAAAGAGGCTATTGAAACTAGAACATTATATTCAAGAATAAGAATAAGACAAACAGCTTTCTTTGCTCATGTGATGAGAAGAGAAGCATTGAAAAAAAAACCATCGTGACATCTGGAAAGATCAAGAGGAAGAGAGACAGGGGCCAACCAAGAGAAATGATGCTGGAGGGACTGAGATCGTATGGAGGAATATCATCAGCAGAGTTGATCCAGAACACCAAGGACAGAGATCTGGAGAGACATGAACGCCACATCAGCTGGCAAGCCACTTGATGATGATGATAACTTGAGATTAGAGAATGATGTCTAATTCACAGATCAATAATAACTTCATTATATTTCCTTCAATTTGTATTAACCATTTCTCTAAGAGTATTATAAAGGCAGTTGACTATATTTGTTAGCATTTATGCTGAGAGTTATCATGAAAGTGTACTAGAAATGCAGTTTAAATGACTACATTCTTTGATGTTTATACTGCTAGTATGCCCGTTGTGTCTGCTGGTCTACCGGGATGGAAAGAAAGTCATCGCCACTCCCCAAATCCATCTTGTTGTGTCAGAGTGAATAAATAGCTGAAACATCGGGGTTCATACATCAACACTGCTAGTATGCATTTAACAGTGCTCCCTTTACTCTGTAATGGACACAGTCTAAATTATTACATTCCTTAACATTTAGACTGATTTCTCTCTAAGTGTACTAGACATGCAGTCTAAATTATTACATTCCTTAACATTTAGACTGATTTCTCTCTAAGTGTACTAGACATGCAGTCTAAATTATTACATTCCTTAACATTTATTTTCTCTCTAAGTGTACTAGACATGCAGTCTAAATTATTACATTCCTTAACATTTAGACTGATTTCTCTCTAAGTGTTAGACACAGTCTAAATTATTACATTCCTTAACATTTAGACTGATTTCTCTCTAAGTGTACTAGACACAGTCTAAATTATTACATTCCTTAACATTTAGACTGATTTCTCTCTAAGTGTACTAGACACAGTCTAAATTATTACATTCCTTAACATTTAGACTGATTTCTCTCTAAGTGTACTAGAAGTACACTCTCAATTATTTTGTTATTATCACCATTTTCCTCTTCCTCCATCTTCTCTTCTTCTTCTCACTGCTTCTTCTTCTTGTTCCACTACTGCCCTTTATCCACAAAAGAAGATAGGCCTTAGCCTATTGTGTGGTTTGGATTGTGCACTTATATTTGTCTATGGGCTGGCAAGTCCCATGCCAACCCTCCCAAGGGGCTGTGTTACTGAACTGAGCTCCCCCCTCCCCCTCCCTCTCTCATCCCTCCACACCCCCTCCCCGACACATGGGTGAGTTACTATATTCTTTAACATTTATACTAATAGTTATATAACTGCTAAAAATGCAGTCTTAATTAGTTAATAGCTAAAACTCATATATGAATGGATTATTTCTCTTTCAGCTACAGATGTAGTAACAGTTTATGTCTTTCAAGAACCTTCGCTGTTGTCCTCTTTACAAGATAAAGGTCTCACAGATGTGGTTTTATATGCTTTGCTGATAAAGGATGTAAGCAACATGGTTGTCCTTGATGTTGTGTACATTTAACACTCGTCTCTTGCAACTGAAACATTTAAAACAATCCACTTTTGTTGCTTAAGGATAGAAATGTTACCATTCTTCCTCCTTAGAACGTAAAGATGTGTATTATTATATTATATTATATTTGGTTCTAAATATACATATAAGGGGAAGATATTAAATAACAGGAATTTAACTCATAACTTTTTTACAATAGTGCGACCCAGACATTTTGTGTGTGTTATATCTCAACATACTCCCTCTGTCTGGCAACATACTTGGTCCATCTGTCCATTAACTTGTTGATGCCTTCTACAAAAACAGGTTTGAGTATGGTCGTAAACCGATTTAGTACTGCTTCCACTATGTCATCTGCAAACTTTTGACCCTCCAGACATTCTATGAAGGGTCCAAACAAGTGAAAGTCCCAAGGTGCCAAGTCTAAACTGTATGCTAGAAGTTTCAAGACCTCACCATTTCAGAGCACTTAGTTTATCCACTGTATGTGCAGCCATATGAGTGCAGGCATTGTCGTCTAGCAATAATAATCATTTTGAGACACGTACCCAGCATTTCAGTCGTATCGTGGGCTTCAGTTTGTACACTAGCATGTCACTGTGTGTAGCTCAAGTCACAGTGCCTACCCTTCCTTGGAAATGCACCAATATAGGGCCCTTGATATCCCAAAAGATGGTCATCATAACTTTCCCAGCGGATTTCTGAATCTTGAAGTTTTTCTTAACTGGAGACAGTGGGTGTTTCCACTGCATTGACTGCCTCTTACTCTTTGTAAGGATGCGCCCAGCAGTCGTCTTCATCATTCTTCTGTAGATTTAACAATGTTCCACTACCTCTTACCACACACACACACACACACACACACAAAATGAATAATGCCTCCTTGTTCTTCCATGTTGCAAGTCGATAGTTGGACAGCCATTTTACTATTGTTATTGCGCATGTGCAAATAGCTCAATCCTTATGATTTCTACATGGGATATTGCTTAAGAGCCAGTGTGTGTTCTGAAATTAGGTTTTCCGTTGTACGCATTATGTAAAAAGATATGGAGATATGGTATATGGCCAAAAGATTCGAAGAGAACTATCTTCATTCCAATACTAAAAAAGGGCAACCTGAAATTATGCACCAACTATAGTACTGTTGCCCTGATCAGTCATGCAAGTAAAATTCTACTAAAAATCATAATGGGAAGACTTCGTAAGAAATTAGAAGAATATATTAACATGCCTCAAGCTGGATTTGGACAAGGAAGAGGAACAAGAGATCACATACTCGACATGCGTTTATTAATAGAGAAGTGCAGAGAATTTAATGTAAACCTAGTCTCATGTTTCGTAGATTATTCAAAGTCATTTGACTGTATACAACATCAGAAACTTTAGGAAATGATGAGGAATATGGCCTTTCCATCACATGTACAAGGGTAAGTTAATAAGTAAGTCACAAATGGCTGTAGAAAAATAACTATGATAACAACTTGAAACCAGTTTATTTTTATACATACATTGTCCCTATATTTCTAAACATAATTTCCACCAACATTGATGCACTTATCTCAGTTTTATCAGTCCTCCCAAACCGGCTGCATAGAACTGCGTGCTTTGTTTTCTTTTACCTGCCATCCCACAGAACTGTGTGACTTACTTATTGTCTCGCTCTCGTAACGTTTTCTACCCAGCTATGCATAGAGCCTGTTATTTTGTATGGATGTGAAACTTGGACAATGTTCAGTCAAGCTGAAAAACATCTGATGGCTGCAGAAATGTGGTTTCTTAGGAAAATGGAAAGAATGCCATGGACAGATAGAAAAACCAAGTACTACAGGAGACAAATGAAACTCGTAAATTGATTAGAGAAATTAGACGTAGACAGTGAACATTTTTTGGACATGTTATGAGACGAAATGGATTGGAGAACTTAGTGACAACTGGCAAGATCAAAGGGAACAGACCAAGAGGAAGACCGAGAGGAAAATACCTGGATGGCTTGGCCACATTGCATGGATGAGACAGGAACACTGAGCTGATCCACGATTCTGGTGATCGAGTGAAATGGCGAGTCATAACCACCCACACTTTCCGGCATGGCACATGATTGATTGATTGATTGATGCACCGCTTTACTGGGTAAACATTTGTCAGCATAAACACTGAAAACCCACCTTGGCGGGAGACATTTCGCGAATGACGCCGAAGTTGAATGTTAAGTGAAAACGTGGTTTAGAAAACAGCATGCAGTTCTGTGCAGCTGGTTTGGGAGGACTGATAAGATGATGGGATGAGTGCATTAGTGTTGGTGGAAATTATGTTGAGAAATAAAGGGACAATGTATGTATAAAAATAAACTGGTTTCAAGTTGTTATCATATTTAGTTATTTTTGCACAGCCATTTGTGACTTACTTATTTACTTACCCTCGTAATACAACTCATAAAAATGCTCTATCTAGACCAACAAAGCAGCAGTTAGAATAGATGGAGAGACATCAGATTGGTTTGACATCAAGCGAGGAGTCTGTCAGGGCTGTGTGCTGTCCCCCTATTTGTTTAGCCTGTACGCCGAAAATGTAATAAGAAATGTCAGAGATGATATAAGCAGGGAGCATTGCCCTAAATATCGGTGGTCATGACATACCAGAGATTTGATATGCTGATGATAAGTATTGCTATCCACATCATAGATTGGTATAGAAAATCTAATAACCTCAACCCAATTGAATAGTGAAAATCACAGCTTATATCTTAACATAGCAAAAACAAAGATAATGCATACAGATAAAACTACTAGGAGAAAGAAATATATGTTAATGAGGAAAAATTGGAGGTGGTGAAAATTTCGATTATCTTGGGCCATTGATTACCAACAATGGTGACACAGTGAAATAAGTTAAAAGACGAATATCTATCGCTCTTCAAAGACTAAAACAACTGAATAAACTAAGGAGAGGGACAGATAGAACTACAAAAATTAGATTTTTAAGAGCATGCATCTTTCCCATTGCAACCTACGCCTGTGAGACCTAGACACTTACTAAACAATCTGAACAGCGCATAAATGCCTTTGAATATAGATATTATAGACGAGTTTTAAGAATATCTTGGATAAAGAAAAGAACAAATGCATCCATACATCAAGAGCTGAATATTGAATAAGGTTGGCTATTAAAGACGATAAAACAAAAAAAAAGTGAAATATTTTGGTCACTTGAAACGTCATGAAAGTTTGGAGAGAACAATAATGGAGGGGTATATGCCTGGGAAGAGATTAAGAGTAAGGCCAAAGAGAAGATGGGTGCAGGATATGGTGGGTAATCCACAGATGGGTGTATTGGATGCAGAACATCTTGCTTATGATCGAGAGGTTTTCCGGAAGGTTGTTATGAGAGCAAGGTTCTGCAAAGGACATGCTACTGAATGAGTGAACGAATGAATGAATGTTGTCCAAACTCTTTCATGCACTTAAGAATAAAATTCCTGTTCTTGACTTTCCATCGTATATTACTGGCCCTTACTTAAAAATGTAATGTAATTTATAGCACACACACAAAAATTGACATACATTATAACAAGATTTAACAGTTATTTTTATTGCTTTCTGAATGACCAGCACTCATACCATTGTGTGGAAACCAATGTAAAGTGGTCTGCTGCTAAAACGCCAACAGCTGTGTTTCGAACACGGTATGTGGGATTACAAATTGTGTCCATAAGCCCTGGCCACAGTGTCGGCAAAGTTATACACTTTGAGAAAGTCACAAGCATCTAGTAAATGCTGGGCTTGATTGTAATGTCCTGTAAAGGACACAGAACTAACTTTAAAAAAAAATTGTTATATCAGGATTGAATTGTGGAATGTAATGCTTTCAATGTAAAGTCATATAAACTCCCATTTGAATACCTATTTTTTCAACAGGTGCCTGCAACAAGAGAGGTTCTTGCCTCTTTACCCAATGTCTTCAGTGCACTGTGTCTCAATGCTCGTGGTCTGGAAGCCTTCGTGGCATGCAAACCATTTGATAGACTCTTCAAAGTCTTGCTGTCCCCGGACTACCTGCCAGCAATGAGGAGAAGACGCAGCTCAGATCCTTTTGGTAAGTCACATTGATTTATGAGAGATCTGGTAACAGTTTAATTAACAAAATTGACCTTAGAACTATGTTATGAAACTTCTGTCATATTTAGCGGCATTAAAAAAAATCATATTTTTTACCTTGTGTGGGTGTTGTAAAGTGCAAATTCAATAGATCATATATATGAGGGATAATGGAATATTCCGTCGTTTCAATTAAAACTATTCAAATTGAAAGGGGGAACTGACATAGTCCAGGCTATCACCTGGATTGTTACTAACACATACCAGGATACATTTTAAATGGAAAATAAAACCTCAACTATATGGGTAAAATATTTAACTCCTCGGTTAAAATTTCTATTTATCGGGATAGTGATTCAGAGCTTTTAATATTGATAGCAGAAATTATGTTTCTGTGACTAAAACTCATCGTTGCTCTACCATTGCTGGTGGTTTTTCTGGGTTGAGGATTAAAGACTGCTTACCTAGGCACACTCCATGCAGTGTACAGATAGGATATATATCACTTTTGATAAACAAAGTCCTGCACATTATGTAGGAATAGAACACAGATCTTACAGTAAGTGAGACAGGCAACTTATTGGCCATGCTGTTTTAAACCAGTAAATTATTGTATGCATGGGACTTGATGTAGTAATGATATTATACATATCATGTTACAGGAGACACAGCCAGCAATTTAGGAAATGCTATGGATGAACTAATGAGACACCAGCCATCATTGAGAACTGATGCCACAAAGGCAATTATTAAGGTTTGTCTATTTTAGTTCTTGATTATATACTGTAGTTCTTAACTTGAAATTAGTTCTTATTTCACCCAGCAATAGACAGTTTACACCAGCTATAACTACAGCTTGTGATTTATGTGTAGCATAGCAATGGACAGATGATTATAATGACCTGCAAATACCATCCTATATCTTCTTCTGTTCACTTGAAATATGTCTATAACTGCAATATTGTCTCTTGTATGAATTTAACTGTCTTATTTAGATCACTCAGCGGTCCATAGAGTTTATCTTCCACTTGTTTCTCTAGGCCAGAAGGTTTGCCTAGATATGTTGTATTTTGGGCAGTCTTGGAGTATGTGCTCTGCTGTCTGCGACGCCAATCCACATGTGCACATGGCTGATTCACCAATCTTGAATTTTGTATACATGTGGTTGCGTAATCTATTGTGTCCTGTTCTGAGGCACAGAATAATGACTTGTTCTGGTCTGTCCATAATATGGTAGTCATCTTGAGCAGGTTTTGGTGGCTTTCTGACTGATTTGATCATTCTTTTCTTTTGGTGGTATGTAACGGGCACATCAGGCTGTTATTCTTTTGCTCCTTCCTTAGCCAGTCGATCAGCTCTGTCGTTTCCGGGTATTCCACAGTGGGATGATATCCACTGTATGGTGACCTTATGCTGATTGCTAAGTGCAGAAAGTAGTGTCCTTAGCAATTTCTCAGACAGGAGCGACTCGAGTACTGATTTTGCATCTGTCAATAGCACCACAGGTTGTGTACTATGGCTGGTATTTAGTAATTTCTCTGTTGCTGTCTTGATTGCCTCAATTTCAGCATCATAGTTATGGCAGTACTTTCCTGTTGGTACTCTGGCCGAGTACCTAGTATTATTTGGGTATTCTATGTACACTTCTGCTCCTCCATTTCGAACAGCATTTTATGCTGACCCATCTGTGTAGACTCGGATCCAGAGGTCCTGTGGGTATTCTTCATCAGGGAAGCTGAGAGTGGCTGTTCTGCACTGTACACTGTTCTGTTCTTCCTTGTCAAATATTCCTCCCACTTTTGTCTGGATTTGTAGTGAAAGTCTATGTTCATCTTTCCTTGGAGTTTGCTCTGGAATAGTTGTCAAGGGGATACCACCTGTGGGCAGATCGGTGGTTTCTCTGCCGAGTCATTAGGCCTGGTGGATGAAACTGCTTCTTTTCAACGCGCCATAGCTAAGTTTTCAAATCTGTTCTTCACAGGATGGCCTGGCAAGCTGAGGAACTTTTCTCCTTGTATTAGCGTTTTCGTATCTCTGTGCTCTCTCAGTGCTTGTGTCCTCCCCATCTTCTCCATCTCCACTGCAGGGGTTTATCTCATCCCTCCTGTGGTGACTCTTAAGTGCTTGATTTTACATCTTGTCCACTCTTGTAGTATGTTTTTTGATGTATTCCAGGTGTGGTTGTATGCTCTGTTGATAAACTTTGCTAAGTATTTTTCCACTGGCTCCCTATGTGGTTCCACTTAGTTTTCTCAGAATGGCTATTTTCCTTCTGGCTTTTGCTACTGCTTTGTTGATGTGCTTTCTCCATGTCAGCCTGCCATCAAATATTACTCCAAGGTATGTTGGTTCTTTATCTTCTCTGAGGAGTATTCCATTTATCTGGATGCCTTTTGTTTTGGAGAGAGGGTAAATCGAGTGGTGCTGCACTTTTCAGTGTTTATGCTGACACACCATCTATTTGCCCATGCAACAAATGCATCTACACTCTTTGTAGCGATCTGGTGGCCACTGATGCATGTTCATTTGTGCTCTTTAGAACCAAGTCATCAGCGTACATTGCCGCTTTAATTCCATGCGGTAGATTAGCAACAAGATCATTGATGAAGATTAGAAAAAGTGTGGGGGACAAGACTCCGCCCTGGGGAACATCGTGACGCAGTAGGACTTTCTTGCTCTTGAGACCGTCTGTCTGTACTCAGGCTCTTCTGTTGTGCAAGTATGCTTTCACCCATTTGTACATTCTTCCATTCACTTTATAGTATTTCAATTTCTTCATCAGACCTTCTTTCCAGACTTTGTCAAAGCCCTTCTTCAGATCTATCCATGCAGCAAGCACCAGCTTCTTCTCTTGGAATGCATCCTCAATTTCTTGAGAGAGCCTGCTGTGGCACAAGGATGTTTTCACTTTCAATGTACTACTGCAGTCTGTGATTGATGAAGTGCTCCATTGTTTTGCAGATAGCTGCTGAGGCTAATTGGTCTGTAGCTGGAGGCAATGGAACAACTGTCTTTCCCTGATTTTAGGAGAGCTATCATGATTGCTTCTCTCCAGGCTTGTGGAACACTGCCTAAGGTCCAGCTGTTATTGAAGATCTGCAACAGCTTTGCTTTGGCCTCTGTTCCCAGGTTCCTGATCATGTCATTAGAGATACCATCAACTCCTGGTAACTTTCTCATTTTCAATTTTGATATGGCTAGCTCCAGTTCGCTGATTGTGATAGGTGCCTCCAGAACCTCATGTACTGTTTCATTCTGTCCTGTATGTTGCCATTTCTCTCGAATCTCTTGTTGTTTCTCTGGACTAATTTTGATATTGTTATCTTGTGCGAATGAGTCCGCAAAATGGTCAGCTGCTTGCTTTCCTGTTAAGATGTTTCCGTCTTTATGTAGTGCAATTTTTGAGTTTCTCCCTGTGCCCTCATCGTTAAGTTGTTTTATTAGCTTCCACAACTTCCTTGTGTCTCTTTCAAAGTTCAGTGACTTGTTTTCTCCTGCCAGCTTTTCCGTTTAGCCTGCAGCTTGGCCCTTTGAAATTTGGCATTTGTGTGCTGGTATTTATTGCAGTGCTCTTGGTTGGGTTTGGCCTCTGCTTGCTTTCTATCACTTCATCATTATGCAACGTTCTAGTTTACTACTCCAGTAGGGTTTATAATGTTTACGGGCTCCTCTTGGTACTGTTTCTCGCGCTGCCTGTAGTATGCATTTCCCAAACTCTTCAACTACTTTATTTATGTCTTTCTCAGTGTTCAGGTTTCTAACCAGTATGTTGGTGCGATGCTTGTACATTGCCCAGTTCTTGTAGTTCCACCTCGAGAGGGTGCTGCTTTCACTTACAAGCTCATTTTCTAGTTAGAAAGACTGGCCAGTGGTCACTGCTACTAAGTTGTTTCTCAACAATTTGTGTAATTCAAAACAATGTTTTCCCGTGATGAATTTGAATAACGAAGACACAAACAATAGATTGCACGATTTATTGCCTGGCATATTTCGCTGCATCTCGTCAGGTACTTACTGCAGAAATCACACAACTTACGTGAATTAATTAGATAAATCCTTCAAACTGAAATATACACATGTTCGCACAGTAATGTCGATTGTCTACCACGGTAATTTTAAACTGACTAACATGTCTTTCTGCTTACACAAGGACGGCTTACGAAGGTTGACTTCGTTTACTTCAACCTTCGTAAGCCGTCCTTGTGTAAGCAGAAAGACATGTTAGTCAGTTTAAAATTACCGTGGTAGACAATCGACATTACTGTGCGAACATGTGTATATTTCAGTTTGAAGGATTTATCTAATTAATTCACGTAAGTTGTGTGATTTCTGCAGTATGTACCTGACGAGATGCAGCGAAATATGCCAGGCAATAAATCGTGCAATCTATTGTTTGTGTCTTCGTTATTCAAATTTGTGTAATGTTCCACTCCAGGTCTGGTGAATGAAAAGCCAAGTCAGGTGTAGTTGTACTGTGTCATGATCTTGACGGCTTGTTAATCAAGATTAATCTATTATCCTGCCAGTCTTCCAGTCTCTCTCCTCTCTGGTCCATGTGATCATAGCCCCAGCTCTGCGAATGGCTGTTGAAGTTGCCACATACAATCATTTTTCCTTTTAATGGTAGTGTGTCCAGTGCCTGTGTGCAGATCATTGATCAGATGAAGGTCCGTATTGTCTGTCTCAAGTTTAAGTGTCTGATACTCAGCCCCTTCTATGCAAACTTGAATGTGGGAAGCAGTGATGTTATTTGTTACAACATTGGTCAGATTGGTAACACTGGTAGCCTCTGATTTTGAAGGCTATATTTTCATTGAGGTGAGTTTCATGCAAGCAACATACCCTTACTTCTTCTTGGTCCAAGATATTTTCTAGTTCAATTTTTTGTTGCTGACTCCCTCCGCAATAGAGTGCATTATTTTTAGTCTTTGTTTGGTACGGCCAGACGCTCTTTTCTCAGGTCCCCTGGCTCCACAGGACATTTGAGAAGGACCTCCAGTAGTTGTATTTGGACCTTTTCGAGGCGCTGCACTTGCCTGGGGGGGTCCAAAGCAGGGCGAGCATAACATTTAGCAGTAGTCGACATATTTCATGGTGTGATTGCGTGGCATCCTGATTTCTGTGGTGCACCTCCTGGCTGGTTGCCTCCGTCTCAGCATCTTTCCTTTACTAGAGCAGACTGTGGTCTTACTCGAGTTTAGGTGTGTAGGCCTGGCTGGTTGCCTCCGTCTTCAGCATCTTTCCTTTACTAGAGCAGACTGTAGTCTTACTAGAGTCGTGTCTGCGCATGCATGTACTTGCATACACATCTAGAGCATTCTGGTTATTTCTTGATGCCAGTGACTCTTCCCCCCCCTCTCCCCCCATCCCCCACCCTTTCTTCTGTTAGTTACAACAGGTCCACCATGAGAAGGCCAGGAGTTGGACTTTTGCTGCAGTGGTGATGAATGCACGAGCCATGGGGTATTTATGCAAGGTTGGGCACTCACCCCAACCCCGCCTCCCGGTTACATAACTGCAACATTTGAACCCATCCTACCCATACCATCCTATAATCATTGACTTCTTGTGAAAAATAGTGGACTGATTACTGTTTGCATTGATTTGTCTGTGCACCTGTAATTGTAATGAAATATCTACTGAACTTATAACTTTGATTTCAATGAAATATTTACTGAAAATACAATTTTGATGGTAATTAAATATCTACTGGACGTACGTGTTTGATGGTAATGAACATTTTACTGAACGTACAATTTTGAAAGTAATGTAATATCTACTGAACATACAATTTTGAAAGTAATGTAGTATTTACTGAATATACAACTAATGGTAATGAAATAGCTACTAAAGACACAGTGTTGATAGTAATAAAATGTCTAGTAAACGTACAACTTTGATGGTCATCAATAATGTACTGAAAGTATCTACTGATGCACAATTGCGAATCAACTACACAACTCCAGGAGGCTGTAAATAGGGTTATTTCCCAGCATTATTTGTTGGAGAACCTTTACTGAACTTGTTGTTAGTTTCTTGTCCTGGTTATCAGTTTGATATATCTCCTATATCACCACTAATAATGTGAACATAGTTTTGAAAACTGAAAATATCTGCAAATCTTGAACAGTAATTAAAGTTAGAAAATCCTGAACCAGATCCTTATGTTGGTTAAGGGACTTGAACCAAGAGGGAAAACAAAATTAACATCTTATAGTTAATGCCTTACGGCATTGGTGATCATGTCTGTCCACAGCAAGAGTAAACTGGAGATTTATAAATGTAGATATTTAATTACTTAAAGAAGAAATGAATGTGTTAACAGTTGCTGGAAGAAATCTGCTCCATGGGCCAGGATCCACACTTCATCTGCCAGAAACAGCAGCCAAAATCAGATCAGACTGCGGCCCAGACTTCCAGCGTGAGGTCCCCACAGTCCAATGAAGCCAGCTCGTCAGATGAAGAGGAGGACGAAGAGGTCGAGATGCCACACATGCCTGCATCAATCACAGCCTCCGCTCACATCAATGCCCCAGAAGTTAAGACTCAGGTTCCCACAACATCACAGCAGGACACTGCAGAGTATGTTCCATTTTTATCAGTTCTTCCAAATAGTTGATTCAGATGTCCTGATATCAACATTATTGAAGTTTATTTTTAAAATATAAGTAAGATGAGAAAGCTTAATGCAAGCAATCTGATTTGTTAATAGCTGGATGTGATAACATGATTTAATTTTGTTGTTTTTGTAAGTTTTTAAATAACTAAACAGTAGAATTTATTAACATGCACATATAGTGTAATACGAGGGTAAGTTAATAAGTAAGTCACAAATGGCTGTAGAAAAATAACTAAACATCATAACAACTTAAAACCAGTTTATTTTTATACATACATTGTCCCTTTATGTCTCAACATAATTTCCACCAACATTCATATTATACCATCGTTTTATCAGTTCCTCCAAACCGGCTGCATAGAACTGCATGCTCTGTTTTCTAAACCATGTTTTCACTTCACATTCAACTTTGGCGTCATTCACGAAATGTCTCCCGCCAAGGTGGGTATTCAGTGGACTTAACCCCTAGCGATTTCCAGTAAAGCGGTGCATAGTTGGGCAGAAACGTTACAAGGGTGAGTCAATAAGTAAGTCACACAGTTCTGTGGGATGGCAGGTAAATGAAAACAGGGCATGCAGATTTATGCAGCCAGTTTTTGAGAACTGATAAAACGATGGGATAAGTGCATTAATGTTGGTGGAAATTATGTTGAGAAATAAAGGGCCAGTGTATGTATACAAATAAACTGATTTCAAGTTGTTACCATAGTTAGTTATTTTTCTACAACCATTTGTGATTTACTTATTAATTTGCCCTCGTACATATGGGGAAGGGGGGGGGGGGAAGAGATGAAGTAAAAGGGTATAGTACTGGAACCTATGTAAGAGCTATTCACCCGTTTCTCAGCTTATTATTGCTGTTAGTATTATAATGTCTATAGTGCAGTAATTCTATTATCTATCCTTCCATTTGGGAGATGGCTTCAGGTTTGCATATGCCTTTGAGTGTGCGGGGAGCTGAATTGTTTATCTTGAGCTAAATATTCCGCCGGGACTGTTGAGGTCATGTTTCTATAGTATGTTAGTATTATAATGTCTATAGTGCAGTAATTCTATTATCTATCCTTCCATTTGGGAGATGGCTTCAGGTTTGCATATGCCTTTGAGTGTGCGGGGAGCTGAATTGTTTATCTTGAGCTAAATATTCCGCCGGGACTGTTGAGGTCATGTTTCTATAGTATGTTAGGATCTATCCATAAGATTCTTTGGTGTTTAGTTGATGGAGATTCATTCTCCAACATTGTCTGAACGTCTTTATTTGTTGTCTCACTATAATTAAAATGCAGGGAGTGGTGACTGTAATATTTTGAATGTGATCATTTGTAATTGTCTCTTCTAGTGAAGCTGGCAGCTGTTTTCAAGCATTCAGTTCACAGTTAATGAGTTTACTCTCTTGGAGGCTCAATAATCAATTAAATGTATTTGTATAAAATATAATTTTTGTCAGATAAAAGAACCCAAACATGTCTTTCACATAAAACTGAAACCCACTGTCTTATCTTTGCTAAAAATAAAGCAAGCAATGGAACCAACTGAAACATAAATGAATGAATAATGGTCGGTGTTGGTGATGTTAATATTTCTTCCTGATAGATCTTCAGAATATTTGTTTCCAGTACTTGTAAGTCCTCAGTGCTCTCTTTCTCAGTGAGCTCACATTAGTCTTCACTGTTTGGAACCTTCACATCTAGGCTGCAGTATCCATCTATTAGTGTGGTATTTTAGTAGTAACCAGAGATTGGCCCCATCTCATAATGCCATGATTTAATAAATACATATGAGCGTCTCTTGTGGCAGACACCTTAACTGTATTTGTTGTGGGATTTAGCTTTACATGAATTGCTCTGTTGCTGCCTGTCCATGAGTATTAGAATTGACACTTTACAATGTCACTCCAGTCATTCATTGTTGCGCGGTGTTTTAGTATGATCTTCATGCATAGTTGGATGGATGTTGAAAATTGTAATCCAGTGGTATTCAAGTGTCTTATTGAAGTCCCTCAGTCCCTATTTAATTAATTAATTAAACAAATTACTAGCAAGTAGTAGTCATGTAGAGATTTGATCAAATAACATGAAAAATCTCACTGATGTTCGTACAAATAGTAATTTCATGCATGAAATATCTAGTTGTGTTGTCATATTTCAGAATACCAGAAAGACAAGCTATACCTCTCATGGACTATGTGTTAAATGTGGTAAGTTACCTTGTAATTCTCCTTTCATTGTGGAGCATCACATGCTATATGTCCAGCTAATTTCTGTAATCTGATTGTGCCACTTCATTGTTTTTTGTCATGTCATCACACACTAGCGTGCACAGCATGTACCCAAACACAGGGAGGGGGAGTGTCTGGTTTGTGTATGATGTTCAGTGTCAATCAACCTGTCTTATTTAGTGGCAATTTCATGATGTTGATATCTGTAACCTTTGCAGATGGTTTAAATCAGTCCTGCTTCTGTCTTTTTCATAACTTTTAAAAAAAAATAATATACTGTATGTGTATGCTCCCATCAGTATGTGCATATGCTTTCATGCATATGTGTGTGTGAGGGAAACAAAAAATAGACCTTGCACCATTTCCTCATAGATGGAAACAAGTTTTATAAAATATAATTGAAAAAAAAAGCAACACATAATTGGATATATTTTAGAGATGTTTGAATTCAACACATTTTGGTGTGTTAATCTATATTGTTTTATGTGAATCTGAAAATCTATGATCAAAGCACAGTTGTTGATATTTGTTAGTTTACATTTGCAGACATGTTCGCCGTAAAGCATTGTCTTGAACCTTGAGGTGACTTTCTTGTGGCCCCAAGATAAATCAATGCAATATCAAACTCTGCTCACTGGAGCACAGTGTTGTTGGTGTTCACATGTCCATGAACACTGATAGTAGATACTGTGTGAGCTACATTGCCATTATCACGTCCATGTTTATGTTAACCCCATGTACCATAAATGTTTTTTCCCCACTGTGTCTCACACTTTATCTGTACATATATACAGACAAGTATGCGAACACACTTGCACATGTGCACACACACAACTCCTGTCAGATTAGATCAGTTGCCGTCTTCATAGTGAAGGTGCATACTCTTTCATCATGATGGTAGAGGAACATCACTTATCTGTAGAAGCATCAACACATCTGTATGTTTATATGTGTATACATAGATGTTGTGTGTAAATATGTGTGCATGCATCCCTAAGTACTTATATACGTACACAGCCAAGGAGACTCCTGGGAGTCATCGCTGGAGCTACGGGGTTCATGCTTTTGCGGCTCTTTTGGTGGGTCGCCCTCCGGGGGAAGACCGAGCCATGTGGGATAAAATTGGTCAATGAAATCTTTCTGGTGACAGCCCGATTCTATCGACGATGAACTGTACTATATTTTTCGTGGACTTTTGTATTGGCATTCTGGCGGCAGCATTATGCACAGTATACCTGTGCAGGCTGTTGGCTTGCCGAGACTCCTGTCTGTTCCACTTTTCACATTGGGCACTGAGGAGCATATTGTGTGATATTCACTGACACAGGAACGATGCATAATGGGGATAACTCGTTGCCATGAAGTTGGAGCCGCGACTAACTAACTAACTAATTAATTAACTAATAGCCAAAAGTGTGAACTACATAAAATGGCTTGCTGTGAACAGAGTTTAATACTATCAGTTGTAAAACTGATTGAAGTATGTGCAGTGATGAAATGACAGATGTTTTAAACCTGATGTTTTAACTATACATTTTTTTCAGATGAAATTTGTAGAAGCCATTCTGAGCAACAATTCTACAGATGACCATTGCAGGGAATTTGTGGCACAGAAGGCCTGATACCATTAATGAGCATTCTAGGATTGCCAAATTTGCCCATAGACTTCCCAACATCACCAGCGTGCCAGGCGGTGTCTAGTGTGTGCAAATCTGTGCTGGTATGTACTACTGATTTGCTCAAACACTGAAAACATGTACGATATTCTTACTCTTTTGTTAGTGACAATCTCCTAATATGATTAACTCTTTATGTAGCAAACAACTCATCAAATGCTCGTTAGCTACTTCACTGTTCAGATTCATTTCTTAACCATTAGTGTCACAGGGTATTAAACAAAAAAAGAGTGACTCAAAGGAGTGAGTTCAGCTTTCTGGAAGACTTATACACAGTGGGCAGTCTGGGCTGTTAAATGTTGTTCTGGTGCATTTTTAAATGATAAGAGTGAAATCAGAATGCAAACTACATTTGGTCTTCATGGAGTTATTTAGTGTTGTTGCAGGTGGACATACATTGCTGATGCCAGGGACACATCATTTGTATTTTCTGTAGTATTAGTCTTTTCCAGAAAAATAATTAGCAGGTGACTAAATGAAGTACTTATTGAAGCCAATTAACCAGACTTTTTCCCCTGCCAGTTTTGTACAGTGGTAAAAGTGAGTTAATGAGTAAAATGAAAATAATAGCCTGCATACTGAATAGTTGCGTGTACTGTATTCAAACAGTGAGGAAGCTGGGGACAGTTTAAAAATGTAGTTTTTGAGGAGAATGTTGAGGATATCATGGACATAATCGAGGAATCGACAGTAGCAGCTGGTAATAGATTTACTCGTCAAAATCATAAAGAAAAGAGAAATGAAATTACTGATGGAAGGTAGAAACACAGATGAATACTAATAGTAAAGCAATGAAAAACAAGAAAATGTGTCTGGGAAGCTTAATCAGCAGCATCATCATTAGAATATCAGGGAACAGAAAAGATAAGAGGGTCATGATTTCTCAATGACTGCTGCAGACAGGACTTGTGAGGGAGAGGAAGAACCAGCACAAGAGCAGTCAGTTAATATTTTCATTCTAACAGGACTTAAACATTCAGCATCTAAATATACTTGATTTGTTGTGTCGATTGTGAATCTAATGCCCAGTTGTACTGTTTTTATCCCTTTGATACATCAAACAAAGAAAGTGAATGAACATGTCAATATTGCCAGTACAGCTAATGCAGATTTCAAATGTGTTTTTTTTATTTCACAGACACTGTCGCGAGAGTCAGAAGTAATGAAACAGGGTTTACTGCAGATGCATGAAGTCCTTCAACGACTAGAACCATTACATAAACCATTGGATCCACCGGGAGGCTCTGTCCTGCTTCATGAGTTAGCCAGCTGTGCTCATATTCCAGATGCTACACTGTCACCAAATGCCACACCCTTGCTTCATGCCCTGGCCGCAGTGCATGCCTACATTATGATGTTTGTGTATGTATGTCGCATGGGCCAGGTAATTTCTGGCTTTTGAGTATATTACAATGGGGGCAGTAATAAATGTAATTGGGGAAAAAAGTTTGACAAATTGGTGTATAAATAAGTTTGTTGATATAGGAACAGATGTAGGATAGTCCTCCAGTAGACAGGTGGTCTTCACATAAACTAAATCACAGACACATACACACACACACTCCCTCAGTCTCTCTCTCTCTCTCTCTCTCTCTCTCTCTCTCTCTCTCTCTCTCTCTCTCTCTCTCTCTCTCTCTCTCTCTCTCTCTCTCTCTCTCTCTCTCTCTCTCTCTCTCTCTCTCTCTCTCTCTCTCTCTCTCTCTCTCTCTCTCTCTAGCTACTATTATATTATTGCATTGCATTAATATACGTTAAGATATGCAATGTATATGTATAACACCTCTCGCATGCGTGTGAGAGAGAGAAAAAATAGTTGAAGTGAGATGGAGAGAGTATGAATAAGTGAATGTGTTAATGTGTTTGTGAATGTGTGTGGGTATGTGTGTGAGGAAGTATGTGTGGATATATGACTGAGTGTGAATATGTATGTGTATATACATGTTTCTCTCTCTCTCTCTCTCTCTCTTTGTGTGTGTGTAAGGGGTTGTTTGTTTGTTTGTGCTTGCGTGTGTGTGTATGTTTATTATGTGTGTGAAGGTATGTATGTGTGTGCTTTGCTTTATGTATGAATGAGGATATATGGGCGTGAGAGAGAGTGTACGTACGTATGTCTGAATAAATGTTTGTTAGTGTGATTGTGAATGGGTATATGTGTATGTGAGGGAGTGTGAAATGACTTATTGAGTGAGTGTATATCTATTAAGAGTGTGTGTATATGATGTATGTATGTATGACTGTGTGTAAGTAGGTATGTATATATGTATTTATGCATATGTGAGTGTCTGTGTGTGTGTGTGTCTGCCTGACCATCTGTCTCATAACATGATAATAGGCATTGTTTATGTTCAACAATTCATCCAACATTATATTTTTCTATGTGAATGTAACATGCACCTCAGTTAATTGATGTACAAAAGAGCCAAATGTAAGATGGGCCTGCGTGCCCAGTTTATGACCCTTAGAAAATAAAGTTTGTTCATTCTCTCTCTTACTCCTCCCCCCTCTCCCCCCTCTTTCTGTCTTTCCCTCTCCAACCTCACACACACACACATATCTAACGTGCATACCCGAATTAAACTTAAAATGACAATAAGTAATTATGATAGTTGACATCATTACTTGCTGGGTTGTGTGTGCATGTGTTCATAGAGTCAGTAAAGTGAACTGCTTTCTGACTCTATGTTCAAAGTGATGTACAAAGAGATGTTCAAACTGCTGACATCAATTTATAATATAGTACTGTTTACATCCACAGACGGATATCAGAACCCTGTCAGTCAACAACTGGGGATCTGACCTTGGCTTGGAGGTTCTGAAAGGCTTGAGTCGCTTGTACAACTCTCTTGTGTGGGAAAGCACTGTGCTACTGGCATTGTGTAATGAAGATTACCTGCCCACTGACTGTCCTTTTGGACGTGCTGATCTAGAGAAACTGCAGAACAAGGATGCTCGAGAAAAGGGAGACAGTGTGGAGGGGGAAGCAGGAAAGGGAGCTGAAGAAAAGCCAAGTGCCAATGGAAAGGCCTTGGATGTTAGGAGGTTGGCAGGAGCTTGTGGAGAAAATGGAAGCAATGGTGTCAGTGTTGCCATGGAAACATTGACTACTGGTGTAGAAGGTATGGACACCTCAGAGCCAATGCTGCACATAAATCAGCCCGTTGGTGCTGGTATGGGCATTCGTGAGGCTAGTAACATGGAAGAATTGGGGCGGGCCTTGAATACCCCGCTGACAGCAACTGTAACCACATCAGCTTCTTCAACTTCCATTGAGTCAGATGTTCTACCCTTAAGGATTGGAGCAGGTTTGACTGATGAGAAGGATGCCAAAAAGAAAGTGTCTCCAGCTATGCAGGCCCAGTTAAGACAGCTGAAACCTCTCTTGTCTCTGTCTTCTCGCTTGGGAAGAGCTCTCTCTGAACTGTTTGCATTGCTGGTGAAATTGTGTGTAGGATCACCAGTTCGACAACGCAGATCCCAGCAGCCTCCACCGACGCCTCCCATTCCCTCACCACAAGCTAGAGCAGTGGCATTAGCTCTGACTAAATTACTGGCTGGTGGATTGTCTTTCCACCCGCCTGCATGTGCGCCTCAACCAAAACTTAGGTACGTGCATTCTCCCATAAAATTGTATCCTTCACATTTGTTATGTCATAGCTTGTGTGACTTGTTGAAATGTAATGCATACATGTGAAACATGGACAGTTAGTAGACAAGCTGAAAACAGTCTCAATGGAAATGTGGTTTCTGAGGACAATGCAGAAAAGATCTAGGATGGGCAAGAAAATTAATCGGGAGCATGAAAAATGTAAAGTGATGTAAAGTGTGCTAGCTCTGTGACTAAAGGCTTGCGAACAAAGTTCGTGAGCTGGGTATCAGGCGTTCGAAGCTCAGCTCGTTATAATTATCATTCTTGAAAAATAAATTACAATTATTTATTAATAAGAGTAGTGTATGATATTGCCATGCTTATAATCATTTATAATTGAGGAGACATGATAACACATTAAAACTTGTATGGTATAAAAATGTCTTTCTTTATATTCATCAGCTTCTTGTCCCCCTCCTCTTTTCTTCCCCCCTTATTGACGCATAGTCCCTCATCATGTGAAGCCGTCCTATCTGTTACTGTCTTCTGCAGCGTGCTCCTTGTCCTTCCCATTTGATTCATCTCTGTCTCTTAATTTGCTTCATTGTGGTGGTAGTTCTCCCTCTGTTTCGATTGCTCCATGGCTTCCAGTGTGTGGGCTGTCAGGGGTTCTCGTATTCCTAGTACCAGCGGTTTGCCTCACCTCTTGGTTCACTAACATCTGTCTAGTTCACTGCCTAAGCTATGCATTAATGGTTGGGTAACACCATTTGAGTCCTTCTATTGAGCACAGGCACCAGTTACTGAAAGTGTGTAGTTTATTAGTGATTATTTTGTCCATGTTTCTGAACCATGAAGCAGTATTGATTTAACATTAGAGTTAAACATTTTAAGCTTGTTACTAGTTTTAATTTCTCTTTACTCTTCGCAAATTTCCTGGCTTCAGCACAGATCTATAAATCTAAATGTGCCCACAATCTTTGTTTATTTTGTTCATAAACAGTATTATTTCAGAGTGTAAGATGTGAACTTTTAGGATGCTACCTCCATTTTGATGATTTGAGAAATGAAATTAGATGTACGAGACCTGCTCTTGTATCACATGGCATATTGGCAAGAGTTGTCCTATACCCGTATTTTCTGGACCAAACACTCGATGGGTTCATGTCAGTATCACACCAACCACCTGACCTCTGAGAACATCTGCTGCATGTTTTATGAGGCTGGGTTGATGCTGGTGCCATGTGGCCTTGAAGGGGACCCGAACCCAGGACCATTGGATGACAGCACTATCTATTTTACTGTCGCAGTTCCCTGTGTATGATCAACGCACAATCAAACACACTTCCCCCTCCTCTAAAAATGCCAGAGAAATGCTGAAATAATTAGTATATAATTTCTTATTGGGAGAAGAACAGCTCTAAGGTGTGAAATGCCCCTCTGTCTCAAGCAGGCTGGGTAAACATTATAGTGTACATGTTACAAAGAACTTGAAGAATAATGTTTTCCTCTCTGATCCCAGGGTTGTAGATCAGATGTCTAGTCTGTTCAGTTAGGGTCAAAAACTCGAAAGTGTTTTTGAACAGTTCCTCAGCAGTTGGAAATTGAAAAATGTAAGCAGAATAGGCCACTATCCAGGCCAAATTAACAAAAACAAAACGTGTCCATTAAAGAGTATTTATAGCATGTGTGGTTCTGATAAACATTTGGACTCTATTCAGTGCTACAGAGTCTTGCGCTGTATTGGGATACTCCAAGTTTGATCTCGATGTGACTGGAGCATGCAGGGGGGCATCTGTGTGTACAATGAAAGGAATCTTTTTATAATTGAATACAACAGAAAGTGTCTCTATGGATGTTGCTCTCATTGTTTTCACAGACTGACATTCTTGGTGTGTGCAGCAGGCTTCACAGCCCCAATGTTATTTGACGAGAAGAAGCAGCCATATCATCTTTTGCTTCAGAAGTTTGTAGCTTGTGGCGGGCAAGCTGCACTGTTTGAGTAAGTGTGCCTTAACCATGTCATGTGATCTATGTTTCAGGTTACAGATACAGATATGGCAATGGAACTAATTCATCTCATCTCATCTTATCATGTTCCTCTTGTACCTTGCGGTGTCGAGGTGAAGTATAAACAGCGAGAGAGTGCCCGCTTATGGGCTTCATGTATCGATATTCCCATGGTGCATCCATCATTTACATTGTCGGCCTCTTCCTCTGCTTCCCTCTGGTCTGTACATCATTGCTTGTTGTGGTATACTGTTAGTTGATAACCTACTTGCATGGCCAAACCATTTGACTTGCTGCCTTCTAATAAAATCTAGTGCAGCTATAACCCCCACTTTGGTCCTGATTTCTTCATTTATGATCTTATCTCTTCTTCATACATTGAGTATTCTTCTCAGGAATCTCATTTCTGTTGTTGTGATTTTTTCTTTTCTCTTTTTCTGTCATTGTCCAGGTTTGGCATTGGTAATATAGAGCTGGTAGAAAGATTGTGTTGTAAAGTGCTTTCTGAGTAGTTATTGATACATGTTTGTTCTTTAGTATTGGTGCCATTTGTCCAATGAGTTGATTTGCCTTATTGCATCTATTTTCGATCTCATCTTCTGATTTGCAATTTGATGATATTAAACTTCCTAGGTACTTGAAACGCATTACTTGTTTCGAAGGAACTCATTTGTAATGTGAATATAAAAACAGATAGTATATGTCTCCATTGCCTTCATTTGTTAAGTTTAAGAACATATACTGTTGGTGAAGATATTAACTCGAGAACAGGCTTACTTCAGGATTTGTTGCAAGGTTTGTTTTTCTCACCGTCTCTGAGATAACACCTCTATGAAACAACCAAGCATTTTCTGTTCAGGTGCTCTGTACTGTCAAACATCAATGACAAACTGATACAGCATTTCCAAACATTGCTGGCTCAAGAAAATGTGTTCCTGGAACATCCGCAGAGAATCTGCATGCTCATACTTCAACTTCACATCAACAACATGTCAGTAGAAAGTGTAATTGAGCACAAAACATTAGGCCTCATCATTGATAGAAACCTAACCTTTAGTCCCCACGTTTAAGCGCTTGCTAAACAAACAGCTAAGAACGTCTACAAACTCGCCAAAATTAAAAATTTCCTTGATGAGGACACAAGGAAAATATTCTATACTTCTCACATACAGACACATTTTGACTACTGCTCTACAATCTGAGACGGTTGTTCCAATTGACTTTACTCACTCCAGAAACGGGCCATGAGTTTAATTAATAGCAAACATTTAACTGACAATCCTAGCCTGCATAAACGCCTTCAGTTACTACCACTCCGCAAACGCCTGCTTTTCAATAAGGCCAAACTAATTCACAAAATCCTACATCGGAATGCCCCAAATTACCTTTGGCTATTGTTTAAATATAATGCTAGACACAGTAAACGATTAAATATATTACACATTCCGAAGCCTAGGATAGACTTATACGAAACAAGCTTAATGTACTCTGCAACTCAGCTGTGGAACAATCTTCCACAAGACATCAAAGACATCAATCCCTATACATATAATCGCAAATTATTAGAACACTATCTCACTACGGATTACCTTCCCCCTCAATAATAGAAATAATAATAATAAAACCCTAGTGTAACAGCCAATCCCCTTTTGGTAGGCCAGTATATTCATCATAGCTAATAAGTGCCGCCACACCAGTCATTACTATTACTGAGACAGTGTAGTATTGATTTTTAATTTTTCCCATGCCTTTATAATGCATGTCTTTTATATTGTTGCCGTTTTCAGTTAGCCTTGAATGATGGGTGAATGATGTAATGTATGAAAGAGAGTGATAGAAGGGCAGAATGTAAGACGGGCCTGCGTGCCCAATTCTTAACCCTTAGAAAATAAAGTTTTGTTGTTGTTGTACTTTATGAGCTAGTGGTTAAAGCAGATGTATCAAGACCTATTTTGGTTCAGCAAATATCAAACCAACACAAATTGTGAATAACACCTGTTCAAATTGTGCAAGGAGAATAACAGAGTTGTAGTATGTTCATGTTGCTATCAGTGTGGGTGCTACACATTTTGAAATGATGTGAATAGTTAGTTTAGCAAACACCTATCTCTTCTCTTATAGTTGAATATGAGGTCGCAGTCAACCCCAGCATTGTTTGGCTGTTTATGATTTCTTGACAAGTTTATGTTGAGTAGTTTGCCATTGCTTTCTGAACGACCGGCACTCATACCATTTAAAACCAATGCAAGGTGGTCTGCTGCCAAATCGCCAGCAGCTGTATTTCCAATGTGATATGCGGAATTACCAATTGTGTCCGTAACCCCTTCGCCACAGTTACCTACATAGTATTCTATTTCCCCCTCTGCTGTGTGTCCACCGTGACGAGGTAGAGGGGCTTGTGCGTCCCAATGACCCCAAGAGCTATGCCGACGGTAGAACAGCTACTGGTAGGGCCACCCATGTCGGACAGGTCAAGGGAGAGGGACCAGACGAAGAGAGACACAAACCTGCTGCCTTGTAGGTAGACTGGAGACAGTCAAAGGCTAGGGAAAGCATCCCGAATAAATGCTTGTCGAAATCGGATGTACTGAGCCACAGGCTTGACAAAGCAGTGCAACGTAAAACCTGCTGCCTTGCAGGTAGACTGGGGACAGTCAAAGGCTAGGGAAAGCATCCCAAATAAATGCTTGTCGAAATCGGATGTACTGAGCCACAGGCTTGACAAAGCAGTGCAACGTAACTTAATTCATGATGTCACAAATCAAAATTAATCGTTATGGTGCTAATCCCGTGAAGTCCCATCAGGCGGCGATAGTGCCGGGCCCCCTGCCTCGAGGGGGTCCACCCATGACTACTGGTGGTCACCTTCCCCTGTGCTGTGGAGTCAAGGCACAGAGGAGTAGGTTAAGAGCTATTGACCAAATACCCCGGACACTCAACATACTACAGTGGAATGCCGAAGGAGTTTACAAGAAGAAAGACTCCCTAACACAGCGTCTTTATAAAGATAGAATAGATGTGGCATGCATTCAAGAGACACACCTCAACGCCAATCGCAAATTCTCAGTCAGAGGATATCAGGCCACACGTTTCGACCGCGAAGGACACAAAGAAGGAGTTCTAATACTTACACGAAATACAATACCTTACAGCGAAGTATCTGTGATCTCTGACAACCAAACGGAAATTATAGGTGTTGATATAATGATAAAGGACGTAAAATTAAGAATCTACAATCTGTATAGCCCAGCAGATAAGGACCTTACACTCTCAAACATGAAAATAACTGACACAAACTGCATTATTGTCGGAGACTTTAATAGCCGTTCAGAAAGATGGGGATACCCAGATACTGACAAAAGAGGAGATGAATTGGAGGACTGGGAAATAGACTCAAATCTCCATCTACTCAACAAAGCGGATGACACACCGAGCTTCTACTCCAGAAGATGGCTTACCACTTCTACTCCAGACTTAGCTTTCTGCACAGGAGACATCCTCCACAAAATCGATCGCCATGTGCTGGACCAATTAGCAGGTAGTGACCACAGACCAATCAAGCTTGTAATGAATATGGAGTATGTTCCACAGGAGCAAAAGCCCTTGCCCCGCTGGAATTACAAACGAGCAGATTGGGACAGATTTGCCATACTAACAGACAAATATTGTGAAAACATAAATACGCGATATGGCAACATGAAGCAAATGGTGGAAAGTCTAAACAGAGCAATAATACAGGCAGCCACTGAGTCTATTCCAAGAGGAGCGAGGAAATATTACAAACCATACTGGACTGAAGAACTACAAAGTTTGGAGGACAAAGTTGAAGATGCCAGGAAGACAGCAGAGAGAGAACAAACAATTGAAGCAAACATCTCTCTCAAAGCCATCTCAGCAAAATATAAAAGAACAGTAAATCAAACAACAAGAGATTGTTGGAGGGAAAAAACAGAAAACCTGAATTTTGACAGGGATGGAAACAAACTATGGAAACTAGTGAAAGCCATGAACAATGAAGGACCAAGAAACAAACAAATAACAATTAAAGAAGGAAATGCCTTGCTTACAGGAAAAAAGGCTGCAAATGCACTAATGGAACACTATGCAAATGCAAACCACATTGATATTACAACCGAACAGAAGAAAGCAATCAAAGACAAACAGATACATCATAGAAATACAGAGACAGCAGCAGAATATATGATGGCAAATCTAACAATGGAAGAAATGGAACAGGCAATGAATACCCTAAAAAAGAAGAAATCACCAGGAAAGGATGGAATCACAAATGAAATGCTAATAGGACTAGGCACCAAGACAAAGAAGAAACTACTAGCAGTCCTAAATAACAGCTGGAAGAGAGGAATAGTCCCACAGGCATGGAAGGAAGCTATGCTAATACCAGTCCCAAAGAAAGGAAAAGACCTGGAAGAACCAAACTTAGCTGTGTAGGAAAATTAATGGAACGCATTATCAATGGCAGGCTAACATGGCATCTGGAAGAAAACCAACTCTTAACACCACACCAAGCACGATTCAGAAAGTACAGATCCACTGAAGATCAAATAACCTATATAGCTCAGGAAATAGAGGATGCTTTCCAAGAGAAAAAGCACACACTAGCGGTCTGGATAGATTTAGAAAAAGCATTTGATAAAGTATGGAAGGAAGGACTGAAAGTAAAACTGCAAAAAATGCATGTTTGTGGGAAAATGTACAAATGGATCAGCCACTACCTTGAGAACAGAACTGCCAGGACAAAAGTACAAGGACAAACCAGCAAAATGATGCTGTTGGAGCAAGGTGTCCCCCAAGGAGGAGTTCTTTCACCAACATTATTCCTAGCATATATAAATGACATCACGGAAAATTTTCCAGCCAGAGTACACACATCATCCTTTGCAGATGACCTAGCCATATGGACATCTGAAGAATATATTAGTACAGCTAACAGCAGAATACAGCAAGCCCTATTAGCACTAGAGGACTGGTCAAAATCATGGCTAGTGAAGATAAGTGAGGAGAAAACAACATGCACAGTGTTCTCCCTCTCAAATAAAACTCAGCAATCTAAGCTGGTATTGAATGGAAAAATATTGCGCCATGAAGAAAATCCAAACTATCTCGGAGTCACCTTTGATCGTCGCTTGACATGGAAAACACAGGTTAAGAAAAATCAAACAAGAGCAAGGCAAAGAATGGCAATCATGAAAAAGCTTGCTGGTACAACGTGGGGAGCAGATGAGAAAGTTCTCAAGAAGTTATATACTGGACGGGTGAGGCCAGTACTGGAATACGGCATTGCAGCTTGGGCAACAGCAGCTAAGTCAAACTTTAACAAAATAAGTAGAGTCCAAAATCAAGGAATGCGAATCATAACTGGAAGCCTGAAGACAACGCCTATTAATGAACTCGAAAAGATCACTTGTTTACAACCAATGCAGGATAGAAGAGATAGCAGAGCCCAGCAACAAGCAGAAAAATTTAGAAGATTGACAGACCACCCTATGTATAAAAGGTTTAGTGGTTTTGGAAAGGGAAGACTGAAGCGTAGCAACTTTGTAGAAACTGCAAAACGAAAGATTAGGGCAGATCCCATACTTAACATATCAACAGTCAAGCCCATTTACAATGCACACAACTTCCCAGCTTGGAGACAGCAGCAACTGCCTGAGATGATAGAAAACATTCCTGGTATTGAGAAAAAGAACACTCAGAATGAAACCGAAAGAAGAAAAATAACCCTCAACTACATAAAAGAACATTACCCAAGCAGCAATTGGACCCATGCATATACAGATGGATCAGCCAAAGATTCAATTAAAAATGGAGGAGGAGGAATTCTCCTTAATTTAAAAAATGGAGTGATAAAAACACAGTCAGTGGCAACTGGAAAATTTTCAAGTAACTTCAAAGCGGAGGTAGAGGCTCTGAAAACTGCAGCAGAAATGCTCTTGATGGAGGAAAATAAAGAGAAGCAAATAGCTATCTTCACAGATGCAAAGTCAGCTGTCTCAATACTGAAGAGCAATAACAGCACAGAAATAGCTGACCTAAGAGCAGCACTCCATGGTCTATGCCAGAAATCCAAAAAAGTTGTAATACAGTGGATCCCATCACATTGCAGTATACCTGGAAATGAAGAGGCTGACAGACTGGCAAAAGAGGGCGGACGACTACCACAGCCTGACATAGACATAACCTACAATGAGGCAAAGAGGTTGATAAAAAGCACCTATAGAACCAAATGGGAATCAGAGCATCCAGGCCACCAGAAGGATGATGCATATTACAAACTCGACCGAAGAGAACAAGTAGCAATCTTCAGACTCCGCACAGGACATAACAGGCTGAAATACCACTTGTTCAATAAACTAAAGATAGGAGATACCGATGAATGTAAATGTCGAACTGGAAAAATGACAGCAAAACATTTGCTGCAGGATTGCCCAATATATGCAGAACAGAGAAAGATATTTTGGCACACACCTGCTTCATTTGAGGACAAGCTCTATGGAGATATCAACAAGCTCAAGTTGACTGCAGCTTACTTTAACTACATACAGGTTGACATTTAAAGGTGTATGAAGAAGTATTCAGACTACCACACCTCATACCACAGGTATGTCGATTACAAAAGCCTCACAGAGGCATGAAATGGAATATTGCTTGGATAGCAAATCCATTACGTGGAAAGTCCGAATCAAAAGCTCACTGTGTGTGCTTCATAAAAGGTGGAAAAGTGTCCTAGTGGCACGAAATGGAATATTGCTTGGATAGCAAATCCATTACGTGGAAAGTCCGAATCAAAAGCTCACTGTGTGGGCTTCAAAAAAGGTGGAAAAAGTGTCCTTGTGGCACGAAATGGAATATTGCTCGGATAGCAAATCCATTGCGTGGAAAGTCCGAATCGAAAGCTCACTGTGTGGATGTCATCTGCATACTGCATTCTTCTGGTTTCCGGAAGAACAGCCTATGGTGAACGGAAGGCCCAATATACGGAAGTGAGGCTAAGCAGCCACGTGCAGGACGTGACGATTCCTTGGGTGAGCCCAGTACCAGAGCGCTGTGTGTTGGCTCTGCAATTATGGAAGCCTCCTTGGATGGCGGGGAATGCCCATGGTCTGCCCCTGCCTTCCCTTGAGGGCTGACCAGGATGTCTTTGGCTGTTCTATATGGGCCAGCTGGGATGGGGGATTACACCACAACAGTGAGAGTCAAACGTCCTAAGAAACCCCCGGGAAGGTTAACTCGGTCAACAAATGCCCGCAGAAGTCGGATGTGTCGGCCTAATGGCGCAAGAACGCAGCTCTGCTGTAAACAGGCACAACGTAATCACATCCAAAAAAAAAAACTCTGGATGAACGAAGAAGAAGAAGTAGTATTCTATTTCCAAATTGCCTTCGTTTTTTCAGTTTGAAATTTGTTTGTGTTCAGTGTATGTGTGAATGTCTGTGTGTGTGAATGCGTCTGTGTCTGTCTGCCGACCTGTCTCATAACATGGTAATATGCATTGTTTATGTTCAGAATATTGACCATGTTTTTTCTGTGTGAGTGTAATATGCACAATATGATACCTCTGAAGTTGGAGTGGGTTTGCCTGATGGCGAGGGACACTGTTAATAGGGAAAGCTAATCCACCCGCAAAATTCAGTCCATCAGTGCTATAAATAGTGTATGTGGACTACGCTTGAGTTCAAAGCGAGCAAGCAGGAAAAAAAATATGCACAATAGATGATTGATGTATGAAAGATGAGCGATTGGTAGTGCTGATGTAAGAATTTGTGACCCTTTGAAAATAGTTTGTTGATTCAGCATAGCAGATAGCAGATTCCTCCATGTTTCATACATGCCAGATATCATAAATTTGTAGAATGTGTAAACGATTTTGTAATTTTCTGTTACTGACATTTGAACCTGGGATTGTTAGATATCAGTGGATAATGTGTTTGCTTGCCTGCAAGCCCAGTGGTATGTGTTTAAATCCTCATCGAAGATGTCATTATTTAAAATTGACCACGACCCCCAGGTTGATCTAGCCTACGATGGTGTCATGAAATTTCTGGGAAGGAAATGTGGCTAATGTGATATTGATCACATTACCCATTGAGTGTTGATTGGTCTATTCAAATATGGGACTGGCACCATCTACCCAGAGTGCCCACAGATGTGGGAAATGGTCCTGTATGTTTTACTACTCCGATACAGAGACAATAAGCCTGAACTGGTTAGAATGTGTTATTTGAATGTCTTGTTTGGGTGGACATTAAATGTCCGTATAGAAATGGGGACCGTCAGAAGGAGAAATAGGGACAAGTCAATGGTAGATGTTCAAACTCCACAACTTTGTATCCACTCAAACACTTTTGTGAGTGACCTCATGTCAGCGAGCACATTTCTCTCTCACAAAGACATGTCATGACTGCTGGCTTCAGTGTCTGGTAGTGAAATTGTTGGCTACCTAGTCCTGTGGGAAGTATGACTGCAACATAAATCTGCAAGTCAAGGTGACTGCATTCTTATCCTCTAGGTCAGTGGTTCTCAACCGGTGGGGAATCCCCCCCCCCCCCCCCCCAATTTGGGGTTTCCAGGGGGGGGGGGGGGAATGAAGATTATTTCAAGATTGCGTTAATACAAGAACCAATTACTTGATCTAGTTTTTCCCTTCATACTTTTCAGTTCTGTATATCTCACCCTTCTAAAATTCATTTTATAAAGTAGACCCACAAATCACGTTTTATGTGGCTGTCTAGGGGGAGGAATGACGTCCTAAAAATATGGTGAAGGGGGGCACAGGCCAAAAAAGGTTGAGAACCACTGCTGTAGGTGATGATTCAAGCACACAGGAAGAATATTAGAGAGGAGAATTAGGGACAGGTGTGTCATATGTGAGACATGGTACTACAACATTAAAGAATAGTAGGCTTTGGCATGATGTGTTTTTGGTCCTATGTTTCATTTGGTAATTAAAGCAATGTAACAAACTCCTTAAGTTATCATCTAATGTTGTGATGAAATTGGATTAATTACTGCATGACTAGTTTTGTGTCTTTTTTAGCTCTTTTTCATGGGCTCTTTCAATGGATGGAAAAGTGGCACTTTCAGAAGGCCTTGAGCATCCTGACCTTCCAGGTAACTACCATAAGATTTTTCTGCTCCTGATTTTTACAAGTATGTCTCATCCTGTTTCTGCCTGTCTCTTTTTCTATCTGCCTGTCTGGGTTTCTCACATCCTGTATCTTTGTGTAAGCATATCCAGTTGTCTGTCTTTTTTTGTTTATCTTCCCCTTCCCTCTCTCTTTGTCTTCATCTCTCTCTCTCTCTCTTTCTCTCTCTCTCTCTCTCTCTCTCTCTCTCTCTCTCTCTCTCTCTCTCTCTCTCTCTCTCTCTCTCTCTCTCTCTCTCTCTCTCTCTCTCTCTCTCCATCCATCTCTTTCTCTCTGTCTCCATGTCTCCCAACCCCTGTTCCCAAGTCTCTTTCTCCCCTCACCTCATGTGAGCACTATAACTTTTTCAAGATTATATGAGAGTAACAATTCCAGTTTGTTTCCAAATTATATAAGAATAACCAAAACAGTTTGATTCAAAATGAACACATTCAGTTTATACATGTCAGTTAGTTAGTTGCATATCCTTGACAGGATGTAGCAGTCAACTCCAGCAATTTTTGGTTGTATGTGATTTCTGGGAAAGTTTACATTCAGTAGTTTGCCATTGCTTTCTGGATGACTGGCACTCATACCATTGTATGGAAACTAGAACAAAGCAGTCTGCTTCCAAATTGCCCACAGCTGTGTATGCGGGATTACAAATTGCATTTGTAACCCCTTCGGCACAGAGCCAGCGTATATATGTAAACAGTTAATAGTTTTGCCTGATGCGAATCACACGATGACAGCTAACAGTACTTGTCACCAGACTCATGTCATTCACCACAGAAACAGATATGTGAAAACTGGCGTGAATTATTGTTTGCTGAGATGCTCACTGGTCATTTGTCTTTCAGAAGGAACGGGTGAGTTTCTAGACTCATGGCTGACATTGGTTGAGAAGATGGTAAATCCAAAAACAGTTCTGGAGTCACCACATACTCTTCCTCCCAAGAGCAGAGCAACTGGTTTAACCCCTTTTAATCCTGTACAGTACCTCATTACCACACAAAAGGTAAGTCTTGGCTTGTACAGAAGATGCATTCACATAACTTGTTTAGTAATGTAGTATATTTGTGACCATGACTGTTGCATTAGTTTATTAAAATAGTGATTCCATGTCAATCTCCATTGAAGGGAATCCTGTACCCAGATCATGTGGCTCAGGGTTAGCACAGCCTAGTAGAATTTACAGTGTTCAGATGACAATACACAGCAAGCTCTGCCTGATTACAATATTTAAGAAACTGGCTGGCAGCATATTTGTGTGTATATAAATAAAGTGTTTGACTACAACAATTCTGTATCTAAAGGATACATTCTAGCCAGTTCACATGAGCAGTTTGTTCTCAAATCAACAGGCGGCATTCAGTGCTATGATGAACTTGTGGAATAAAAAGCCACTTGCTGTCCATGGCAGTCGCATGTCTGAGTCTGTGCTCACAATTCTCAGTCATATTATTGGCGGAGAGGAAATTATTAAGGTAAGTGAGAGATGGTGAAATATTCAGATTTTTCTTTCTTTTTTTTAAAATATAGAAGTAGATCAGCATTTCACAATGTATGAGGATAAACAGAAGCAGGTACAATTTTACAAATTTACATTTTAACTTCGAGTCTAAATACCAGCTTATTTAGTTATTGTATAGAAAGATTAAAAAAACATAATAGTACGCAAGTCAACTTATTGAGAAAGTGTGTGGCCTGCATTGTGTGTATGTGAAAGCTGGACAGTGAGTAATGAATTGACAAAATGAGGAGATTTGCATTATGGGGAGGATGTTGAGAATATCTTGAACATAGAAAAAAACTGCTGATCTCCCTGGTGCCGTATATCCACATGAGGAACACAGCTGCATGAGATTCGGCAGAGGATCACTTCGTGTTGGTTATTTACGGAGTATGTGAGCCGGTCACTCAGAAAGTAGTGGCAAACTACTGAGCGTAATCTTGCCAAGAACATCAGCATCAGCTGAAAAATGCTGGTGTTGACTGCAACGTCCTGTAAGGGATATGCAACTTTAAATTTAAAAAAAAAAGAAAGAAAAAAACTAACACTGAGTTATTGACCTGCAAGCGTTACTTAGTCACTCATCAAAACCATTAGGAAAAGATGAATGAAATTTACAGGACTTATTAATAGACGAGCTAAAAAACAGGAATCAACCAATGTGGGCATATACTAGGTAAGCAACATAGAGAATGATAAATATGTTATGTTGAAGGTTTTAACCACTGGGCAACAAATAATAAAATATAAGCACAGTACCCTTAATTAAAATATCACATAAGAGAGAGTTTTTAAGAGATTGGAGAGTTTCTGGTTTTATATCGTTAGTTGCCTAACAGATTTTAGATTACTGCTTTGGACTCACATTGTTAATAATTATGTTTAATATGTGTGTGTATAAAAACAGCTAGACAAGTTAATCATATGTTGAATATATGTTTGTATAGAAACAGCTAGAAAAGGATAAACTGACTGCATCCAGCGGACTAAGTGGTGATACAGCTGTCGACCTGACTGGAGCTGGACCTGTAGGCCAGCCCACTGGCAGCAGCAGTGTGGTTGCAAGTGGAAGTGCTGTCACAGCCAGGAGGCCTCTGGACTCAATGATCAACCAGGCACATTTGCAGCAGGTGAGAACATAAGCAAGCATTTTGTTAATGCTATTATGCAAAAGGAGTTCAATTGATATACATTAGAGATAACAAAACATAATGTTTAACTACACACCGCTTTGATTTACTTTTCTGCTGATTTTCAGCTGTTCCCTTAGGAATATTTACAGTAAGAAATTGGTAGTTATTAATTATTTAGACATGAGAATATCATATAAATGGTAGACCGATTCTGTCAAAAGCTACAATGATTCGGGCGGGGTCTCCCAGGACTTGAAGTCTGTAGAGAACAATTGTGGCAAATATTTTCCCAACACTACACAGAAGTGAGATAGATACCCCTATGGTTGTTACAGTCATCCCAGTCCCCGTGTTCTTGTACAGTGTTATGACGCTTGAATCCTTGAAATCCTGAAGGGCCTGTCCTCATTAGCATTAGATTGTGAATCTGTAGAGTGAATACTCTTGCCTACTCCTGATAACCTCTATTGGAATCCCATCCTTACCTCGAGCCCTGCCAGAAGCAAGTTCATTAATAGCACATTTAACTTCTGTTATTGAGAAGTTCACCATGTTCACTCACTGAACATACATATACACATTTTTAAGGAAAATGGAAGAGTTGGCAGATAAATAACAACAAAATATGAACAAGTAACATATTCCCTACTGCCATTTCCAAAGGTGGCCGCTGTCTGTATAGCAAAAGAGGAAATTTATATCTTAAATAAAATGACTGAAAAAAGCTGCTTCCTGCTTCACTATAATAAACAATTAGAAATGATTACAATAGAAATACCATTTACACCACTTGCTTAATTGATTTTGTAGAGACAACAAAGTGTTTAAAACAAACATATTTTGGAAATGAAGTCTGATCAGCCACCACTTTGTGGCGACAATCAAATATGCTCTGGCTATATAAAGCTAGAGGAAGATCAAAAATTAGATCTAGAGATTCTATCAAGTGTATATCACACAAGCACAAGCTTGACACAGTTCAGGTGACACATTTGGCTGAATAAACAACTTAATTCCCTCCAATACCTATAACAGGTGTGGGCCACAAGCCATCAGGATAGGCAACAGTGGTGTTCAGTAGCCTGTATTTGTGTTATTGTATTTACTTTTTCATTAATAAATACATGTGTTGTATGTTTGAAATAACAGTTTTATAATATTTGTATCCGAAAGTCAGGATTCTGGAGTTTCATTTTGATAAATGTTGAGAACGGTTGTATACATAGAAATAATTCACTCCAGTCTCAAGGGACATTAGTAATATGTTTCACTTCTTTTTTTCTCCCAAGTCTATGCCTCTAATTTTGTTCGTTGCATGAACTAGTGTCTTCTACAGATCCTGCAAGACATGTTTCATGAAAACATAATTTTGTATGATAATTATTTCACAGTTGGTGGATATGGGATTCACACGGGAACAGGCATCAGTAGCTCTGACCAACACCAGCAGCTTGGAGCAGGCCACAGACTACATCTTGACGAATCCATTTCCTCCTGCGCCTCAGAATGTATGAGACTCATTTTTTTTTCTCCTAGACTTGCTTGAGGTTAAATATGTGGCTTTAAGAAAAACTTTTCACGCGTTCTGAGGCCTTCATACATTTTAAATTTATCTATTAAGACTTTTTTATTTACAGAACATTCTCCTCATGGATGCCATTTCTTAATAGTTTAGTGTGTCCCTCAGACTCAAGATAAAGTGTGTAGAGAAAATTATGTACATAAGCATACTAAAACCACTGTTTGGAGGCTGGAGATACCTTATGTGAAGTGTGTCAGCCATCATGAGGGTCCATGTACTTCCCAGTAAACAGCATCCATCTTCTAATTGGTTCTCGAGAGAAGAATGAGTACTTTTGATGATCTTCAGAAAGAAGTAGTAGAGGGAGAATATGTTAAGATGTTTAGTCAGTTGCATTGAAACAGGGTTACTGAGGAATAAGCCAACTAGAGGAGCTTGTGTTTGGGGCTCGCTGACAACTGGGTGAAAAGATTATTGTACAGGGAGTAAGCTTAGTAGAGAGATAATCTTGGGAAGTAAAGACAGTTTAGTGAATAATAAGGTTTTTGTATAGAGAATTAGCTCAGTTTAGAGGGAAGAAGGGGAGGAAGGGTACACAGAGAGGGGGGGGGGGAACATAGAATACTTGGGAAATTTAAGGGGAAATTACCTCGGTAGAGGGAGAGGGCTGGTTTCCCTGGTGAAGTGGTTAAGGACGCTGTTCGTAATCCCGTATACCCACGCTCAAAACAGCTGCACGAGATTCGGCAGCGGATTGTGTCGCATTGGTTTCTTACAAAAAGGTGTGTGAGCCGGTCATTCAGAAAGCAATGGCAAATTACTGAATGTAAAACTTGCCAAGACATTATCAGCAGCTGAAAAATGCTGGTGTTGACTGCAATGTCCTGTAAATAGGATATGCAAAAAAAAGAGAGAAGGCTCAGGAAGTTCATCTAACATGATAAAAAGATATATCTATTGTACTGTGAATGTATATGCACAGTATTTATGTGATGTTCAGATGTCTTGATAGAAAGAAAAGATGTTTGTACGTGGAACTAAGCCAGTAGTTAAAACTTTCATTTAACACGTGAAAGACATGCGTTACTTGTTGAACTAATCACTGTTTGTTGCATTAATGCCGATGAAGTATTTGAACATTTAGTTTCGCATAAATAGTAATTCTGCTAGCCTTAATTACTAACAGGCACTGGCTGGATCCATGGATCTGGATATGAATGATGAAGATCAAATGATGAGAGCAATTGCCATGTCACTGGGAGAGAGTGATGGGATGCCAGCTGATCAGGTACAGATGTCCTGTAGTCATACATTCCCATTTTGCAAACTTTATTGTGTTGGAATGGGAACTTCCCACTTATAGACATACCAGGAATAATAACAATAATAATAATAATTTATTTGAGACTTATACATAGAAAAGCTGCTTTGGGTTGTCTCAGACTTATGGAGTAGTGATATTATCAGACTGTCAGGTTGGAATCGCTACGGTTCTTATCCACAGATTACTTGTATTATAAAATGTTTATTAAGGAAAAAGTGTTTGTCATGTTTTGGTTTTTGTTTTAAATATTTGAAGAGTATCAAATGAAATATTATTGCCAGGTGGTTTTCTTTATAGGGTTTGCTTTTTGTAACACTATAATGTGCTTACCAACTAAATCTGGTCCGGTTCAATCCCTACCAGAGGTGTGATGATTTTGTCTTCGATCAGAACTACTCTGGGATTGACTCAGGCTCATCAAATGGGTAGCACACAATTCTTTGATTTTTCTTGTAATTGTCTGTCAAGGAAAGGTGATGAGGATGAGAACTGCCCAGCCCTCTTCTTATGTGGGGGATTATGTGAGGGCCTAACACTTCAACAGCAGTATCTGTCATGGGACCACCTTTACTTGTATCATGTCATAGGACTACCTTTACCTGTATCATGTCATGAGACTACCTTTACATGTATCATGTCATGGGACTACCTTTACCTGTGTCATGTCATGGGACTACCTTTACCCATATCATGTCATGGGACTACCTTTACCCGTATCATGTCATAGGATTGTCTTAATTGTATCATGTCATGGGACTACCTTTAATGTATCATGTCATGGGACTACCTTTACCCGTATCATGTCATGGGACTACCTTTACCTGTATCATGTCATAGGATTGTCTTAATTGTATCATGTCATAGGACTACCTTTAATGTATCATGTCATGGGACTACCTTTACCTGTATCATGTCAAGGGACTACCTTTACTCGTATCATGTCATAGGATTGTCTTAACTGTATCATGTCATGGGACTACCTTTACCCATATCATGTCATAGGACTACCTTTACCTGTATCATGTCATGAGACTACCTTTACATATGTCATGGGACTACCTTAACCTGTATCATGTCATGGGACTACCTTAACCTGTATCATGTCATAGGACTACCTTTACCTGTATCATGTCATGAGACTACCTTTACATGTCATGGGACTACCTTTACCTGTGTCATGTCATGGGACTACCTTTACCTGTATCATGTCATAGGATTGTCTTAATTGTATCATTTCATAGGACTACCTTTAATGTATCATGTCATGGGACTACCTTTACCTGTATCATGTCATGGGACTACCTTTACCTGTATCATGTCATGGGATTATCTTAACTGTATCATGTCATGGGACTACCTTTATCTGTATCATGTCATGGGACTACCTTTACCTGTATCATGTCATGGGACTACCTTTACTTGTATCATGTCATGGGACTACCTTTACCTGTATCATGTCAAGGGACTACCTTGTATCATGTTATGGGACTACCTTTACCCGTATCATGTCATGGGACTACCTTTACCCATATCATCACGGGACTACCTTGTATCATGTCAAGAGACTACCTTGTATCATGGTATGGGACTACCTTTACCTGTATCATGTCATGGTACTACCTTTACCTGTATCATGTGAAGAGACTACCTTGTATCATGGTATGAGACTACCTTTACCTGTATCATGTCATGGGACTACCTTTACCCGTATCATGTCATGGGACTACCTTTACCTGTATCATGTCATGGGACTACCTTGTATCATGTTATGGGACTACCTTTACCTGTATCATGTCATTGGAAGCTGTGATAGTTCAGTGGCTAATATGCTTGTCGGGGAACCTGCTGGCTATGTGTTTGAATCACCTTCGAGGCAGGTTTTGTTTTATTGAGACTAAAATGGATACCAGAAAATGTCCTAGCAAGTCAAGGAAGCCAGCATGTGTATCAGCCATTGGGTGCCTGTTGGCTACAACTGGCTCTATATACTCAGTACGCCTCATAGCTTGAGAAGGGCTCGGCTCGTTGACCGAACAACAATTAGTTGCATGTCCTTTACAGGGCATTGCTTTTAACTCCAGCATGTATTAGTTTAGGCAGTTTTACATTTAGTAGTTTGCCCTTGCTGTCTGAATGGCCGACGCTCACGCCATTGAAATCAAGACAAAATGGTCTGCTCCTGAACGGGCTGCGGCTGATCCCTCTACCTGATATGTTGGGGAATTGTGAAACTTCTCTTACTGACTGACTTATGTCATTGCATTTTCCAAGATGTGGATTTGTGAGGGTAAGCTTTGACTACAAGTCATATTTTGACAGACAGTGAAGTGTCAGCTGAAGAGATAGAACACAGCACCCTTAAATGGCAAGTGTGGGTTGGCCGACATGAAGACATTGGATATTGTATGTGATCAGTGGCATTGTATTTTCAAAGGTCATTGACTTTAAAACATGAATTTTTTATTGTTTTAAATAGGGAAAAACTACAGACGAGAAGACTGATGAGGAAGTGGATGATAAACAAGAGATAGAAGAACCTTTGGATGGAGCCATCCTTGATGATTTCACCCGCAGTATATTTCCAGGTTAGCTTTCCATTTTGAATTGTGAACCTTCAGAAGACTGACATTGACCACACAAATATGTTACTGCAGTTTTCTACAGCATGGACAGTATGCTTTGTATAAAGTCTAGGAATTGCTGCTTGATGCTCACTGAAGTGTAATTTGGAAATGACATTTTTGGAATACAGTGTTTCCATGCGTTCATTTCTGTGTTTAGTGTGCCCTCTTGTGCTTCCTCAAGTCATGCTGTATATGTATTAATCTGATTGCATCGTCCAGTCCTAGACCAGCACTGGTAGCATCATGCTTGGCATCAGTCATCATCAAGTGCCATGCCGGCTGGCATAGGCGGTCATGACTCTCAACAGATCTCGGTCTTAGGTTTTCTGGAGCAACACCCCTATTGATATTCCTCCATGCCACATTCGCAATCCGTCCAGCATCATTTCTCTTGGTCTGCCTCTGTCTCTCTTCCCCTGGATCTTTCTAGTTGTCACGATGTTCTCCAATGCCTCTTCTCATCAGATGACCAAAAATAAAAGCTGTTTTGTCTCTTTCTTATTGTTGTATATAATGTTCTAGTTTCATTAGCCTCTTTCAGGCAGTTGTTGTTAGTTACTCTGGCAGTCCAAGGAATTCGCAACATTCGTCTTCGCAACATTCGTCTCAAGAACTACATTTTTGCTGCTTCCAATCTCTTCCTAATCTGTTCATTTACATTCCAAGATTCACAACCATACAGCAAAACATTTTCTATATAGCACTTCAGCATTCTCTTTCTTACATTCAATGACAGTGACTTATTGCATAAGATAGTCTTCATTTTCTGAAATGCAGCCTTTGCTTGCCCTATTCTGCTCTTAATCTCTTTTGTGCATCTTCCATCTGATGTTATAAATGCCCCTAGATATTTAAAACTATCCACTTGGTGAAGAATTTTCCCTTCCATCTCTATTTCACATTTTGGTGTCACTATTTTCTTTGATACCACCATTGTTACTGTATTCTTGATTTTCAAGGAGAGTCCTTTCTTTGCACTTTCATTTACTACAATGTCCAACAACTGTTGTAGGTAGTATGATATGGGGCAGCTGTGACTCAGAGCTTGCATTTTCACCTTAGGCTCAGAATGAACCAGGTTTTATCACATCTCCCTCAATGCTTGGGTAGTGAGATCTGATACGTAACCATCTCGGATAAGGGTGAAAAACAGGAGGTCCCATGTGCAAGTTAAAAATTCCAGGCTGAAAGTCTGCTAGCCTGACAAAATTGTTAGGATATAAATGCTACCCACGGGATGATTGACCCAGTACCTTGGATGGAATCTGTCTAGTGGAGGAAACCGGACACACAGGCATGTCAAAGTCAGACACTCTAGCCTTTGAAGTGCACAACTTGGTGTGATGCACTCCGCTAAAAAAGAGGAACAAATAAAAAGAAAACAGATTGTATAATGTGAGATATTGAGTTGGTTTTATGAATATTGAACATTGAGTAGTTGTTGGAAATGAAGTTTATTTTACTCATAAGCGACTAACATAAACAGTCGACTAAACTATCCAAGCTAAACTTACTCATAAGCTTATAGGCTTTACAGAAGATTTAGCATTCTAAAATGGATTTAAAGCAACTGAGTGAATATATATGTCAGAATGCTTGATCGACACATGTCAATACTAGTGTAATATGCGTCTGTGCTACTTGCAGGTTGCCTTAACTTGCTAGATCTGCTGCCAGAAACTGTGTACCGTGTCTGTGATCTTCTCATCGTGGTCATGACTAGAAATGGAGCCCAGTGGAAAGAAGAAACACTTGGTGCTTTGTGTAAAGAGGTAAGGCAATGTGTTGAAGACTGCAGGGCTTGACTACGACTCCTGTCCCTGGTACATCTTTGATTGTCTGATATTTAGGAAGTATCTCAGACCTTCACATATTCTGGCTTATAGATAACCAGTAATTACAATTGGCACATTTTCCCACACAATCTCCATACTTGTCTGGGCATTTGTTTCATTGGTACACTATGACATTAATCCCAGCTCACAAGAAATTGGGAACTTTGTAGCATAGTTGTTAGAAGATTGCCTGTCTGCACAGTGGTTCTGGGTTTGAATTCCCATTAAGATGGATTACTAAAATTGACCTGGGCAGCCAGATCTTGCCAGCCTAAAATAGGGTAAAGTTAGTTGCATATCCTTTACAGGACCTCACAGTCAGCCCCAGCATTATTTGACTGTTTGTGATTTCTTGGCAAGTTTACGTACGGTGGTTTGCCATTGTTTACTGAACGACCGGCACTCATACCGTTGCATAAAAATAAATGCAAGGGCGGTCTGCTTCAAATTGGCCCACAGCTGTGGTATGTAGGATTACAATTGTGTCCCTAACCTCTTCGCCACAGAGCCGGCGAATAGGTAGCAGCATGATATTGACCTAGCCACTTTAGTAACATCTTCTAAATAGCTTTTTAATTATATATGATACCTCTTAGAAAACAAATCCATATTCAAGTCTGTAGGTCAATTCTAAGCCGAGATATTATTTGTGTGTCAGTTTATCATTTAATATGAACAAAGAGCAAAATGCTATTTTACCCTTTGACAAAATGCGACCTACACACTCACACCACTGTCTGTAACACAGACGGCAAGGGAGATTACAACTGCTGATGTTTTCTAGCTAAAGGGAAGATAACTGCTTCCAATACACACATGCACACGCACACACAGAGAGTGATGTATACACGGCACACCATGCTGTGATGATGTCACTCAGCATGCGCTGACAGTGCGTGCTGACTGTTAGCGCTGTCTGTCAGCGTGAGGCCGTGAACGTAAATTAATTTTGACCAGAGAATTCTCGTTAAAATGTTGCAAAATTATCAATGATCTTGTCCGTGTAGAGTGATGAAAAATTACACATAAGTACAATAATGAGTGTTGAAAATACACATGCATTCATTATCATGTTAGTCGCTCTTAATACTCCATAACAATATTAAATGGTCATAGCTGGAGTATGACAAGGAAAACTGCTATCTCCCGCCATTGAATGACTACATTACAGCATGCAATCTTTATAATTTCAGTGTGAGATTGACTGCCAGCTTAAATGGTCAAAAATTACAAAATACATGTAAAAATGGATGCTAAATTTAATAATACATTGTAGAACAATGCATTTTTTTTTTTATTGTTGCGTATCCCTTGCGGGATGTTGCAGTCAACACCAGCATTTTTCAGCCGCTGTTGATGTACTAGGCAAGTGTTACGTTCAGTAGTTTGCCATTGCTTTCTGAACGACTGGCTCCCATACCAGCGCGTTATAACACAGCGCGACACGGTCTGCTGCGCAAATCGGTCGCAGCTGAGCTTCGAACGCCTGGTGCCCGGCTCATGAACCGCGTTCGCAAGCCTTTAGCCACGGAGCCGGAACAATGCAATACGTCTCATAAAGTGGTATTTATGGGTTTACTTACCACTTAGAATAGGCAGCCTGAAGCGCCAGAAATGCAGAACGCAAAACGGGGAGGGAAAAACTATATCAAGTAATCGGTATCCGTTTTAACGCGATCTTGAAATAATCGGGAAATTTAACATGAGTACACTTACTGCCCCCATGTTGGAGACAAAAACAAATAACTGAAGGTCACTTAAAAAAAAATTCTGGTTAAATTTGGCAAACCTGAACCGTATTGCCTATATTGACCACATCACCCCTCGAGTGCCAGTTGGTCTATTAAAATTTGAGTCTAACAGCGTATATCCAACACACCTTAAAGTGGGGAAAGGGGTCATTTACCTTGACAAGAAATCTGTGTCAAAGTTCTGCAGCATGGACAACTAAGTGCTTCATAGGTCAGAAGAGATGAATCTCTCTGGGTGCCTGGTCAGGGTTGTGAGATTCAAACACCTTCCACTTGTAGCCATTTGTGACCTGGTATGCAGTGTGCCATCTGGTGTCGTCATGCAGCAAAATATCAGTTGCAGCAGTCCAGGTCATTAATGACAGATAGCAATACCTAACTTTAGCAGTGTGTCACATCATGTTGTGTTAACTGGTTCACCTTTGTTGAACAAATCCACAAGAAGAATACTTTTATGTTTCCAGAACACAGTTACCAATATTTTCTTTTCTATCATTTCTTTGAATTTCTTGTTGACTCTTGCTTCACCTCATGTCATTAGTTGCACCCAAGTGTCATCTACCTGTAAGAACTGATCTAATTTTTCTTGGTAAGATGAAGTAATCTCAACAAAGCAGACTTTTCTGTACCCCAGTTGGTCATGAATGTCCTGGTGCAGCCAGTCAGTCAGATGTTCAGATTATTTGCAGTGCACAAGTTTCATGTCTCTGTCATGATGAATCAGTCCTTCATTATGGATATTATCATCTGCTGTGGATGTTCTTGGGCAGACTGGTCGCTGGTTGTCTGTTATCAAAGTACTTGCAGCAGATCCAAGCCTACTTATGTGACGTAATGTGATATTAGGTCCACACAACTCTGCAAGTTAATGTTGAATTTCACTTAGTGTTGTGCTATTAACTCACAGAAGAGCAATCACACTGCACATCCCACATGGTTTACTATGTTATTACGCGTCTCTCCATTTTGTTATTAACAGTACTCTTGTGGGAAGGAAATTAAACAATTCTCAATGATGTCTATCTTCTTCTTCTGCGTTCATCTGGAGTTTTTTTTTTCCGGACGTGATTGCGTTGTGCCTGTTTACAGCAGAGCTGCGTTCTTGCGCCGTTAGGCAGACACATCCGACTTCTGCGGGCATTGTTGACCGGGTTAACCTTCCCGGGGTGATGTCTATCCTACCACAGCATAACAATCAACAATAACAATACGTGTATCCATGGGACTGCCATGTGACCTAATTCATTGATACACCCTTATATGTTATGTGAATTTATGTTTGAACACTAGTGCATTAATAGCAGTTATAAAAACTTCTAATGGGCACATGTTTTGGAGGATACATTTTAAATCAATACTAGAAAAGGTGTCACGAGAATAAAAAATATTGTGTTTATGTAATTGTTTAGTTTCATTGTTATATCTGATGTTGCTTGCATTCCTATATTTAGCTATTACCAAATGTCAGTTGAGTCTAAATGATGCTTTATTCACACAGATTTGCGAGTTGTGTGAAGAGATGAACATCTATGCCCAGGAGATGAACATCACAGCAATGGAAAGCTCAGCAAGTGCCAAGAAGTTTGCCACACGTCTTCACTTACTGAGTCTTCTGGCAGAGGTAAGCATTACCTTAGTGTGCATAGTGGTTTAAGAGAAGAGTTTTGCAAACATAACGGATAGCCACCAAAATGAGTTATCTGAATCTTTTCAAAGAAAAGGTGTTGAGACTAAAGGAAAAAAAAAAAACTACCACAGACATCAAAAGAGGCAGTCTTTATGTTTCGGTCATAAGAGAAGAGGAACACAGGAAGACGTACATAACTGGTCAGATTAATGGCCAAACAAATATTGATGGCAACGAGAGAAGATTCTTGGTAACCTTGCATCAAGGCATGGACAACATCAGCACATCACATGGTACATGCTGCTAGAAAATGTCAGCTGTAGAGAATCACAGCAGATCACCAGGCACTTGTTGATGTTGGTAAGAGAATTAATAAATAGCACTGAAGAGTGAGGGTTGGAGACATGATTGCAGATCCCAGTCACATGCCAAGGATGAATGTGCTGTAATATATTCATAATACAAATGAAGATGTACTGCTTTTGCTAGTAAACGTATATTTGCAGCTATGAATGCTCCACTTTGTGTATTTGATCTGTCAGTATTCTGTTGTCACATACAACACTCATGTTTCCTGGAAGATGAGGTAGGAGCTGACTGACACTGAGTTGGACACAAGAATTAGACACTTATGGCAAATACATCAGGTCGACCTGTCGCTTGGAATTGACTGGATTGCCTTTTCGGTTCACGTGTGCATTTTTCTCGGAGACTTCCTGGGGGTCATCGCTGGGGCTACGGTGTTCATGCTTTGTGCAATGCTTTTAGCAGGCAGCCCTGCCGAAAGGGATCGTGCCATATGGGATAAATCCTGGGGCAGTGAAGTCGATCCTCTCAAATTTTAATGCAGTAATGTGTGGCTGCTAGTTTTCTAGTGACTGCCGCTTCCATTGACGGTGAACTGTATTTTCCGTTGAGGACTTTTGTGTTGGCATTCTGACGGCGGCATTATGCACAGTGTACCTGTACGGACTCCTGTCTAATCCACTTTTCACATAGGGCAGTGAGGAGCATTTCATGTGATATTCACTGGCACAGGAACGGAACATAATGGGGACACCCGTTGCCGCGAAGTTGGAACCACTACTAACGACTAACTAACTAACTGAGTCTCCCCAGTGAGCTGTGATCTTAGCAGAATTCTGCAAGGCCTTTCTACGTAATGATGATCTAGTACTGAGTTTAGACTTTCATAATGATTTTTGCTCTGGCTGAATTAGGAGAAAGGATTGTCTTATCTCTTATGTTCTTAGTTTTTGAATAAATGTATGCTGCCTTGTCAAGTACAGTGTAGATGTAATTTATCATGCTCTTTTCTGTCATGCAGGAGATGAACCTAGTTTGTGCCTTAGCTATGCATCGAGAGAAATTGCCACTGCGCATCGTGAACCTCCTCCAGGTTAGCAGGGATGCCTTGTTGTGCCCTGGACAGACATCAGAAGCCAAGCAAATACCTAGGTAAGGAGATGTTGGCACTGACTTACGGCCTGTACGCTTCCCACTTACATGTGGATTTGGTTGGGAGTCTCTGTGACGAGGTGGTCATATGGATTTGGTTAGACATGGTCATGTGGTGGTAACTTCTTGTGAAAGTTTAGTGCAATTTTAAGACATATTTTATGTGGGACTTGTAAGGGTCTGCTATAAATGGTAAGGTTTTCATTAAAAACATCAGTCGATGTGTGCCAGTGCACCCACTTTTTACATTTCAAAGAAGTAGCATTAGTTTTTAATGCATTGTTTCAATTTCCAAAGCTTTAAAAATTCCTTTGCTAATTTTATAGAATAAATTTAGCAGTGTTTCATGACCAGCAACACTGTTGACCAGATATGAAACCTTTAAAATGGTGTTACACTTTAAATGAAAAATGTCTCCCAGTTGCTAGGCTTATCTCCATTCATTCATTCATTCAGTAACATGTCCTTTGCAGAACCTCGCTCCCAATAACAACCTTCTGGAAAACCTCTCGATCATAAGCAAGAAGTCCCGCGTCCGATACACCCATCTGGAGATCATCCGCCACATCCTGCACCCATCTTCTCTTTTGCCTTCCTCTTCCTCTCTTCCCAGGCATATACCCCTGCATTATTGTTCTCTCCAGACTTTCGTGATGTTTCAAGTGACCAAAATATTTCTATTTTCTTTGTTTTATCGTCTTTAGTAGTCAATCTTCTTCAGTATTCAGCTCTTGAAGTATTGATGCATTTGTTCTTTTCTTTACCCAAGATATTCTTAGAACTTGTCTATAACATTTATATTCAAAGACATTTATGCGCATGTTCAGCTTGTTTAGTAAGTGTCCAGGTCTCACAGGCGTATGTTGCAATGGGAAATATGCATGCTCTTAAAAATCAAATTTTTGTAGTTCTGTCTGTCCCATTCCATAAGTTATTCAGTTGTTTTAGTCTTTGAAAAGCAATCGATAGTCGTAGTTTAATTTCTTTCATTGTGTCACCGTTGTTGGTAATCAATGACCCAAGATATTCAAAATTTCTTATCTCTGTACAGCTGTAAAATAAATTGGTATCTTCAATTTCTTTTAATTGAATTTCTTGTGATTGTTAGTAGAATTGCATCGTACAGCACGTATAGCGCATCCTGCTGAATTAACAAATGTATGCTTCCTGTTGTAATGTGAACATGGATCATGAGTGGTTTTATTGGCCCATATGTGCTAGTGCAGTGGTTCTCAACCTTTTTTGGCCCATGCCCCCCTTTACCATATGTTCAGAATGTCATCCCCCCTCCCCCTTTCAAATTTCCCCCCATAAATTCTCCTCTCCCCCCCTCCCCTCCTCACTGCACAGTATAAATATGGAAGCTAAATTTAATAAACCTGCTAGAACAAGTCTAGTCATCTACATAAAACGTGATTTGCGGATCTATTTACGTTATAAAACGAATTTCATTAGGGCGAGAAGTACAGAACCATAATATTTAGAGGGAAAAACAATATCAAGTAACTGGTTCTTGTATGAATGCGATCTTGAAATAATCCTAATTCACCCCTCCCCCCTGGATACCCTAAAATTCCCCCCTGGGGGGTGGGGGGGGGGGATTCCCCACCAGTTGAGAAACACTGTGCAAGTGGATCTTTCATCTACAAGTGACTTTATGAAGCAGTGTGTGTTGATTTTACATCTTTTGTACATTGTGTTGATTGATTAATTTTATTGCTTTATTGTTAATCTTAGGTGGCTTACCCACTATGCTTTTGCTACTTGATTTGTGGGAGAAGATCTCTGTGACTCTGAAAAGGAAGATGCAAGCAAGAATAGCAGTTGTGAGTAAAGCACTTGTCCTCTCTTTGAAGCTGAATATTTGTTTCACAATAATAGGTTTGCTGATTTTAATTGATGATAATTGCATCCATTTATAGTTAGAAATGTAATAAGATTGTGGTATGTTAGCTACTTAAGCATATGAAGATCATTGGATAGTATTGGGAGGGCAGCATCAAATATAGCTTCAGATAATAGTTTGTGTTAAGTCATGTGTGTGCATTACTGACCATCAGCATAGAATCCGAGTAAGAATCTTCACATCTTTAGCAACTTTGCTGGGGGTTGGACTTTGGCCGATATTCCTTGATTGTTGTGACTGCTAGGGGTGTTTTGCTATGTTGCAGAGTCCCAGTCTCAAGTGTACTGCTTTCATTTGGAGTGATGGCTACAGAGTCGGCATGAGGCAGTAAGAGTTCCAGATCTTAGATGAGAGACTGTTCGCTAGTTTCCATGTTAAGACTTTAGACATACTTTGATATGCAGACAGGAGCATGAATAATATTACTGCAGCCCCACTCAAAATTCTGATTGTTTTAGAGCCAGCTCAAGGCTTATCTGGCTGCTTATCCAGTGTTTTAGAGCCAGCTCAAGGCTTATCTGGCTGCTTATCCAGTTGCTTTTGTGCCTGAGTTTTATCTGATCCTTTAATGCCTAACTGCTTAAGCTCATTTGAGATTAGACCTCTTGTGCCTACCTGTATGACAAATAGCCTGACAGTGTACCCTTTGTGTCTGAGACTTGTGATGATGTCACTGTACTTTCCCATCTTGTATGTGTGCTGCTGCTCCTCAATTCTTGATTTGTAAAAGACAGCCAGCTCCATCAACGTTAACTGGTGAGTCAACTAAGAGTGATACAATGTCAGGTGACAACTGAAACTGTTGGATCACTGCCAGGTAATGGCCATGGCCTTCCAGATCAACAGCCAGCTTCCTGTCGTCTGCACCATTGAGGATGGATGGTAAGTCTGCAGCACAGGCTTCTTGTCTCCACATTTCTGCCCAGCTTTGATAAAGTAAATCCACATTAGCCTGACAGTGGCCTCTTTGTTTGCCTACTTCATTGCTTCATTCACTATGGCTGCCGGCACAGTGAGACAGCACATGCTCTAATGTCTGGTTCTTTCCATCACAGAGGGGACATGTCGGGCCCGAGGACTTACCCCATGTGACCAGATTGGTAGCTAATGGTAGGACATCATAAAGTGATCTGACGACGAAGCTTAGGCGCAGTGGTGCCATGTGCCAAATATAATTCCATGTCATAAACCTCTGCATTGCACCTTCCAACGACACCCACAGACTCTGCTGCAACTGTTAGGCAGCCTTTTGTACTCTCCTTTCATCCTCTTCACGGATCTTCTGAACCACCATGTCTCTGTGCTCCATGGTTGTCACTTTTGACTACAACTGAGCTCAGTTCATGGTGTCCGAACCAGTTTATTTAACTGAATATGTTCCGTAACTTCCTTCAGTTTGAGTTTTGAGTGGTGCTTGGGCAAATTTAACTGCGCTGCTAACCTTCCACTTCCTTCCTGTTTTGAGCGCGGGTTGTGAGCTGTGCAGCATCATTGCGAGTCTGGCTTTTCTTACATTATAGAGATTGTTTGTAAAGTCTCACTACACTTTGTGTGTAGAAACGAAATTGAAAAATTAAGTACATTACATCATTAAGTCCATCGTGAAGCAATATGCAGTGAATGGCTGTCGTCTGCTGGAGTAATTCTTTGCACTCCAAACAGAATGGTGTTATCATCGGAAGAAATTCTTTTGATGGAACAAGTGTTTTGAATTGGCGGTTGATACACAGAAATAACAACAGGCATGTTGCAGAAGGTATTTGACAATATGAAGAGATGTGTACAGTCATGTCTTGAAGTCAGTGGTCGACATTTCCGACACCTGTTGTAATGAATACTTCATTGGTTTTTTCCAGCTTCCCCAAATCAGTGGTAGACCATAGCAGTGACTATTTTAACTAATTCAATGAAGTTTTAGCACATTTTTTGATGACGTCATGTACTTCATTTTTCAAATTTGACCTGCGTACAAAGTATAGTGAGACTTTAGAAACACCCTGTATATCCTCTATGAACAAGAGGACAAGTTTTGCTTTTTTGCAGTACAGTACTACATCCGACAGACCTTGTGGTGCTCCAAGCCGTTTCCTTGTTATTGCAGTGATCTTTCTCTCTGTTGCCTCTAACGTACTCTTTGTTTATATCGTAATTAGTAGAGGCCATACGAGTTCAGGAATCAGCATGAATTGGAGACACCAGATATTGAAATTTCCTATGAGTCAGCTTTTCTTGGAGGCACGCAGACCACTCTTCGTCATCTCTTGCATGTGCTGCTCTACATTCTTGTCTGTCAAAGAGGAATGCTACACTTGGCCAAGACTTTTCACTGGTCCCTCCGTCATGGTGGGATCTGCCTGGCCAGCAACCGTGAACACGATTGCCACCGCCTTGCTCTTCATGGTTGACAGGCTTCTCAATTCATCCTGCACCAACTAGTTTTGTAAATTAGTAGAGGCTATAGATGTTTTAGAATCAGCATGAATTTGAGACTCAATCCCTCAACCACCTTTGTAGACTTGTTCATGATTGGTTAAACACCCTGCAGCATATGGGCCAGGACAATGAATATATCTGGTTATGGGCCAGGACAATGAATACATGTGGTCAAAAACATATAGATGTTTTTGAGCTGTGGTTTTAGCGACAAGGACCAGCAAGATAGAGTAATTTACAGTTAAACAAACCCTGGAAAATACAAGAGAATAACAAGATTCCTGGAAGTAAAAAAAAAAACAGACACTCACTGCTTAGTCACATCTTAAGTCAAGAAGAAACACAGAAGAGAGTACCAAGGAGCAAATACTGTTGGAACAGAGGAAAGGGTAGGCAAAAGACAACATGTATAATCCAGGCATTCACAGATCTGGAATTACAGAGAGTGATGCGAGGTTACGCAATCAAGTGATCAGAAAGCTTCATGACCAGTCTGAGTGCTGAAATACTTGATTATGATAAACAGTACTGTAAGCTTAGGGCTGCTAGATATGTGGGCACCAAAAGGAGGACATAATAAGACAAAAACGAAGACAAAGGAGGACATAATAAGACAAAAATGAAGACAAAGGAGGACATAATAAGACAAAAACGAAGACAAAGAAGGACATAATAAGATCAAAAAGAGTACAAAGGAGGGCATATTGAGGGTTTCATTTGAATCGTTCCAGATTAAACCCAGCAATCAGTACAATTTTATTACAATAGCTGCCAATAAGTGTATCTTACTCTTAGTGAATCGACCAAGAAACAAGCATGTTAAAAAATAAATATAAATTCAGTGGATGCCTTTTTCAAAATGCTAAAACAAATTATTTAAACAGCCGATTGTACAATTATTACCTTATAATCTTTATTAATCATACAACATATTTCTCGGAGAAGCCAACTTTTTGTAGAAGATCCTCGTTAGCAATCACATATGCATAAAACTTTTCACAGGTAAGATTCTTCAAATTGTACTTTGTGAGAATAATGCCCTTTACAGAGTCGAGTAATAGTCTGTTCCTTTGGTGTTTCACATTTGGTATAAATAGGAAAATTAAATAAATATGATTAAGCAGTGGGTTTTAATAAAGAAGTAAAAGTAAATATAAAAAAGAGTAATGAGTCAGATACAGATAACAGTTAGAATTACTATAATCGATTAGTTCGCAGAAATACCTAGACTTTGTACATTTTAACAAGTGTAAACATATGGTAGTGTGTAGATACATTGTAAGTTGTAACAACAATACATAAAAAATTCATTTTAACAATGTAAACATATGGTAGTGTGTAGATACATTGTAAGTTGTAACAACAATACATAAAATATTATAACATAAAATATAAGAAAAGCTGGGCATTTTAAAGGATTATATCTTTACCTGCCGGACAGAGAATATTAGGATAAAAAGGAGGACATGCCTCTTTTTGCCGGATGTCTGGCAACCTATGTAAGCTGCGATATAATCTTCACATCTTTATAGAGGTGACATCTTTACATAGACGTAAACTCTGCGTTCTGGGAAAACTGATATTAACATGTGTGGAAATGATAGTGAAGTGTGACATTGGTTATGTTTAGGTTACACAAGTCAGTTATGGAATTCCTGTGCTTCATGCTTCATAGGCAGAAATACGCAAAGTAAATTGTGATGAGTTCTTGCATTCTGTTATGTAAACATTTTGTAAACTTATCAAACTCATTCTCCATATATTGGTTTTCAGGGTCCCAACAGAATATGGAAGTGGTTTGATGACAGCAGTGGTCGGTGGTGTAAGTACAGTACCCACAACAACGCAACAATTGATGAAGCTTACAGTAGAGGGGAGACATTTGTCAGGTATGTGTTGTCTTCATTGTACACAATGCACATCATGGAAAGTTTGTGTCTTTCTGCTGCAACATCTCATGTCTACTTTTCTTACTTTGTCATTTTCGGTGCAATGAGATACACTTCTTAATTAGGGATTACTTTGCAGGCTTAAAGAGTGGTAAGACATCTTGTTAGTATCACATTAATGACACCAAGATATCTGGTAGTAATTAGGAGTCACAGTAACAGCATCCAGATTACATCTTGTAACAATAGAATCAAAGTGACAACATCAAGGTGGCATCTTGTAACAGTAGAATGATAATAACAGCATGAAGATTACATCTTGTAACAATAGAATCACAGAAACAACATCAAGATGACATCTTGAAACAATAGAATCACAGTAACATCAAGATGACACCTTGTAACAATAGAATCACAGTAACATCAAGATGACACCTTGTAACAATAGAATCACAGTAACAGCATCAAGATTAAATCTAGTAGTAGCAGTAGAATAACAGTTAGTTAGTCGAGGTTCCAACTTCACGGCAACGGGTTGTCCTCATTATGCTCCATTCCTGTGCTAGTGAAAATCACACAAAATGCTCCCCACTGTCCAATGTGAAAAACAATAGGCAGGAGTCTCGGCAATCCAACAGCCCGCACAGGTACACTGTGCATAATGCCGCCACCAGAATGCCAACACAAAATTCATCCACGCACAGCACAGTTCATCATCGGTGGACTCGGCAGTCACCAGAAAGACCTCATTGACCCGGGTTTTCTCACATGGCTCGGTCTTTTACCAAAGGGCGACCCGCCGAAAGCGTCGCATAAAGCACGAACTCCGCAGCTTCAGCACTGACTCCCAGGAGTCTCCTGAAAAATGCGATCGTGAACCGAAAAGGTCACTGCACAGGACAGATGTAAAAGCATTCCATGCGAATTTCACAGCTCACAGTGTCGCCCACGCACTCACTCAGGAGCAGGGCGACGGAACCATGTACTACCAGTCCAACATGAGGAAAATGTGATTGCAAATCGTAGTTGCCAGCATAAACATGCCACAGAACTTAACGGTTCAATACCTAATCGCCATGTTGACGACCGGAAGTCAGAATAACAGTAATGCCATCAAGACGACATCTTGTGGTGTAACAATAGAATCGCAGTTTTTTGTTTTTTTTAAATGTTGCATATTCCCTTATGGGACGTTAAGTCAACACCAGCATTTTTCAGCTGCTGTTGATGTACTAGGCAAGTTTTACGTTCATTAGTTTGCCATTGCTTTCTGAATGACCGGCTCCTATACCAACATGTTATAATAAACGCAATACGGTCTGCTGCACAAATCGGTCGCAGCTGAGTTTCGAAGGCCTGGTAAGCGGCTCACGAACCGCGTTCGCAAGCTTTTGGCCACAGAGACAGGCAGAATCACAGTAACACCGCCAAAATGACATCTAGTAGTAACAATAGAATCACAGTAACAGCATCAAAATGACATCTGAACAATAGAGTCAGTAACAGCATCAAAATGACATCTCATAGTAACAATAGAATCACAGTAACAGCATCAAAATGACATCTGAACAATAGAGTCAGTAACAGCATCAAAATGACATCTAGTAGTAACAATAGAATCACACTATCGCCACCAAAATGACAATAGTAACAATAGAATCACACTATCGCCACCAAAATGACAATAGTAACAATAGAATCACACTATCGCCACCAAAATGACAATAGTAACAATAGAATCACACTATCGCCACCAAAATGACATCTAGTAGTAACAATAGAATCACACTATCACCACCAAAATGACATCTCATAGTAACAATAGAATCACACTATCACCACCAAAATGACATCTAGTAGTAACAATAGAATCACACTATCGCCACCAAAATGACAATAGTAACAATAGAATCACACTATCACCACCAAAATGACATCTCATAGTAACAATAGAATCACACTATCACCACCAAAATGACATCTAGTAGTAACAATAGAATCACACTATCGCCACCAAAATGACAATAGTAACAATAGAATCACACTACCACCACCAAAATGACAATAGTAACAATAGAATCACACTATCGCCACCAAAATGACAATAGTAACAATAGAATCACACTATCACCACCAAAATGACATCTCATAGTAACAATAGAATCACACTATCACCACCAAAATGACATCTAGTAGTAACAATAGAATCACACTATCGCCACCAAAATGACAATAGTAACAATAGAATCACACTATCACCACCAAAATGACATCTCATAGTAACAATAGAATCACACTATCGCCACCAAAATGACATCTAGTAGTAACAATAGAATCACACTATCGCCACCAAAATGACATCTCATAGTAACAATAGAATCACACTATCGCCACCAAAATGACAATAGTAACAATAGAATCACACTATCGCCACCAAAATGACATCTCATAGTAACAATAGAATCACACTATCGCCACCAAAATGACAATAGTAACAATAGAATCACACTATCGCCACCAAAATGACATCTCATAGTAACAATAGAATCACACTATCGCCACCAAAATGACAATAGTAACAATAGAATCACACTATCGCCACCAAAATGACATCTAGTAGTAACAATAGAATCACACTATCGCCACCAAAATGACAATAGTAACAATAGAATCACACTATCGCCACCAAAATGACAATAGTACCAATAGAATCACACTATCACCACCAAAATGACATCTCATAGTAACAATAGAATCACACTATCACCACCAAAATGACATCTCATAGTAACAATAGAATCACACTATCACCACCAAAATGACATCTCATAGTAACAATAGAATCACACTATCGCCACCAAAATGACAATAGTAACAATAGAATCACACTATCGCCACCAAAATGACAATAGTACCAATAGAATCACACTATCACCACCAAAATGACATCTCATAGTAACAATAGAATCACACTATCACCACCAAAATGACATCTCATAGTAACAATAGAATCACACTATCGCCACCAAAATGACATCTAGTAGTAACAATAGAATCACACTATCGCCATCAAAATGACATCTAGTAGTAACAATAGAATCACACTATCGCCACCAAAATGACATCTAGTAGTAACAATAGAATCACACTATCGCCATCAAAATGACATCTAGTAGTAACAATAGAATCACACTATCGCCATCAAAATGACATCTAGTAGTAACAATAGAATCACACTATCGCCATCAAAATGACATCTAGTAGTAACAATAGAATCACACTATCGCCACCAAATGACATCTAGTAGTAACAATAGAATCACACTATCGCCATCAAAATGACATCTAGTAGTAACAATAGAATCACACTATCGCCATCAAAATGACATCTAGTAGTAACAATAGAATCACACTATCGCCATCAAAATGACATCTAGTAGTAACAATAGAATCACACTATCGCCACCAAAATGACATCTAGTAGTAACAATAGAATCACACTATCGCCATCAAAATGACATCTAGTAGTAACAATAGAATCACACTATCGCCATCAAAATGACATCTAGTAGTAACAATAGAATCACACTATCGCCATCAAAATGACATCTAGTAGTAACAATAGAATGACAGTAGTGAATGAATAAACTTTATTTAAACAGGGTTAAGAATTATACAAAGGAATTGTGTGTATAGGAATTCTGTATTGACAGCAAGATTGTATTCACATCTGTCATACTGTTGCTGACAAACACAACTCCTGTTTTATTATTATGTTTTTAGCGTTTGCTTGCTTTGAACTCAATGTAGTTCATCCACATGCTACTACTTCTAGTGAGCTGCACTGATTTTTGCATGTGGATTAGCCTTCCCTATTACCAGTGTCCCTCGCCATCAGGCGAACCCACTCAAACTTCTGAGGTACTTGTAGTTTATGTCCCGAAGTCAAAGACGAGAAGTCAACACTTTAATCCCAACTGACTGGTGTAGGGGTTGAACCCGCTATGTCGGTATGAGCACACTGGGTGTTTAAGGTGTGTTCTTATCCATTCAGCCACGTAGACCTCCCAGCTTGTATTTCATTGACTTATCCCATGTCCTGACTTTAATGACCCAGGACATGGGACACCTAGTGTTCCCAGTTACACTCACATCTATTGACTGGGCAACCACAACAACATGCCACCTCCGTACTCATCCATTTCCTGCCATGTACTCCTGACCGGAGCTGTGGTAGTGCAGTGGTTAACACACTGCTCACTATCCTGGTGGATATGTGTTTAAATCTCCTTGATGGTGTAGATTGTTCACTGACCTGGCTCCCAGGTCGACCCAGTCTGAAGTGGGTGTCAGGAAATATGTTGACATATAGACCACATCACCTATATGGTGCCATTTGGTAAACATATATTGGGCTAGCAGAGGTGTGGAAAGGAGGACACTCACCTCCTCTCTTCTTGTTGCCTTTCTGTGTACTGTAATGTTTATCTCTGGTTGTTCTCCAGGTTTCAAGCAGGCAGGAGAAAGTACTCTGTGCAGTTTGGAACAATGATACAGGTAACGGGCTGATGTAAACAGAATTTAAAATTTTTTCTTTCTTTGCACTCCTCCACTCTTCTCTCCCTTATTCTTCCATTTCTTTCCTTTATTGTAATCATACACACTGATTGTTTGAAAGTGTATCCAGCCCACAACAAGGATACACATGAGTAACTTTTATATTTATAATTTTATGTGGTGTTTGTAATGTAGTTGTGTCAGTTTGTGTTTGTTGTGTGCTTACGAAGGTTTTAGCCACATTGTCCATTTTGTTACTTATTCTAATAAAGCTTGCTATCAACTTCTCGTTTTTTTTGGGGTGATTCATTCATTACAGTTCTTTCTTTACTCTTCCAGTTTCCCTAATCTCTCACATTTCCTTTTTATATTCATATACTGAGTACTCTAGTTTAATCAAATGTTGGCAGATGGGAACCTTGTGAGGTGACCTTGTGGGAGAGGAAAAGCACACATTTTCTCCCTTGTAATAACAGGTCTATTGATATGAGTGTTGTCGAATGAGGTGCCTTCTCAGTATTGTGATGTGAAATTTGCTAATCTGTTATCTATAGTGAGATGTTTAAACCTGAATTAACAGCTATATTTCTATTGTGTTGCACAGAAAATGATTGAGTTATAAAACTTGCATAACATGAGATGAACCTTGCATTATAATGTATTATTTTAGCTGAATGAGGAGACAGGAAATAGACGTCCTGTGATGTTGGCAATACCCACAGCAGAAGAGAAGCTGCCAGGGAAAAAGGATTCCAAAGAAACCAATGAAGCATTTGCAGGTGAGGCATGTGGGTATTGTTGTCAGATAAAGTTTGGTAGCTACAAGTAACAAGAAACAGGATTAATGAACAGTAGACTGTAATCAAACAACCCGCGATGATCCACTTGCGACTAAACCCCAAAACCCCATGCTGTTCATGTTGTGGGTATCTCATTCTAATATTGAGAATGATGTGACCTGGTGTCTGGAAGCCTCTGACTTCACACCCTGATGCCAGTATATGTTTGATTAATTACCTTAGTATTAACCATAATTTTAATTGATGGACATCACAGGGGAGTTGCTTAGTGCAGCATGAGCCATGAAAATGTATTGTACTGATAGGTGATGATGATGTGTACATGTTATATGTCAGATGACATCCAGGTTGACATCAGTGTCAGTGATCTAGAACTTCAAGACTTTCACAGTTGGATGCCCACATACAGTATGCATTAGCTAACATAGTGTCTTATTCTATATAACATTAAGTTGCATGTCCTTCACAGGACGTAGCAGTCAACCCCAGCATTTTCGCTGTTTGTGATTCCTGGGCAAATTTTACGTTCTTCTTCTTCTTCGTTCATCCGGAGTTTTTTTGTGTGGATGTGATTGCGTTGTGCCTGTTTACAGCAGAGCTGCGATCTTGCGCCGTTAGGCCGACACATCCGACTTCTGCGGGCATTTGTTGACCGGGTTAACCTTCCCGGGGGTTTCTTAGGACGTTTGACTCTCACTGTTGTGTTATCCCCCATCCCAGCTGGGCCATATAGAACAGCCAAAGATCCTGGTCAGCCCTCAAGGGAAGGCAGGGGCAGACCATGGGCATTCCCCGCCATCCAAGGAGGCTTCCATACTTGCAGAGCCGATACATAGCGCTCTGGTACTGGGCTCACCCAAGGAATCGTCACGTCCTGCACATGGCTGCTTAGCCTCACTTCCGTATATTGGGCCTTCCGTTCACCATAGGCTGTTCTTCCGGAAACCAGAAGTATGCAGTCTGCAGATGACATCCACACAGTGAGCTTTCGATTCGGACTTTCCATGTAATGGATTTGCTATCCAAGCAATATTCCATTTCGTGCCACTAGGACACTTTTCCACCTTTTATGAAGTCCACACAGTGGGCTTTAGATTCGGACTTTCCACGTAATGGATTTGCTATCCAAGCAATATTCCATTTCATGCCACTAGGACACTTTTCCACCTTTTGTGAAGCCCACACAATGGGCTTTTGATTCGGACTTTCCACGTAATGGATTTGCTATCCAAGCAATATTCCATTTCATGCCTCTGGGTCTTCATGCACCTTTAAATGTCAACCTGTATGTAGTTAAAGTAAGCTGCGGTCAACTTGAGCTTGTTGATATCTCCATAGAGCTTGTCCTCAAATGAAGCAGGTGTGGGCCAAAATATCTTTCTCTGTTCTGCATACGTTGGGCAATCCTGCAGCAAATGTTTTGCTGTCATTTTTCCAGTTCTACAATTACATTCATCGGTATCTCCTATCTTTAGTTTATTGAACAAGTGGTATTTCAGCCTGTTATGTCCTGTGCGGAGTCTGAAGATTGTTACTTGTTCTCTTCGGTCGAGTTTGTAATATGCATCATCCTTCTGATGGCCTGGATGCTCTGATTCCCATTTGGTTCTATAAGTGCTTTTTATCAACCTCTTTGCCTCATTATAGGTTATGTCTATGTCAGGCTGTGGTAGTCGTCCGCCATCTTTTGCCAGTCTGCCAGCCTCTTCGTTTACAGGTATACTGCAATGTGATGGGATCCACTGTATTACAACTTTTTTGGATTTCTGGCATAGACCATGGAGTGCTGCTCTTAGGTCAGTTAGTTCTGTGCTGTTATTGCTCTTCAGTATTGAGACAGCTGACTTTGCATCTGTGAAGATAGCTATTTGCTTCTCTTTATTTTCCTCCATCAGGAGCATTTCTGCTGCAGTTTTCAAAGCCTCTACCTCCGCTTTGAAGTTACTTGAAAATTTTCCAGTTGCCATTGAATGTGTTTTTTTCACTCCATTTTTTAAATTTATGAGAATTCCTCCTCCTCCATTCTCTATTGAATTTTTGGCTGATCCATCTGTATATGCATGGGTCCAATTCCTGCTTGGGTAATGTTCTTTTATGTAGTTTAGGGTTATTTCTCTTCTTTCGGTTTCATGCTGAGTGTTCTTTTTCTCAATACCAGGAATGTTTTCTATCATCTCAGGCAGTTGCTGCTGTCTCCAAGCTGGGAACTTGTCTGCATTGTGTATAGGCTTTGACTGTTGATATGTTAAGTATAGGATCTGCCCTAATCCTTCGTTTTGCAGTTTCTACAAAGTTGCTACGCTTCAGTCTTCCCTTTCCAAAACCATTAAATCTGTTGTACATAGGGTGGTCTGTCAATCTTCTAAATTTTTCTGCTTGTTGCTGGGCTCTGCTATCTCTTCTATCCTGCATTGGTTGTAAACAAGTGATCTTTTCTAGTTCATTAATAGGCGTTGTCTTCAGGCTTCCAGTTATGATTCGCATTCCTTGGTTTTGGACTCTGCTTATTTTGTTAAAGTTTGACTTAGCTGCTGTTGCCCAAGCTGCAATGCCATATTCCAGTACTGGCCTCACCCGTCCAGTATATAACTTCTTGAGAACTTTCTCATCTGCTCCCCACGTTGTACCAGCAAGCTTTTTCATGATTGCCATTCTTGCCTTGCTCTTGTTCGATTTTTCTCAACCTGTGTCTTCCATGTCAGGCGACGATCAAAGGTGACTCCTAGATAGTTTGGATTTTCTTCATGGCGCAATATTTTTCCATTCAATACCAGCTTAGGTAGCTTAGGTTGCTGAGTTTTATTTGAGAGGGAGAACACTGTGCATGTTGTTTTCTCCTCACTTATCTTCACTAGCCATGATTTTGACCAGTCCTCTAGCGCTAATAAGGCTTGCTGTATTCTGCTGTTAGCTGTACTAATATATTCTTCAGATGTCCATATGGCTAGGTCATCTGCAAAGGAGGATGTGTGTACTCTGGCTGGAAAATTTTCTGTGATGTCATTTATATATGCTAGGAATAATGTTGGTGAAAGAACTCCTCCTTGGGGGACACCTTGCTCCAGCAGCATCATTTTACTTGTTTGTCCTTGTACTTTTGTCCTGGCAGTTCTGTTCTCAAGGTAGTGGCTGATCCATTTATACATTTTCCCACAAACATGGATGTTTTGCAGTTTTACTTTCAGTCCTTCCTTCCATACTTTATCAAATGCTTTTTCTAAATCTATCCAGACTGCTAGTGTGTGCTTTTTCTCTTGGAAGGCATCCTCTATTTCCTGAGCTATATAGGTTATTTGATCGTCAGTGGATCTGTACTTTCTGAATCCTGCTTGGTGTGGTGTTAAGAGTTTGTTTTCTTCCAGATGCCATGTTAGCCTGCCATTGATAATGCGTTCCATTAATTTTCCTACACAGCTAAGTAGACTGATAGGTCGATAGCCATTTGGTTCTTCCAGGTCTTTTCCTTTCTTTGGGACTGGTATTAGTATAGCTTCCTTCCATGCCTGTGGGACTATTCCTCTCTTCCAGCTGTTATTTAGGACTGCTAGTAGTTTCTTCTTTGCCTTGGTGCCTAGTCCTATTAGCATTTCATTTGTGATTTCATCCTTTCCTGGTGATTTCTTCTTTTTTAGGGTATTCATTGCCTGTTCCATTTCTTCCATTGTTAGATTTGCCATCATATATTCTGCTGCTGTCTCTGTATTTCTATGATGTATCTGTTTGTCTTTGATTGCTTTCTTCTGTTCGGTTGTAATATCAATGTGGTTTGCATTTGCATAGTGTTCCATTAGTGCATTTGCAGCCTTTTTTCCTGTAAGCAAGGCATTTCCTTGTTTAATTGTTATTTGTTTGTTTCTAGGTCCTTCATTTTTCATGGCTTTCACTAGTTTCCATAGTTTGTTTCCATCTGTTTTTTCCCTCCAACAATCTCTTGTTGTTTTATTTACTGTTCTTTTATATTTTGCTGAGATGGCTTTGAGAGAGATGTTTGCTTCAATTGTTTGTTCTCTCTCTGCTGTCTTCCTGGCATCTTCAACTTTGTCCTCCAAACTTTGTAGTTCTTCAGTCCAGTATGGTTTGTAATTTTTCCTCGCTCCTCTTGGAATGGACTCAGTGGCTGCCTGTATTATCGCTCTGTTTAGACTTTCCAACCATTTGCTTTATGTTGCCATATCGTGTATTTATGTTTTCACAATATTTGTCTGTTAGTGTGGCAAATCTGTCCCAATCTGCTCGTTTGTAATTCCAGCGGGGCAAGGGCTTTTGCTCCTGTGGAACATACTCCATATTCATTTCAAGCTTGATTGGTCTGTGGTCACTACCTGCTAATTGGTCCAGCACATGGCGATCGATTTTGTGGAGGATGTCTCCTGTGCAGAAAGCTAAGTCTGGAGTAGAAGTGGTAAGCCATCTTCTGGAGTAGAAGCTCGGTGTGTCATCCGCTTTGTTGAGTAGATGGAGATTTGAGTCTATTTCCCAGTCCTCCAATTCATCTCCTCTTTTGTCAGTATCTGGGTATCCCCATCTTTCTGAACGGCTATTAAAGTCTCCGACAATAATGCAGTTTGTGTCAGTTATTTTCATGTTTGAGAGTGTAAGGTCCTTATCTGCTGGGCTATACAGATTGTAGATTCTTATTTTCACGTCCTTTATCATTATATCAACACCTATAATTTCCGTTTGGTTGTCAGAGATCACAGATACTTCGCTGCAAGGTATTGTATTTCGTGTAAGTATTAGAACTCCTCCTTTGTGTCCTTCGCGGTCGAAACGTGTGGCCTGATATCCTCTGACTGAGAATTTGTGTTTGGCGTTGAGGTGTGTCTCTTGAATGCATGCCACATCTATTCTATCTTTATGAAGACGCTGTGTTAGGGAGTCTTTCTTCTTGTAAAACTCCTTCGGCATTCCACTGTAGTATGTTGAGTGTCCGGGGTATTTGGTCAATAGCTCTTAACCTACTCCTCTGTGCCTTGACTCCACAGCACAGGGGAAGGTGACCACCAGTAGTCATGGGTGGACCCCCTCGAGGCAGGGGGCCCGGCACTATCACCGCCTGATGGGACTTCACGGGATTAGCACCATATCGATTAATTTTGATTTGTGACATCATGAATTAAGTTACGTTGCACTGCTTTGTCAAGCCTGTGGCTCAGTACATCCGATTTCGACAAGCATTTATTCGGGATGCTTTCCCTAGCCTTTGACTGTCCCCAGTCTACCTACAAGGCAGCAGGTCTTACGTTGCAAAGCTTTGTCAAGCCTGTGGCTTAGTACATCCGATTTCGACAAGCAAGTATTTGGGGTGCTTTCCCTAGCCTTTGACTGGCCCCAGTCTACCTACAAGGCAGCAGGTTTGTGTGTCTCTTCGTCTGGTCCCTCTCCCTTGACCTGTCCGACATGGGTGGCCCTACCAGTAGCTGTGCTACCGTCGGCATAGCTCTTGGGGTCATTGGGACACACAAGCCCCTCTACCTCGTCACGGTGGACACACAGCAGAGGGGAATTTTACGTTCAGTAGTTTGCCATTGCTATTCTGAACGACCGGCTCCTATATCGTTTTCGAAAAAACCAGCACCGCCGTGTTTCGAACCCGGGTATATGGGCTCACAAACCGCGTTCACAAGTCCTTAGCCGCAGAGACTGGCAGAGACCAGTCTTATTCTACTTAAGGTAATTGTAACTGCAGATAGCAGCTGCAATACTGAAAGTCATGTTGAGTTGAAACAATTCTCAAGAAATCCATTTTACAGGGTTATGATTACATTTATACATATACATAGTGAAAGTAATTGCAGCAGCATCACAAATATCCATCCAATTGGAAGTGAAGAAACATGAATATTATTAATCCTGCAGTATTAACAAATATATACAGAACACAGTTTTGAATGCACAGGCTAACAAATATGCTAATGAAAAGCTATAACAATGACGACAAATGGATGGAGGTTGAAGTCAAATATTGAGAATGTGAATAATTGACAACTGTAAATTGTAACAGTCCAAGCAAAATATGGAAATCTAGCCAGAACAGAATGTGTGTAGTATTTGTGGATCTGGTATACATACACACTGCATGTGCAATAGTTTGTGAACTGAGCTTGAATGCTCCTGTTGTGATATAAAAGAGGGCTAGAGATAGTTTGACAGTGGTATGAAGGTAATCATTAAATCTGTTGAATCAGTGATGTGCTATGCTTTGTAGTTTTGCTCACTGCATTAGCTTAAACATGTGTCAGACATTTGACATGCTGATTGATTTCTGTTGTGTAGAAGAGATCAAGAAGGAGTTCTCAGTGTCCTCCAGCATGGATGCCTACCTGCCCGGACTGCCACATGAAAGTATCGAAACTGTTATTAGGTACCATTGATTGTTGTTGTGTCCTTCATTTATCTCTGACACTAAGACCCGCACATCATTCCGTTCATATATTCATATAATTATTCATAATGTCTCGCTGTCATATCCTTGTCTGCCTTTCTCATCTTCTTTCTTTATTACATGTTGTCTGTGTATCCCAACACATTTACAACATGTATGACAGCAGTGTCATGGATCCTGGTAACTGTATACACAACATGTATGACAGCAGTGTCATGAATCTTTTTAACTGTATACACAACATGTATGACAGCAGTGTCATGAATCCTTGTAGCTGTGTACACATGTATGACAGCAGTGTCATGAATCCTTGTAACTGTATACACAACATGTATGACAGCAGTGTCATGGATCCTGGTTACTGTATACACAACATGTATGACAGCAGTGTCATGGATCCTGGTAACTGTATACACAACATGTATGACAGCAGTGTCATGAATCCTTTTAACTGTGTACACAAAACATTGTCTTGTGTTTTAACTATTTCCATGGTTGTTTTAACCTGATGTGGGATATTGATCATGTGCCATGCCAGTAAGCGTGGGTGGTCATGTTTTGCCGTCTCACTCGATCACCAGAGTCGTGGATCAGCTCCGTGTTCATGTCTCGACCATGCCACGTGGTCCAAGCCATCCAGGTATTTACTTCTCAGTCTTCCCCTTGGTCTTTCCCTTCGATCTTGCCAGTTGTCACCAAGATTCTCCAATTCATTTCTTCTCATAACATGCCAAAAATTTTTTTGACTGTCTACATCTAATAACTCTAATCAATTTATGATCTTCATTTGTTTATTGAAGGACTTGTCATTGGTTTTTCTGTCTGTCCATGGTATTCTTTGCATTTTCCTCAGAAACCACATTTCCACAGCCATCAGATGGTTTTCAGCTTGACTGCTGATTGTCCATGCTTCACATCCATACAAAGTACAGGTTCTATGTAGCACTTCAACACTCTCGTTTCAATTGATATATTTTTTACTGGTCAGTATGTTTTTCGTCTTGCAAAAGGCTACCTTTGCAATGGCAATTCTTGTTCTAATCTCTTACAAGGCATCTCCCATCAGATGTTATGACTGTTCCGAGATAACTACCGATTCACTTGCTTGAGAATACTCCCTTTTACTCGTATATCACAATGTGGTATTTCCTTCTTCCTAGTGGGATAGGCCAGGCAATAAATTGTGCAGTATATTGTTTTTGTCTTCATTATTTAAATTCACAATGGGAAAAACATTATTATATCCTGACTTTGGCTAACAGGTTGCATTTCAACTGTTAAGCCTCTGGAGTGTTTATGCTTCTGGCTACTGTTTGCTGTCGCAATTTCCTCATGTTGGACTGGTAGTGCATGGTTCCTTCGCCCTGCTACTGAGCTGAGTGCGTGGTGCGACATTGTGAGCTGTGAATTTCATTTCGAATGTGTTTACATCTGTCCGCGGTTGTTGTAGCTTGAACTGAACTGCATGTTTGGAACGATGGCGGTTGGCCTGTCGCTAGGAATTGACTGGATTGCCTTTTTGGTTCACAAGTGCATTTTTCTTGGAAACTTCTGGGGTCATCGCTGGAGCTACGGTGTTTGTGCTTTGTGCGATGCTTTCAGCGGGCCTCCTGCCAAAAGAGATGAGCCATATGGGATAAATCCTTGGGCAATGAATTCGATCCTCTCGATGTTTACTGCAGTAATGCGTGGCTGCTGTTTTCTAGTGACTGCAGCTTCCATCGACGATGAACTGTATTTTCCATGGAGGATTTTTGTGTTGGCATTCTGACGGCGGCATTATGCACAGTGTACCTGTGTGGGCTGTTGGCTTGTCGAGACTCCTGTCTGTTCCACTATTCACATGGGGCATTTCGGGCATGATATTCACTGGCACAGGAACGGAGTATAATGGGGACGAACCTGTTGCCGTGAAGTTGGAACCACGACTAACTAACTTACTAACATATTGTGAGCTGGATAATTACTGCATGATGCCCAAGACAGAAAGTTGATGAGCTTATGACAAGACTAGAAAGCCAGCAAACAACACTAGGGTGACATAGAAGACTTCTTCAGGTCATCATCAAACACAATATGTACATGAACATGGTTTATGGGATTTCACGATAGGTAATCACTTAATAGAAACAAACATAATGGGCTGGAAAAAAAATATACATATGATTGTTTGCTGAAATAAATAAATGGGCAGAGACAATTTCTCAAAGCATTACAGAAAGGCAGTCAGTCCAGTTTTGGTCATTTCTGATGGTATAATGGTCCACTAAAGAGTCCTTGAAGGCAATTGTTGACAAGCATGGTGAAGTACTGCCAAGGAACATACTCATTGCTCAAACATACAGAGATCTGTCAGTACATGATCAGTAGATTTTTCTAAAAATTTCAAAGCTGGTGATATTAGATTTGACATCCCTAACATAATTATTTCACACATACATTCTGTAGAGAATTCTAAACATGCTGCACTTTGCTTCTTAATGTTAAGGTGCTGCTATTTCAATGATAGAGGAGTCCGGGTATATCATACTAGACCAGCATCACCGGGAGGGTTAACCCGGTAAACAAATACCTGCAGAACTCGGATGTGTCGGCCTAACAGTGCAAGAACTCAGCTCTGCTGTAAACAGGCACAACGCAATCACTTCCGAAAAAACTCTCCAGATGAATGCAGACAAAGAAGAAGACCAGCATCAATCCCTGTATGAGAATGAACGTCTTTACTGATCACATACACCTCTGTCCGTATGGCAAATCAAACCAGGTGTGCATGAGTTAGACGTGGACATCGTACCTCTAAGCCATTCCACCATCTGAGATATCCACTCAAAATGAAATTGATCTGTTTCAAAGCAGACCAAATCCACACAATTTTGACAGCATGTAATTGGTGGTAAAACAGTGAATTTATGTCTGTGGGTATGCACAATAATATTAGTCTTTATAAATGCTTTCTATTATTACACAGCTGCCTTAGTGCTTTTCTGAGCATTCCATTAAATCCGGACACATTGCATGCAGCCATGCGGCTGATTCTGCGATTGACAAGACAGCACCAGTATGCAGTCAAGTTTGTGGAAGAGGGCGGGGCACAGAGACTTCTCACGTTGACCTTAGACTGCAGCTTCCAGGGCTTCTTAAACCTGTCAACACTCATCTTTAGACACATTCTGGAGGAGCCAGTCTCACTTCGATATTGCATGGAAAAGGTACATGTCTCTATAGATAATTGTTTTCACCAACATTGTTACATAGTCAAGTCAAGAACCCTTGTCCACGTCTTTGTGAGTATTGGGTACATGGTGCCAGCCCAATATTTGTGTAGATGTAGCAACACTTGGCGAGTGAGGAGATCAGCATTATGCCAGCCGCTTGTTGTTGCCAGGACATTTCCTGGTGCCCATGTGTGGCTGGATTGACCTGGGAGCCCAGGCCACTTTTAGCAAGGATTTGAACAAAAAAAAAAAAAAAAGTCACTGCCACTGGGCTGGCAGACCAACTTGCTAGCCAATGTCTACCACAGATCCCTGCATCATTACAGTTGGTTCAATCAGTTTTCACTACACAGTTGCATTCTATCCCCTTATCTTTCAACAAATACCAGAAAATGTGTTGAGAAGTGCCAAGACTGATATGTTAGTTGCTTGTTTGCTTGTGTTCGCTGGCTGTGAACTCCAGCGTGAAGTCCTGTATGTTGGATGAAGACATCCTGCTGTCCAACATCAGTGTAATGTCATACAGGACCTGAGGTTTGTGTGAGTATCCGTTGTCCCATGTCTGGCTTATTGGTGTGCAGACTGGTGGTTCCTCGCCGTGCAGGTAGGCACTCTCTAACTTCGGAGGAATATGTTAGTAATTAGTGATGTCAGTACCTCAGTACACACATTACAGTTTTTTTCTTAAATAGTGCAAAGAACTTGGAACAGTTAATTTTGCCTCTAAAAGGCACATTGAAATCAGCATGTTTATTTAATCAAAAGTACCAGATGCCAACCAACATTTTCCATCAACAGTGACAAAATTAGTAAGTCATTGATTTTGAATATGTTGGCTCCACACTTGCAATAACAACTTTTCAAAAGCAGTCAGGAGAAGACTGATCATGCAATGAAGTGTTAAAATTGTATAAAAGAACAAGACATAACGCACGCAAAGTAAGAAAAGTTAAATGCTAGTGCGTGCATCTGTCTTGTGTCTTTGCCTGCGTCAGCTTCACTGACCAGTTCACAAACATATAGAAGAAAAACAAAGTGGTAGAACTAACAGTTTTACAGAAATCTCACAACTATTCATCAAGGTGAGGACAAATACAGACATTTTTTGTCAAGGCCTGAAAAGGTGAAGAAAAGGGCTTGTGAAACAATATTATATCCTGGACAATGACATTTTTTGGCCACATTAAACGTGGCTGCTGTTTAGGAGCATTAAAGAAGGACATGGTTCCTGTGAAGACAAGACAGGAGCCGACTAAGACAATGCTAGACACAGGCCATTTAAAAGACCTTTAAAATTATAATGGAGAAAACTAGTGAACTAATAAAAGATTGAGTCATTCACGCAGGCTATGAAAACGGCAGCTTTATGCACAGGAGAGGCAGTGTGATGATAACAATAATTGTTTGCATTTAAAATTGAGATCATTATTATAATGACACATTCTGAAATAATATCTTGACTTGTATATATAATATAAATAAACAGTGTTAAACTAAGTACCAGCTGTAACTGTACCCCAGAACACGCACTGTCTCAGTCAACAACAAGACATAGCTAACGTTACTACATAGTACTTTAGCACATAGTGCACAGGAGAGGCCGTGTGTAATAACAATAAGTCTTCTGTATTTAAAATTTCAATCATTACTATAATGGCAAATTCTAAAATAATAGCTTGACTTATATTGTCAATAAATGTAAATTACCTAATATAAATTGCTTGTTTCTTCCTCATTGGACATGAATGTACTAAGCCATATTGCCAAATACAGATTCTATTGTGATTAAAGTGACATTTGACATGTTTGTTCATCATTCTGGTGACTAGGTGATGCGCAATGTGTGTGCTGGAATAGGGTCATGCCAGTCCGGAGTTAGTCAGGGTGGTGTTGGAGCCAGGGAGATGCACTATGTACTTCGTGTGTTGGGACCCGCGGCTTGCAGAGACCCAGAACTGTTTTCTCAAGTAGCCCGAGATACGCTGCAGATTGCTCTGCCCCCACCTTCTGTTAGAGGTAATATCTTCTCTGCCAGACTGTCTTTTGAAAACCATGTTGCCTAGCATCCTGTTTTAGGATAACTTAAAATCTGTCCAAAATTATGTATTAAGTAAAGTTTAGGTGTAGATTTTCTGTCCCATTTGTCCTGGTTTCTGATGTGGATCTAAAAAGTGGGAGATAAATCAGAAATAGGCCTTTAAAAAAGGAATAGCATAAGTCACAGAGTGGTTAGTCCGTAGGCTTACCAGAGCAGTGCTTTCAATCCCCAGTAGAACAGCTCAAGTTGATCCAGCCTCATGAGCACCAGCAATGTTTCGGAGAAGGAAAGATGTTACAGAAAAGGAACCTAATACTTGGGCAGCATCATCTGCCATGAAATTACCTGATCATAGAGCAAGCATATTTGGTCACCAAGAGCTTAGAATCGCTGTAGTTGACGTGTTGCTTTCTGTGACATATAGTTAGTAGTGAATTCATGTATTAGCTTGTTGATTTATAGACAACAGGTGATAACTGAATTGGTTTTGTTTCCATTAACATTAGAAATTATATTTCCTGATGTAGAAGTTAAGTTGAAAGCATAATTAATTTCAAAGACTAGTTTTATGGACAGTCACAAAGGATAATTTGTGGTAATGTGACTTGTCCGTAAAAACTTCATGCTAGTAACCTGACTGGGTCTCTGCAACCTAACACAGCAGTGATGCTTAAAATATGTTTGCTGTTTAGTGCATTTTGTTATGTTGAGCATCAGCAGATTTTCAATGTTGAGTTTTCATCCATACGCAGATGAAGACGAGGCAAGATACATTGGTCCCAATGCTCCACAAATCCTCAAGTGCACACCCACAAAGCAGTTAGAGTTACTGGTGAACCCTTCCATCAAGACTTTTATATGGGATCTTCTGAATGCTCTTATTGCTGAACAGCCCAACCGGAGCAGCAGAGAAAGTAAGAGCAACTTAGTTGATATTCATTTAGGGTGAAATGTACTGAGGTAACTTGTATAGTAGATTTTTGTTCGAAAGCCGGTAGGTTCTGTGTGCTATCCTGTTATTATATTTACTCAAGCACTAAGTGGTAATGCATTATGTAGTAATATGTTAGCTATGTGTTGTTGACTGAATCAGTGTGTGTTCTGGGTTACTGTTACAGATGGTACTTACACTAAAAATTATTTTAAACACAAGCCACAAACAATATATTCCATGATTTCTTGAGTGGCATGAAATCGTAAATTGATTAGAGAAATTAGACGTAGACAGTCAAAATGTTTTGGACATGTTATGAGAAGAAATGGATTGGAGAACTTAGTGACAACTGGCAAGATCAAAGGGAACAGAGCAAGAGGAAGACCGAGAGGAAAATACCTGGATGGCTTGGCCACATGGCATGGACGAGACAGGAACACTGAGCTGATCCACGACTCTGGTGATCGAGTGAAATGGCGAGTCATGACCGCCCACGCTTTCCGGCATGGCACATGATTGATTGATTGATATTTCACTGCATCTCGTCAGGTGCATACTGCAGAGTTAAACATCATATGAAGTTAATAACCAAATAATACTTACAGTTGTTTATTTTATTAGATATATTTGGCAGGGATCACACTGGCCCTTGAAAAACCTGGGGCAAATATAAAGTATCTGAAGGTCTTAAAAAATACCATGAAAATAAGGAGATATCACGCTTGCTCGCTCTCACTCACTCACTCACTCACTCACTCGCCCTCTATACCACACTGATTTTCACTTCACTTTCCCTCTGGAAAAACAAACACCCACACAATGTCAGAACAACAACAATACTTTTCATACCAGAGCTGGAAAATCGAAAATGACATTTTTGACAGTCAATGTGTGTCCTGGCAAACTGAATTTAAAAAAAAATCCATTACCTTCAAAATAAAGGCAGCATTTAAAAACTTCACCTCGGAGAGTTGTGATTCATTTGTTTGTCTGTCATAATGATTGAGGTGTTCATCATCATCATCAAGTGCCCTGCCAGCTGGTGTTGACATTCACTGTGACTCACAGATCTCTGTCTTTGGTGTTCTGGATCAACTCTGTTGATGATATTCTTCCAAACCACTGTCTGTCCATCTAGCATTATTTCTCTGTCTCTGTCTCTTTCCCCATTGATCTTTCCACTTGTCACGGTGTTCTCCAATGCATCTCTTCTCATCACATGGCTAAAAACAGCTGTTTGTCTCATTCTTATAGCTGTGTTATGTTTGAGTTTCATTAGCCTCTTTCAGGCAGTTGTTTGTTACTCTGGTAGTCCAAGGTATTCATAACACTTAGGAAGATTGGTGTGTTAATACTGTTAAATATTCTTTCATGATAATTGATATGAATTACCTGAGGTTTAAATTGTAGTCATGAAAAGAAACTGTACATTGACGACAGACAGAAAAGGAATCATAGTAGTTTTTGATAATTGAATCGCACTTTGATCATTTGTTATCTGCAAGTATTAGTAATTAGATGGCTTTTCATCACTGCTAGGTACATCTCAGACTAAAGGTCCACAGACTTTGGCTGAAGCTCTCCAAGAAGTGACTCCTGAAGCAGGTGGTGCACAGTCCAGCGGCAGTGGACACTTTTCCTGGGTCATTCAGTGTGGCACAGGAAATAATTCCCAGCCTAGAGGAGAAAGTGACCAGCTCATTGTGGTAGGAAAGAACAGGCTAGGAATGTTGTGTAGTTAGTTAGGAAGTCAGTTTGACTTTTATACAGTGAGAGTGGTGGCATGATGGTTAGAAGTGCTCTGACAAGGGCACAGTCAGGCAAAAATGTGATGTCCTGGGTTTGCTGTGTGCTTTAGGGAGAAAAGGACTGGCCACCTATTCCTCCGTGCACTTAAGCAAGACAAATATGATGATTCTAATGATTTGCATACCCACAGCGAGCTCCTGCTATGGAACTTGTGTGTATTTGTGTTTTGTTGTTATAATGTCATGACAGTAATCAAAAGGGCATGCATCTGTAACAAGAATGAGGACAGAACAACAGCACTCTGTTTGTCAGATGTTGTTAGAGACATATAGTACAACTGCTCAGAATAGTTAATCTTGTCCTCTTGAAACTTGACTGAACAATGTTTAGTAGAGAGACTGGAGCATATCTGGAGATATCTGTGTGCAGTACAAGTGATCCTTGACCTCAACTTGAGTTCAGTAGCATGCAGTTCATCCAGGGAGCTGCAGCAGCACAGTGGTTAGCACACTCACCTGCTGGTCATGTGTTTGAATCTCTCTAGAGGCTGGGGTTTTATTTTTATTGACCTAGGTTGCCAGATCAAGCCAGATTTAAATAGCTATGAGGACATGTCCTGGGAGGCAGAGGCTGCTGGCTTGAGATTGACCTCATCATCCATCAAGTGCTGATTGGTCTACAAATACGGGGACTAACCCATAAATCCAGTATGCGTGATGGAATGAAAGAGTATCCTTTACTGTGTCTTTTTATTGAATCATGTATACTGAACAACACAGATTTTACTTATATTGTGATAATTTAATGGCTTTATCTATTCAACTAAACAATTCAGAAGTAAACTATAATAGTTTGGTATATCTTGTAGAAGAGTCACATTTGTGTCTCTAAGTGTTTCAAATATTTTGTTTGCTCTTCATTTAAGGAGAAAGAAATACTGCCAAATGCTTCAGATGAAAGCACCTGCCTCATCTTCAAGACCTTTAATCCCCAAGTCGGCTATCCTTCGGCTGTTGTCTGAAATTATCAGATCCTATGGTAATTGTGTTCAGCTGATTACACAGCATTACTACCAGCCAGGACAGACGGAGCTGGTTCGAGATGTTAGTAACTGCATTTATCTTTCATCTTCATTCCAATTTCTGGTTATATGCTTTGTGTTTAGCTTAAAGGAAAGGTTATGGGACATTCTTTTATTTGTTATGCAGAAGTTGAGTTCTAACAGGTGTTCTGTGTTTGATGTCTGCATTGTGTTCTAATGAAAGTCCTGTGTTTATGGCAGGTTAAATGAATCTTTTTTTTATAATGGGAGGCCAAAGGATGTGTGTGACCTTATCTGAGAAGAAATCATCTGCTCCATGCTAGGGCCGTAATGGAAGCAATGCCCAAAGGATACTGGCCACTTCACAGTTGAGGTGTTTGACAGCATCATGTTGACTACATCACCCACTGAGTGCCGCTTGGTCTTTACAAACTATGGTCTAGCTCCATGTGCTCAGTGTAAAAAGATCGTTGATCTTTTACGGTGAATTCATATGTAGACATGTCACAGAGACAAGAGGAAGTTAAGTGTTGAATGAATAACACATTGTGCATGATGTATAAATGACCATTGAGAGGCCTACATTGAACTGATAGAGCATTCCAGAATTTGTGGCCCTCAATGATGCAGTGACAAGAAACTACCAAGTGATTAAAGCTGTGGTACTCAACACCTCACTCCCAAATTGTGGATGAAATGATAATTAAATGGTGGTAGTCTGTAGTTAAGCTCTGTTTATTGTGGACATGACAAAGCATTACTTCTGTCTTTTGAAGACTCATCATATTGCACATTATTATGCTATGGTGTAAAGAAGTCACAATAAACTCAATGATAGTTTGTTGCTGTGAAAGTTCATATGATGTAAGGTTCTTGCTTTTCATGCATACTTGCAACAAAGAATGCATATTTCCAACAAAGAATGCATATTTCCAAACAAAGAATGCATATTTCCAACAAGGAATGCATATTTCCAACAAAGAATGCATATTTCCAACAAAGAATGCATATTTCCACCCTTGAAGTGATGATTGTGCTGCTACACACATGGATTTCAAGTGCAGTGATACTTAACAGCATCTCCATGTAAAGTTACAAGAGAAAGTTGCCATATTGTGCCAAAACTGCTAGGCTGTGTGTTAAATTAGTGACTGACCTGGCAGCTTTTGTAGTTGTTATGGAGAGATAAATGCAGCCAGCATTTTCAACAAAAGGGTGGGTTGGTGGTTTGCCAGAGAAAGATAACTTCTTCAGTAATCAGTACATATTTTGATTTGTATCTGTTTTCAGGGTTGTTCGGTCCTGGCCTTTGTTCTAGACAGCCTCTTGCCAAATTCCCAAGAAGTTGGTGACAAGGACTGCCCAGCCCTGGCCCGGGTGTTCATTGCCAGCATAGCCTCATGTAGCCACAGTCCAGATGCCCAGATGACTCTTGTGACTGAAGTCAAGGCAGCCTTGCAGCGAGCCTTGGCTCTTCCTGAAGGCTCATCTAAACACCAGCGAATTCAAGCACTTGCCAGTATTATTGATACCATGATTGAGTCGTGCCCAACCCCAGGACAGATACCCAATCAAGTATTTAAAGGTATAATATCAGACATATTCATATCTTCAGCATTTGATTAACAAATTTCATCGGCAGTCGTATGCCTCTTGTGTTATTTAAGAGCACCATGATGGATGTGCAAGTGTACATAGTCTTCCATTGCTCCCTATATATTGTAATACATGTAAGTGTGACAATCCTGTAGTGTTTTTATCCTATAAAATATTCAGCCCAGGATTTCTTTTTTGCCATTGCTTGCTGATTGTGTTCACCTATGTTTCTTGAAGGATAATTGTCAACCAGGAGTCATAGTGAGTTATGTGTTTAAAACTGATAGTATTTGACATTTCATCACTGATGAGTGGTTCTTGCTAGTCTGCACAGACCTTTACATGTTCATCAACACTTGTATTTTATGTTCTGTAAGTGACAAGCTACTAAATGTAAACTTGCCAAGAAATCACAAATAGCCAAAAAACTGGCATTGAATGCCACGTTTTGTAAAAGGATGTGGCAAGCATGGAAATCTACATTTGTATTTTAAATCAAAGTATGCTACTTTCATATCCTTAACAAAGGCACAGATACCATTAAAGATGTCTATAGTTTTGATTTTAACAGCAGGCTGATGCTGATGCTTTTCTAGATTATATTAATTGATTAATTGACTGATTTAGGAACCGACATCGCAGCATTCGGGCATTCCCGTAAGCGCTCAGTCCCCATCCTCAGAAGCCAGCGAAGAGTTCCAACCCCACTAGATTAGATTAAGTCTGGTCATAATAGATGAGGCCAGCTGGAACACTTATCTCGTATATCTGAACCTGTTTGTATGCAGCAATGCATTCTTCAACTATTTTACCTTTCATCATAATGAGTTGATGGCTGAGTGTATGTGTCTCACACACTGTGGGATGTGTGTTTGATCCTAGGTAAGGCTCGGAATTAAAACGATTTCTAGCCTGTACACTACATAATAAGCGGCCCAGAAAAAAGTTAACTCGCCTGACACACAGCAGCAATAGCATGGATCCTGTATTTAAAGCAGACAGACAGACATAATGTTGGTTCTTGTATGTTGTTTATAAGTATATACTAGAAACTTGTTTCTTCTTCTGAAATAATCTCTTTGCAATAAGATCTGGCTAATTTCTGTAATTATGTGCTGAGGTCTTGAAGTTTTGTTTCTGTGTTTTCGTTACGTTGAAAACAGTAAACTACATATTTAGTGATGGACAGCAGTTATGTTAGTCCAATCTTTTGTTGCTTATTTAGGAATTAGGGAAAGATTGTTACATCCCCTGCACATATCTCCTTGAAGTGGCAGGTATGTACTCTTAAATAATCCCAGGTGTTTTGTCATGGAAGCTGAGAAATGGAATTGAAATATAAAATGTAAAAAGGTTGTTGGAATACCGGTAATTAGAGGTATGTGTGACGTTGCTCAAATTGTGATGATATTTGCTGATGTATTTCTGTAATCTGAATCCCCATCATACAGGGCAACAAGTCATGAACAACAACATGATGAAGATCTTGGTCAAGAAGGGAATGCTGGTTGACCTGGCCAGAATTCCCCACAGCCTGGACCTCTCATCCCCTTTCCTGGCCTCAACAGTCAATGCTGCCCTGAAGCCACTGGAAACATTGTCGCGGTCGGTGAACTCACCTGACAAGTTTGTCTCTGTGAAGAAGAGTGGAACTGACCACCACAGCACAGCACCAGACCAGGGAGGCACCACAATGCAGGTGGTCACAGAGCCAGCTGCCACTAATGGTCAGTGTCCGGTTTACCTTGTAGTTAAATGCTCATAATGTGGCTGTCTTTGTGGCTATCTCTTGTCTGCATCCATTTACACAATTCATTGTTTTACTTATGCACCTGATAGGCATACACCAGGTAATAAATTGTGCATTATTCACATTTTGTAATTGTTTCCTGTGTGATGGAAGAGGATCATCATCAAGTGCCCTGCCAGCTGGCGTAGGCGTTCATGGCTCTCCACAGATCTTGTTCTTTGGTGTTCTGGATCAACTCTGCTGATGATATTCCTCCATTCCACCATCTCAATCCATCCAGGATCATTTCTCTTCGTCTGCCTCAGCCTCTGTTCCCCTTGATCTTTCCAGTTGTCACAATGTTCTCTCTCCATCATCACATGACCAAAGAAAGCTGTTTGTCTCTTTCTTATTGTTGTATATAGTATTCTAATTTCATTAGCCTCTTTCAGGCAATGTTATTAGTTACTCTGGCAGTCCAAGGAATTCGCAACATCCGTCTCAAAAATCACATCTCTGTTGCTTCTAAGTTCTACCTAATTTGTTCATTTACATTCCAAGATTCACTGCCATACAGCACAACTAGTTCTATATAGCATTTCAGCACTCTCTCTCTTACATTCAATGATAGGCTTAGTGACATGGTTTATGAGGTTAATTGTACAAAAATCTTTGCATTCAATTGCTCCTGGTCTTTTTGGTATAGCTGTAAATACAGATCTCAGTATATCACTCGGTAAATATCTACTGCTGTGTATATATAATTCAACATTTTGGTTAATATATCTGCCCTAAATTCTCCCAATACTTATAATTCTTCTATTGTGATTCCATCTGCCCCAGCTGTTTTTTCTTTCTTCATATGTTTCATAGTGCCAGCGACTTCATCTTTTAGAATAGGTGGATCTTCTAAGTTACTTTCTTCTGTTAATTCTTCCCTTTCTCCATCATATAATTCTCTTATATACACATTCCACCTCTTCATTATAGCACCTTCCTCCAATAATATCTTTCCTGTTTTTGATTTCAAACACCCTGTATTTATTCTTATTTTTCTTTCCATGAGCTCACAGACTTTGTGCATAGTTTTTGTATCTTTAATTCAATATTTTTGCATTGCTCGTTTAACCTAATTTCTGATACCTTTACACATTTATCTCTTATTTCTTTATTTATCTTAACATATTCTTGTTTGTCATTTTTATTCTGTTTCCTTTTGTCCATCAGCATTAAGATTTCTTCAGTTCATCCATTTGTTCTTAGCTTTTTGGCTTCTCTCCGGTAATATTTTCTTTGTTAGTTTGATGAATGGAGTCCTTTAACATTTCCCAGTGCTCATTTATACTCTGTATTTTAGCTATTGCATTGTACCTATTTTTCACAGTCACTCTGTATTGTTCTTTAATTTCTTTATCTACTTTCAGAACCTCTTTATTAAGTCTCAAGTTCTTAACCATTTTTTTCCCTCTCTTTAATCTTACTTTTATTTGTCCACATAGTGGTACATGATCACCATTACAGTCAGCACCAGGCATTGTCTTTACATTAATTAACCCTTTACAGGGCAGACGCTTGTCCGTTTTCTAGCCCTGAACGGGCAAGATTTTTTCAGGTTCGGTAAAATTTCGGGTCACGTTAGTAAAAACATCACAAATAAGGTGTTAGTCAACCGATTTTAGTTAAATAAACAACACAATGAAGGGAAAAGCATGTAAAATATGTTACTCACGTGATTATTGTCGGTAATCCATATATGAACACAAATATTTACGAAATACGGCATGTTGTTTGTGATTTTCCGTCATCTATACGGCAATTTACAAACACATTTTCAGAATCATAATCACTTTCTTTAAAGTCCGACTCAGACTGCTAATGCAAAGCAACGCTTTGCACTGACATCTAGCTCCGATTAATAGTCAACTTCGTGCCCTTTAATGTAATTTAAAATGAACCTAGCGAAATCTCGGCTATCACTTGAAGAATTGCCGAAATCCATTTTGAAAAACAGCGTAAAAATCCCGAAAACTATCAAAAATTGTCCTTAAAAGTCCGTTCAAATTCATACTATCGCGTTTACAAATGGCGGCCACGTTGTCAAGCTGTCGGCGAAAGCGAAAGTAGCCGTCGGAAAGCCGAGAGATCGCGATTTTACAATGCATAATAGTATCGGCCGGAATCGGACGCTACGATCGTTTTATGGCATCGGCCGGAATCGGACGCTGTGACCTGTAAAGGGTTAACACATTTCCAGATCTTTTAGTAATTATGTAGTCAATTTGGTTGCATATTTTCATATCAGCGCTTTTCTATGTGTATAATCAATATTATATGGTGTTTAAACCATGTGTTTCCAATTATCATATCATTAATATTTGCCCATTCTATTAGTTTCCCTCCTCTTTCATTTCTTGTACCTAAATCATAATTCCCCACCATAGTCTCCATTTTTCCCTTTCCTACTTTTGCATTAGAATCTCCCACTATTATTTTTATTTCTTGTGAGCCAGTTTGAGCTATCGTCATTTCTACTTCGCCGTAAAAATTGTGTATTTCTTCATCACTACTGCTTGTTGTTGGTGCATATACTTGAATATATTTATATCTGTTGGTTTGCCTTTGATTTTGACCATTATAACTGTCTGAAATACACCAGTATCCATTAATGTTTTTTTCATCAAATATTATTCCTACAGCTTTTTCACATGTATCCCCTCCAGAATAAATTATCGTGTGTTTGTCGGTTATAATTTTGCCAGATCCCTTCCATCTCATCTCACTTATGCTTAGTATATTCATTTTCAAGCTTTCCATTTCTCTTAGGACATTGTTCAACTTTCCCAGCTCATTTAATGTCCTAACATTCCATGTTCCTACTCTAAATTTATTTAGTAAGGTTAGGATAATGAAAGGAAAGCATATACAACTATAAGAAGGAGATAATCGGTAATCTTTGGTCATTTAGTGAGAAGAGAAGCATTGAAAAACATTGTGATAACTTGAGAGATCAGTGCTAGAAGAGGCAGAGAGAATGATGCTGGAAGAACTGAGACGGTGGCTTGAATACCATCAGTAGATCAGTGCTAGAAGAGGCAGAGAGAATGATGCTGGAAGAACTGAGACGATGGCTTGAATACCATCAGTAGATCAGTGCTAGAAGAGGCAGAGAGAATGATGCTGGAAGAACTGAGACGGTGGCTTGAATACCATCAGTAGATCAGTGCTAGAAGAGGCAGAGAGAATGATGCTGGAAGAACTGAGACGATGGCTTGAATACCATCAGTAGATCAGTGCTAGAAGAGGCAGAGAGAATGATGCTGGAAGAACTGAGACGATGGCTTGAATACCATCAGTAGATCAGTGCTAGAAGAGGCAGAGAGAATGATGCTGGAAGAACTGAGACGATGGCTTGAATACCATCGGTAGAGCAGTGCTAGAAGAGGCAGAGAGAATGATGCTGGAAGAACTGAGACGATGGCTTGAATACCATCGGTAGAGCAGTGCTAGAAGAGGCAGAGAGAATGATGCTGGAAGAACTGAGACGGTGGCTTGAATACCATCGGTAGATCAGTGCTAGAAGAGGCAGAGAGAATGATGCTGGAAGAACTGAGACGATGGCTTGAATACCATCGGTAGAGCAGTGCTAGAAGAGGCAGAGAGAATGATGCTGGAAGAACTGAGACGATGGCTTGAATACCATCAGTAGATCAGTGCTAGAAGAGGCAGAGAGAATGATGCTGGAAGAACTGAGACGATGGCTTGAATACCATCAGTAGATCAGTGCTAGAAGAGGCAGAGAGAATGATGCTGGAAGAACTGAGACGATGGCTTGAATACCATCAGTAGAGCAGTGCTAGAAGAGGCAGAGAGAATGATGCTGGAAGAACTGAGACGATGGCTTGAATACCATCAGTAGATCAGTGCTAGAAGAGGCAGAGAGAATGATGCTGGAAGAACTGAGACGGTGGCTTGAATACCATCTGTAGATCAGTGCTAGAAGAGGCAGAGAGAATGATGCTGGAAGAACTGAGACGATGGCTTGAATACCATCAGTAGATCAGTGCTAGAAGAGGCAGAGAGAATGATGCTGGAAGAACTGAGACGATGGCTTGAATACCATCAGTAGAGCTGATACAAGGACGATTATCTGTGAAGATGCATTAACACCCACGCCAGTTGACAGGTCACCTGATGATGATTATTCCTATGCTGATTTGATTTTCAGTTTCTATTTGACTCTATTCGGTCAAATTCACTGAATTAAACCTAGTGACTTTGTTTTAAAATTAGGGAACATGAAATATGAATGTGTAACTCTGTGGAAATATAGGAAAACAGATTAACACTTGTATCTAGCAGGAACAACAAAAATTTTACAGGAAATTACAACATAGAATAACCAACATACTGTACAAATAAAAACAATAACATAAATAATACACTTGTAACTTTATTCTTTAAAAGCACATGGTTAATGTATGTTCTAGCCCTCTCAGATAAGGATAAAAATCTAGGAGGGCCTGCCATGGACCTGCTTACATTAAAACTCTCTTGGTTAGAAATAAAAAATAGTACACCGACAGGCTGTTGCAGAAACTCAATTTTATAATGAGAAAGTATACCCACAAGAGAATGTTTCTGGCAGGTGTAATTCTGAGATATACTCAGATGGAAATCTCTGCCAGTGCAATGATGTACGAGCACTGTGCTGAGATTCTCCTGGTGTGATCTGTGGGAGGAGACTAGAGCCCTGACAGTGGACAATGACAGTGAACCTTGATCAAACACACACACTGCTAGATGTTCTATTGTGTTGCTCTTGTTACTATCATACAGACAATGTCTGGAGGTGTAATGGGTATATGGTGCTAGCCTCATATTTGTATACAACGTATTGTTTATTATTCTCGAAGGGTGATGCGGTCAAAATACCCGGCTGTCTTTACTTCTCATAAAATGTCCTGGTACCTATTGAATGATGGGGATGTGAACATGTGACCACAGGGTTGGAATGTTAGCCTGCTAGCCACTGTGCTACCCAGCTTTCCTCTTGTTACTACAGTCACAGATAGTTACGGCTATAAATCATATATCACTGATAACTACATGTGTCTATGAGAACCAAGTTAATTTTTTCTCCAGGTTTTTTTTTCATTGATACAAATTTGTAGGTCTCTCCTGAAGTTACATTTAATTTGTATATTATTCCGCTCATTAATTGCTGTTGCTCTGTCGTTTTTACCACAGTAAAATTGAGTGAGTTGAATTGTTTCAGATGAAGGTCAGGGAGAGTCGGCTGTACCGGCATCTAATAATGAGATGAATGTAACCATTGAGGATGTCACACATGACCCTGCAGCTCAGGCCAATCTGGAAATGTCCAGCGAACATCATATAGTAGAACCAAGTGTTGAAAGCCAGGTACATGTTTATGTGTTGAAAGCCAGGTACATATTGATGTCTTGAAAGCCAATTACATGATGATTTGTACATTTTGATGTGTGTGCTGAGAGCCACGTACATGTTGATGTGTGTGCTGAAAGCCACGTACATGTTCGTGTGTTGATCAGTCATCATAACGCAAGCTGTCATTCCAAGACTGACATTGATACTAGGATATGTCACTGAGTGTTTTGTTAAGATCACATCAGACCAGTTGCCATCTTCACATCAAAGGTTGGCTGCATTGGCTCTCCAGCATTCTCTGTCACTTACTTGATGGTGCAGAGTGACAGTTCCTTTCTTGTCTATCTCTGTCTTGTCTATCTCTGTGTGCTGTTCTCCCTCTTAATTTGTCTCCTTGAATGTTCGCTTTCTGTCTTTTCCTCCTTTATAGTTTGTCTTATTATATGCCAAAATATATTTGTCTAATTGTGATCTTGACAGTCCTAATGTTTTGAACTTCTTGTTTTTCCGTGATATTACATATCCACATTTAGGAGCTCTTAATTCTTTCCACCTCAACTTATTCACAGTTCATGTCTCAGCACCATGTAATAATCAAGAGTCATTATCTTGTAGAACATTGTTCTCATCACAGCCCTCTGAACAGTTTCTCAATCTCTGGTCATTTCTCCTGCTGCATGCACCATTATGCTGAAGGTGTCCTGTGTCCATCATTGCACTGGTCCAGCCCTGCCTCTTGCCCCAGGACACACACCTGACATCAGTGTGTCCATCATTGCACTGATCCAGCCCTGCCTCTTGCCCCAGGACACACACCTGACATCAGTGTGTCCATCATTGCACTGATCCAGCCCTGCCGCTTGCTCCAGGACACACACCTGACATCACTGTTCTGTCTAAGCCACTGTGATGTTTATTAGCACCAACATATTTTATGTTTCCAAGACAACGGTACTGTTTATGAGCCATACCAATACAACATGATGGGGAGTACATCATATTTAATTACCTTTTTGTAAATTAAAAAAAATGTCCAGGTTATTTCTTTTTCAGAATGTGTTCACATGTTGAACATTTCAATATTTGAATGTTTTATGTCGAGCTATTGCACCATAGTTATTTACCATACTTTTCTGTGACAGCCTAACACATGCATGCTAGTGCAGACGTTTGATCAGGTTTGTAGTAGTCCATGCTAGTGATTTAACAATATTCTTGTGTTGTATTGTATTGGTCATTGATGTTATTACAGGTGGAGGAGTTGGATAGTGTGCTGACTCAGATGCTTCAGACTGAAGCTGGGGGCGATCCAGAGGACCAGGTTGTATCTGAGATGACTATTTCACAAGGTAAAGTCTATGCCACATCTAGGCAAGAATGTTAAATCCATCCTACACAAGCTAAATGAAAACACTTGAGCATTATTTTCAGTAAATAGATATTAGGCACCAGTGTAGTCTCATTATTGTCCTCCTGGTGGTCTGGTTTGGCCATACCTAACAATGGCCCTGTCAGGGAGATGCAGAAAATGTATGCTGAACAGAATCAAGGAGGCACTCAACAATGTGGACAGACTGGAATGAGATCTGAAGGAACTGAATATCCTAGACACCAGCGTCATCATTGAGGATAAACCTTGAAGCAGACTGTGCTTGCAATGAGTCTTACCAGCTTGGGAGGCTGAAATAAGTGGTGTGAAATTATTGACAAGTTAGTTCAAGGTCAAAGTTTGCCAGTGGCACTACATGATAATATTTATCATTGCATGTTGCAATAAAAGATGCTACTGTTTATTCCATGTAGTTGATGATTAATACTTTATGTTCCTGTAGTAGCACTGTAATGTTAAGTAGTTTCCTCTTTCCTGCATAATTATTCTTCTGTGCTGCATGTGTATTCATTATCATTAACAGAAGAAAAGATGGAGGTCAAGAGTGTATGGATGTTCTGTTTAGGGCATGCAGGTATACAAGGACATGAACAGGGTGATAGACTGGCTGCTGTTGGCCCCTGTGGGCGGTGAGTTACATAATGACAAGATTAGTGTGGTGAAGTCTCCTGGGTTTGAGTGGAGAGTGCAGTTACAACAAAGGAGCCACATTTGAAGACTGGAAAAGTCTGGATGACACACAGTTCAGATGGACAGTTGATTAGGCTGCCACTGGAACAATCAGCCTGGGAACTCTACCTTGGCTACTGAAGCAGGGATAGAGCACATGTGGGGATGGCATGAGTGCAGTCATGTTGATTCTGGATGGTATATTTCACAATTTAAGTTCCAAGTTATCCAGTCATGTTATCCAAGTTATCCACTCTTTCGTCTCAGCTAATGTTTTCAGCTCTGCACAAGTTTGAACTCCAATGTCCCTGCATGCCTGTGTGATGTAATTCTTAGGCATTCTGTTTCTTTTTTATCTTGGATTTTCCTCCTGCTATTTTCAGTGGTTGACTTCTCTAATGTATTGTGACCATAACGGATTACTTTTTTGTGTATTTTTCATCAATCTGTGTGATCTTTGTTTTCCAGAATTTGTTCATGTAATTTATTTTCTGTCGCAGCTATTGTTTACATCAGCATGTCCTAATAGCTTCTAAAGTCTTTTAATCTTATTTTGTTAGTCTGATATTCAGAGGGTTCTCGCCGCGTTGGTAACTTAACAGGATAAGTGAGCCGGCCGCTCAGAAAGCAATGGCAAACTACTGAGCATAATCGTGCCAAGAAATCAACAACAGCGGTAAAATGCTGGTGTTGACAGCGATGTCCTGTAAAGGAATTGCGGGGAAAAAAAATAATAATGATGTTCAGAGTCGGTTGATATTGAAGTTAGCTTTGTGATCATTCTTTTCTTTTAGCCAGAAAGTTGCTGATTATTTCTTGTGGTTTGCGATTATTATTACAACTGCAGAATTGTACAACAGATATCACCTGTTTGTGTATGTTACATTCATCAGAGCCCACTGTTGGTGATGAGGACAATGAGATACTAATTGATGTTGAGGTGGAAGGTGATGATGATGATTATGAAGCCCATGATTCACAGATGGTCACTCAGGTGCTCTCTGACGAGGATGATGAAGCAGATGACCACAGAGGTGAGAATAAAATAATGTTCTACTTAGACTTGCCATTTTCTGTCTCGCAGAGTGCCTTGTCTCTGATTTTGTATTCGTTCTATCACATTTCAGTTAATTGTATTTATCATCATCATCTTCATATACCATGCCAGTAAGTGTGGGTGGCCATGTTTTGCCATCTCACTCGTTCACCAGAGTCGTGGATCAGCATAGCATTCCAGCCTCAACCATACAACGTGGCCAAGTCATTCAGGTATTTACTTCTCTGCCCTTCCCTTGCTCTATTCTCCTCGAGCTTGCCAGTTGTCATGAAGTTCTCCAATTTATTTCTTCTCATAACATGACCGACTACGTCTAATTTCTCTAATAAGTGTACGGTTTTCATTTGTTTCTTGTAGGACTTGGTTATTGGTTTTTCTGTCTGTCCATGGTATTCTTTGCATTTTCCTCAGAAACCACATTTCCACAGCCATCAGATATTTTCATCTTGTCTGTTCATTGTCCACGCTTCACATCCATACAAAAGCATAGGTTCTATATAGTACCCATCACTCTTTTTCTCGTTGCAAATGGCATCTTTTTATTGGTCAGTATATCTTTTACCTTGCAAAAGGCTGACTTCGCCATGACGATTCTTGTTCTATCTCAAGGCATCTCCCATCAGATGTTATGACTGTTCCGAGATAATTGTACCGATTCACTTGTTTGAGAATATTCTCATTTACTTGTATATTACATTGTGGTATTTCCTTCTTCTTAGTGACGACCAAAATCTGTGTCTTCTTACAATTTAATTCTAACCCAAGTTCACTGTACGCAACTATCACATCTACTAAATGTTGTGGATCCTGCTCATCGTCTGCAATCAGTACCGTATCATCTGCTTATCTAATGTTATTGATAGGTCCCCCAATATCGTCAACATTTATGAAAATATTTTCACTGTACAGGGAAAAAAGATCCGGAGACATTACACATCTCTTAATAGGCTGATATTGACCTATTTCATTATCAATTTTTATGACAGCTTGTTGTTTTCAATATATGGTCTTAATGAGTCTAATGTCTTTCTCATCAATTTGTAAATCTGCAAGCATCTCCATCATGTTGACATGTCTTACTTTATCGAAAGCCTTTGTGTTTATAGAAATAAATTGTTTATTGTGTTCGGAGCTTATTGAGCATGTATAGATGTTTTTGGAGATATTAGAACACAACAATGCCATAAATTGTTGCTGAAATGGATACTAATTAAGGGCATTTAAAATTACACTTTTAGATCATGACAACCAAGATGATGTTTCTGCTGATGAAGATTATGATGAAGCTGATCAAGAAGAGATTGGAGAAGACGATGAGGAGGATGATGAAGAGGATGAAGATGATGATGATGAGGATGTAGGTAACAGTTGTCATGTAATTGTAATTGCTACAGATATAGTTTTTATATTATTTTAAGTGCAGTCTTCTCATTAATAGTGTTTTGTCAAAGACAGTAACAAATGTTTCTTCTGAGTAATATTCTGAACTGGGTGAAATAGAATATCAAAGTCAATAACAAATGTCTAACAGTGGGCCAAAGCACAGTCAGATATAAACATATTTGGCTATCAGATGAATAACATATTGGCAAATGTAGTGAGCACTTTGTAGGCAGTGACTAGGCTGACTGTAGGAGAGAATCATCTTGTATACAGCACACACAAGGTCCAAAAAGCTCTTCCCAAATCTGGCACTATAGGACACGACATGGACAACGCTGATAGGATGAAGTAGGACATTGTGTTCTGTATTAATTGCAACAATGTGAGGTAGCAGACGGTGGTCTTGTTTCTGTGATACTGTTAGCGGCCATTGATGTGAAACTGCTTGAAGCATTTCTTGAGAAACAATTTCAGTAAGACCACATCAGTCTTCTCACAGATTGTCTACATCTGACCATGACTGCTCTCACTCCAGCTGTTGTTTAGAGACTTGAATATGTTTTCTGTTGAAATCAGCACATTGTCTTGCTAACCTGCTGCTGCTGCTGGTCCATTGTTTCCCAAGACCACATCGTCATCGGTCAGTCCCAGATTCAGTTCTGAGGTGGCTGATCATACCAGCTGGAGCCTGAACACTTCTGTTACAGTGAGGGTAGAGGAGTGTGGACTTTCTGTTCAGACACACATAAGAGTGGCTATTACTGACTACCATCAAACATTCGTTAATGATCAGAGCCAGGACTGAGTTTTTCTCTCTATGATAATGTTTGCATCTTCTGGTTTATTAGTGCTATGACCTGTTATATGTCTTATCATTTGCCCCACACTGTTGTTCTCATGCTTGTGTACTTGACAGGCCTCGGACCTCGATGGAGAAGGTGATGACTACCAGGAGATCAGACCTCCTTTTGACTCTGATGATATGATATTTCATATGGAGGACTTCCCCACAGGTGGTGAGATGACATTTGTATATCAGCCTGCCACTTCTGTGGTGTCTCCTGTCTTCTTCTGAATCTTCTACAAGACCTGTTGCTGAAACCACTTTTATTTACTATGTGAATCTGAATTGACTATTATTGTTAGATAACATTGTGCTTGTTAATCCATGTAATGTGTGTTTCATTTCTCTCTTTTTAAAAATTTAATGGGTAGCTTTCCCATAATGTTTACAGAAGTGGGAAAACAATAGCATTTTTGTTGTTGGCAGAAACATTCAGGGAGAAAGCATTTGTTAACATGATGATATTATGTATAATGAGTTTTAAAGCTGAGAAATGAAATGTTGACATGATATCATAACCACATGATATAATGAGGCAAATAGTTTCTTGTTTGGTTATCACAATAACCGGAAATGTTTGGCAGGTGGAGGGCAGCATATAATATTTAATGACACCAGTCAGATCCAGACCTACCAGCTCCCTGTGCAGTTACATGACAGTGATACTGGAAATGATGCATGTAGGTAACTCAGACCTGTATTGTTGTGTTCATCAAGTGTGTTGGCATGTCACGAGTATGACTGTTGAGCATATACATGTGCATCACCTCTGCCATTTGTACCTCTGGTCGACATCTCTGTTTGATTGAAGGATCTCTTCTTGTTTCTGTGTTGCTTCCATCTCCAAATATGTTCACAGCAATCTGCCACATGGCAACATACAATCATCATTTTGTTTTCATTTTCAAGAATTATATGCAGTTACTGTCTGTCTATGTCATATGTAACCGTTAGGGGCTGAAGATGTCTCTCATCTGTATGTTCTGATATTGATAGGACTGTCTGTAGGCCTTTTGTGCACTCATTTAAAATGTCAGCCCTGGTGTCTACATAGTGCATGATTCATTGTACCTATATAAAATAAACTGTCCCTAAAATAAAAAGGGCACACTTGTAGCTATTGAAACGTTCAATGACGGGAAACCAGTGTTTGGGGCTGATATTGTAAGACAGTGACGGGAGGGCTGCTGTATGAATGCAGTTTCCCCAATCCTGCATACCTGTTTCAAAATCAGCCACAGGCAGTGTGGCAGCAGAACGCTTTGTGTTCAGATATTCACATTGATACGAGGTCAGCTGTTCAGAAAGCAATGGTAAACTACTGAGTGTACAATTAGCTAGACAATCACAAACAGCCCAGAAATGCTAGGGTTGATTACGAAGTCCAGTAAGGGACAGGCAACTAACTTTTAGTGATGCAAAACTGGTATTTGATGTAAAAGCAGCCTCGTGACTCAGTGTAGAAATGTAGAAAGCCATTCTTAGTTCACTTCATGTCTACAGTGGGCCGGTTGTGGTAACATTTAATGTTTATTTCTCTGTGTGTAATTGTGTGCAGTTGAAGGCAAAGATTATCTAATGAATCCTAGTTTGTATGTCTCTCATACTTCATTGTACTCACATGTCACCTGCTGCACTCATCACTGTACTAGAACCTCAGAAAGATTGCAGGAAGAAGGCTTTGGTGTTGTGGGGATTTTCCCCCTGAGAGGAGAATAAGGGTTGCATTCATAATTGTTAGTTTATATTGTTCAAGATGTAATCAGAGGTGGAAACTACCAGTGGCTGAAAAATAGAAATGGACAAATAAAAAAAAATCCTATACATTTAGAGGTCCCATGTTTGTCAATGGCAGATGGGTATTTCTTCTTCTTCTGCGTTCATCAGGATTTTTTTTTCCGGATGTGACTGCGTTGTGCCTGTTTACAGCAGAGCTGCGTTCTTGCGCCATTAGGCCGACACATCCGACTTCTGCGGGCATTTGTTGACCGGGTTAACCTTCCTGGGGAGATGGGTATTTAATTTGTGCAGTAATCTTCTATTGCTACAAAAATCTGTACAAGGTCTATAGAATCTTTCTTGACCATTACTGATGTGAGCATTGAGTTAAATATGGCTGACAGTGAAAGTCACTTCTGCTGTGGGGCATCAAGTCACATCAGCCAGCTGCCTTCCTCTGTTTGATGCCATTCTTGTCAGTGGATGTTGAGAAACTTTTCCATGGCTGGCACTCATTGGATTGTTGTGCAGGTCTGGACACTGGCAGTTCTCATTGACGTTTGGGTTTAAAACATATTTTGACTTCAATGCTTTTTGTTTTCCACACATATTTCCCTGCAACAGCTTTCTTCATTTGATTACTTTGTATAGTTTACTATAGTTTTTTGCGTGTGAACACCTAATATGAGATTTTTCTGGCTAATTTCCCAAGAATGTTGCCATAATATTTTCTTTGTGACGTCATAATTTAGCTACATTCAGTCTTTCCTCTCCTACATTGTGATGTTAAAGTACTTTATGGTCTGTTTATGTAGTGACATAATCTCTGTTTTTGTCTACCTCCCTCTCTCTCTGCTACTAGACGGTCAAAGAGATGTGTCGTGGGCGTGGAGGTGTTAAACTCTTGACTGCGTGCAGGCAATCCACTGTAGCCCACAAAGGTGTCTATTTATTGATATGTACAGTCAATGCCACTAATAGGTCACAGGTTGTTTCATTGGATGCTTTCTGTCTTCATTTCAATGAAAACACACATTCAGACTGTCCTCTGTGTTGGATATAACCATCCATCATGTGCCATGCCGATAAGCGGGGACAGTCATGATTTGCCACCTCACTCTATCACCAGAATCATGGATCAGATCCGTGTTTCTGTCTCGACCATGCCGCATGGCCAAGCCATCCAGGTATTTACTTCTCGGTCTTCCCCTTGGTCTCTTCCCTTTGATCTTGCCAGTTGTCACCAAGTTCTCCAATTCATTTCTTCTCATAACATGCCCAAAAACAATTTTGACTGACTACGTCAAATGACTCTAATCTCCCAGGAATGCTACCTGGTCAAAAAAGCACGCTAAAGTCGATGTGTTGGCCTACGGGTTTCGGCCCAAGGGCGCATAACAGACACACCGCAATCACATCTGAAAAAACACTCCGGATGAATGAAAAGAAGAAATGACTCTAATCAGTTTACGGTCTTCATTTGTTTCTTGAAGGACTTGTTCATTGGGTTTTCTGTCTGTCCATGGTATTCTTTGCATTTTCCTCAGAAACCGGATTTCTACAGCCATCAGATGTTTTTCAGCTTGTCTGCTCATTGTCCTCACTTCACATCCATTCAAAAATACAGGTCCTATGTATTAGATATGACAGATGGGATCTAGTTTCTGTCCTTTATGGCAGACACAGACAGAAAATATGTCTGGCTACTGACTGACTGACTTATTTATTTCTGGTAAAATCTACAGTCAGTATTTATATTTGCTGATCCACTCTTACATTTCTTCTTCCACTTCTCTTTCTTCCTTGTCCTCTTCCTCCTCCTCTTCTTCTTACTCTTCCCCCCCCCCCCCCCCCCCCCTTTCTTCTGCCTATCATCTGGCAGTGGAGGCCCAAACCCACCCACACCAAGCCCATTGTTGACCTGTTAATGATTGGCTAAATTGTGCCACTACAGTTGTCTGCAGAATGAGGTAGCCAACCTCAGGACAACCCTCCATAGTCACCTGTAAAGACTTACATTATAGATGACAGGGTGGAGTCGCCAGTTGTGCTTCTGTTCTATGCATTCTACAGTCAATATGTAGTTATGATTGATCTCCTCAGTTGTAAAACACTTACCTTTTCCTGCCAGATGTTAGAATAGTTAGCAAAGCAACAAATAAAATAAATCCCCCCGGGAAGGTTAACCTGGTCAACAAATGCCCGCAGAAGTCGGATGTGTCGGCCTAACGGCGCAAGAACGCAGCTCTGCTGTAAACAGGCACAACGCAATCACATCCGAAAAAAAAAAAACTCCGGATGAACGAAGAAGAAGAAGAATAAATCCTATACAATTAGAGGTCCCATGTTTGTCATTTTATTACTTTGATTAGTTTACTATTGATTTTTGTTTTCCACACACATTTTCATAAAGTATATCCTTAGCACAATACAGTTATTTTTGTAATCAATATCTGCCTTGGGATAGCTTTATTCTTTTAGTCTAGGTTATAATTCATTTGAAATTGCCTTCTTCTGAATTGTTTATTTCCTATGTTCTTGCTACAGTGTTTTGTGTCTCCATAATTGAAATTTGTTTTCTTTCATTTGCCCCATATGTTTTCTCGGTGTAGAATCTCTGTATAGTCAGTTTGCTTGTGTTCATATATGCTTCTGGAAATACATGCAAGTGATCTGGTAAAGTTGCCCAATTTGGGGACGCTTCACATTTATAGGATGTCTTCAGTGCAGCTAATCATAGCCTGTCTTAACTTGGGCACTTGCCACTGTCTCTGGCCCAGCCGAGCATGGTTACATCTTCCAGCAGCATGTAGCCTCCTGCTGACATAGCCAGCAAGACTGACCAGACGAGTATGTGGTTGAAGATTTACAGGAGGTTATACATCTCAACTGGTCACATGTTTATGTGGTGTGTCCTCACACTTGCGTTCAGTGTATTATAATCACTATTGGTTACACATAAAATAAAGTTTTGCTTTGGTATTTCTTGAGTACTCTTCTGTGGTGTTTATAAATGGATATTACATTAGACCCTGTTGTCCCTTCAGTGCCAAGCATGCCACCTCCACCTAGCAACATTACCATTGCCCATCCTCTACTGATGAGGCAGGGTGATGCCCATTCCGTGAGAGTCCACCGTGGCGGCAGACAGAGGATGAGAACACTGCCAACAGTACATGTCAACCTGAACCCTGCCACCAGACAACCAAACACACCTGTTATTCTGCAACGGTAAAACATTGTTTTCTCTCTCATCTTTGCTTGCTAGTCATATTTCATCTTAATAGCGAGTTAGTACTAACTTGACTCTTATTATTGAAATGTTTTTCAGTCATGAAAATTTGTACCATTTGTAAAGTTAGATATTAAAGTTTGCTAATGTTATTACAATGTGTATATTTATAGAGTCACTAAGAGTGTAATTACTACATGGAGATGACACTAATCAAAGCATAACTTCAGTACATAAGTCTTTACACAGTATGCACTGTTATACATGTGTATGGAGCTACAGTTGCTCACTGGTCAGTATGATGGCCTGCCAAGACAGTGGTCTCAGTTCAGTCCCCAGCAGAGGCAGGATTTGTGGCCAACCAGCAAGTTCGAAGGCTCTTGGGTTGAACTAGCCACATCAACATGGACATTAAATATGCTTCCAACATTTTCTCAGAAGGAGGGTGATGAGTAAGGGAATTGGCCACCATATCTCACATGTCATGGCCTATAATATGTGTAGGCTGAATATTCTGGAAAAGGCCGGCAAATAGTGCTCAACTGAAGTGTGGATTATAATATAGCTGAAGGTCTGTGCCTCACTGGAAGCTTCCAGGCAGAAGAAACAGCCAGCCAGAAAACTCTTTTCTAGCCTAGACCATGTTCATGTTTTCCAGAGATATTTCACAGTTGATGAACATAATGTCTGTTCTGCAAGTTTTGTGCAGATTGTGTGTTTCATGTCATTGATGCTATAAATGTGCAGATTGTGTGTTTTATGTCATTGATGCTATAAATGTGCAGATTGTGTGTATATGTCATTGATGCTATAAATGTGCAGATTGTGTGTTTCATGTCATTGATGCTATAAATGTGCAGATTGTGTGTTTCATGTCATTGATGCTATAAATGTGCAGATTGTGTGTTTCATGTCATTGATGCTATAAATGTGCAGATTGTGTATATGTCATTGATGCTATAAATGTGCAGATTGTGTGTTTTATGTCATTGATGCTATAAATGTGCAGATTGTATGTTTTATGTCATTGATGCTATAAATGTGCAGATTGTGTGTATATGTCATTGATGCTATAAATGTGCAGATTGTGTGTTTCATGTCATTGATGCTATAAATGTGCAGATTGTGTGTTTCATGTCATTGATGCTATAAATGTGCAGATTGTGTGTTTCATGTCATTGATGCTATAAATGTGCAGATTGTGTGTTTGATGTCCTTGACGCTATAAATGTGCAGATTGTGTGTTTGATGTCCTTGATGCTATAAATGTGCAGATTGTATGTTTGGTTTGATGTCATTGATGCTATAATTGTGCAGATTGTGTGTTTGATGTCATTGATGCTCTACATATGCACAGACTGCTTGGACCTTCTACTGCTGCTGAGATACTTCAGTTAACTAGCTCACTGAGCACCCAAAACTCTGGTACAACTGGCCCCACCAGAGTAGTCCTGGCTGGTGACAACCTGAATCTCATTCAGCGACCTGAGGATGATTTGTTTGAAGAACTTTTCCAGGTAAAAATGTTTATTGAGTGAAAATTCTGTTTGTTCTGACAGTGAAAGGAAGGCATACTTTAAGAGATAGGCAGTTTGCTTAACAATTGAACACATTATGGCATCAGGAGGAAGACATACCTCAGTATTCAGTAAATTTGTTAAAATCTGCAACTATTTTGACAGCAAATGAAAGGCACACTAGAAAGAGTGGAACAATTTGCTAAAAATTGTGAGAATCGTGAAATAAATCAGGACATCACACTAGCATTTCTTGTTTTGTTTTTGTTGATTTTGTAAAGACATTTATACATTCAGTGTTTTGCCTTTGCTTTCTGAATGGTCGATGCTCATATGTTGGGATTGTGCCCTGAGCCACAGGCATCAACCCTGAAATAATGAGATGGCTTATTTTAAGAGAGATAATTTATTAGTTGCTACTATTTAAATCCAATCCAGTACACTCAGGGTGTCAAAATATATGTCGCTATGTTTAAAACAGTTCATTTCCTGAGGAATTGAAATGTGTGTCACACTGTTACCTATGAATTATGGGGCAAGCATGAAATTAGTAGGAAATATAATGTTATCAAGGTGTACTCATACCTTGTGAGAAGGTAAATGCAAATTGTGGAAACATTGGAAGAATGAAGAGTTTGGACATGGGGAAAATATAGGGAAAATGAAGACTTTAGTTTATTAGTTTGTCGTCATATTATTCTTATTTCACATTAGCCCATTCAGTCCATAAGTGCTGGACTATCCCTCCTTGATATTTCCCTCAGTTTGCTGCAGTCAACGACACCAGTTGTGTTGTTTGACAGTTCTTTGTTGACTCCCTGCATAGTGTTGCTGTCTGGCCTTACCTTTTTTCACTTGATGTACTTGCAGTCTGGTCAGGGTTGCAGATTCACGGTAATCTTTTCATTCATTTGATCACCCTGCCTCTCTGAAGACATCGAGTGTGTCAGCCTGGTCAATTGCTTGTCCGTTTTCTACAGTAGCCCAAAGATACACATGATGAGAAAGATGGAATAGAAAGTTTCACAATTTATTTCTGGTAAGACCATCTAGAATTCAAATAGATGAGGTTGTGCCTAATTTCTCTGGTGCTTGTACACTTTATTTCAGGATCCATACACCGATGCAGGGTCATCTGGCACAGGGGCACTTGGCTGTGTCCCGTCAACACTGACTCGCTGGACTGAGGAGGCAAAACCACTGGATGGAGACAGCGTGCATGACCTCGTTACAAGTCAGTTGTGTATTTATTTTGAAATAGTGTTTCTATTTTAACACATCGCTGTTAATCACTACTTGAAGCATTTGTGCAGTTTCATGTTTTGTCACTAATTCCCGTTCAAATATGAAGGTAATTAAACTTTCTTTAGCAATGTTGTCACCAGTGACAAGTATGTGCATTCTCTTGTGGTATTGAGACTCCGTGATCATGATTATTTCAGTGTACTGACAAATGTGTGTGATCTCTTGTGGCATTGAGACTCAATGATCATGATTATTTCAGTGTGCTGACATGTGTGTGTAATCTCTTGTGGCATTGATGAGTCTTATTGATCCTGATTATTTCAGTGTGCTGACATGTGTGTGCAATCTCTTGTGGCATTGATGAGTCTCATTGATCCTGATTATTCAGTGTGCTGACATGTGTGTGTAATCTCTTGTGGCATTGAGACTCAATGATCATGATTATTTCAGTGTGCTGACATGTGTGTGTAATCTCTTGTGGCATTGAGACTCAATGGTCATGATTATTTCAGTGTTCTGACAAATGTGTGTAATCTCTTGTGGCATTGATGAGTCTCATTGATCATGATTATTTCAGTGTTCTGACGTGTGTAATCTCTTGTGGCATTGATGAGTCTCATTGATCGTGATTATTTCAGTGTGCTGACGTGTGTGTGTGATCTCTTGTGGCATTGATGAGTCTCAGTGATCATGATTATTTCAGTGTGCTGGCAAATGCGTGTTATCTCTTGTGGCATTGAGACTCAGTGATCATGATTATTTCAGTGTGCTGACGTGTGTGTAATCTCTTGTGGCATTGATGAGTCTCAGTGATCATGATTATTTCAGTGTGCTGACGTGTGTGTGTGATCTCTTGTGGCATTGATGAGTCTCAGTGATCATGATTATTTCAGTGTGCTGACGTGTGTGTGTGATCTCTTGTGGCATTGATGAGTCTCATTGATCATGATTATTTCAGTGTGCTGACAAATGCGTGTTATCTCTTGTGGCATTGAGACTCAGTGATTATGATTATTTCAGTATGCTGGCGTGTGTGTAATCTCTTGTGGCATTGATGAGTCTCTGTGATAAAGATTATTTCAGTGTGTAAGGGATGTATTTCCTTGCTATTCCATTTTATCCTCATCTCGCTTAAAGATAAATCTTATCGGTGGAAGCGGTCTAAGAGTTTTTCTGTGCAAAGAATTGTGCCCAGATCAATTTCAGGTCACTATATTTGAGTCAACAGGTGTATGTAAAGTCAATTAGTCACAAAATCCAGTATCAGATCTGTGATATAGACTAAAGTTATATTTCAACATAACATTAGGTACAATTTTTAATGTACTTGGAAGGCAAAAACATTTAATTGAAACTCACATCAAAGTTCTATGATTCTCGAATACAATTTTACTACCAACAGTTATTTGAAGTTCATTGAACATGTTTTAGAATGTATCACAAAAACAAAAATCTCTTTACAGGGGTTCACACACACAATGCAAAATTATTGTAACATGATAGTTCTAGTGAAAAGTTAACACATACAAAGATAGAAGTAGCACGGATATATAACCTACACAGCATTCAGTAGGAATGTATAACACTAAGAAAAGTTAGTGCTTATCCTCTACAGGACATAGCAGTCAACCACAGCATGTTTTAGCTGCTCATGATTCCAGGACAAGTTTACGTTCATAGTTTGCCATTGATTTCTGGACGACCGGTATCTATACCATTTCATAAAAAACCAATGCAAGGCGGCCTGATATAACACTACAAACCCTATATAAGTATAAAACTGCACAAACCGATGAAGTAGGTAGGGAGCCTGATATGAATTTCTTAATTGCATGAAGGACATCCACACAAATATTTCATGTGATATAATATTATACTTACCAGTCGTAATCCAGAACAGTGGAACAGAATACGTCTAGTTTCATTGTAAAGACATTTTAGGGCACTTAATGAACTCCACTGTTTGACAGGCCAAAGTGAGTAATCTAAATGTATTGAAAGATACTAAGACGCACAAACAACTTACCCCTACATCAGAAATGGGCAGTCAACGTTTTTACAAAAAGAAATACTGGAACATGTATTAACTGGAAAGATGAGTGGTAAAAAAAGATTAAGGAAGGCAGCAAAAGAAGATTCTTGACCATCTGGAAAAAGAGCGGATGAATTAAGATATATTGTTGATGACATATTGTGGAGAAATTTACACCAGTTGGCAAGGCACTTGATGATGATGTTGATGACTGAAATAAAGAAAGCTGAAGTAATTAATTCTTTGTAGTTGTTTCTTGCCATATGGGCAATATTTTCTTGTTTGTGAATATACATACACAAAATGCTTTACGATATATTGTGTGCTTACATTTGGTCTCTTTTATCAGTATATTTATGTTTTTCTCTGTTAGTATTGAAGCCACCCCTTATTGAACATGGCCCATATGGGCAATATTTTCTTGTTTGTGAATATACATACACAAAGTGCTTTACGATATATTGTGTGCTTACATTTGGTCTCTTTTATCAGTATATTTATGTTTTTCTCTGTTAGTATTGAAGTGTTATATGAACATGTATTAACTGGAAAGATGAGTGGTAAAAAAGATTAAGGAAGACTGCAAAAGAAGATACTTGACCATCTGGAAAAAAGAGCGGATGAATTAAGATATATTGTTGATGACATATTGTGGAGAAATTTACACCAGTTGGCAAGGCACTTGATGATGATGTTGATGACTGAAATAAAGAAAGCTGAAGTAATTCTTACTGCTTATATGGTTCAATCAACCTCTAATTAATTCTTTGTAGTTGTTTCTTGCCATATGGGCAATATTTTCTTGTTTGTGAATATACATACACACAGTGCTTTACGATATATTGTGTGCTTACATTTGGTCTCTTTTATCAGTATATTTATGTTTTTCTCTGTTAGTATTGAAGCCACCCCTTATTGAAGAGTTGGTGAGGAAGAGAGAACAGGAACTTGCAGAGAGGAAGGAGAAAAGGAAAAAGAATTCAGAGACGTCAATGGCTGCCGATGAAAAGAAAGAGACGCAAGGCGAGGCTAAGAGTTCTGCCAGCAGCAGCTTTTCCGTGGTAGGTTTCAAACCAGTAACACAAATCAGAACTGTTTCAGAATCAACCTTTGACTGACTGGTAAATGTAATCAGAAGTAGAGAAGCAAACCTGAATACATACTTAGCTTGCATAACTGCACCACTTTTCCACATATCTTGACCAAAATAAAGCTCATGTATTGTAATTCCAGCTTTTGCAATCCCATGTCAAGGAGTGCCTGCCATTTGTTGACTCCATGAGCTCTGTGTGCAGTCAGCCAGACATTCATCTTGTTAACAAGGTTGGAATGATTTGGTGTCAAATGCAGGTTGTATGGGGTCGGTTGAAAATCTGTTCAACTTCCTACGTAGAGTCTTTTTACAGGCCACATTGTAAGGGCCAGAATGCTGCTCATCAGCATTCTGTGCCTGTGCTTTAGATGGAACTTAAAATCATCTTCGATGCTTCACAGTAAACCTCTGACGTGCTCTCCGATGTCAGTTCGTTGCCCTTCTAAAATAATAAGGCAACACAAAAGTTTCTTGAATTTCTTGAGTACACCAATTGTTTGCACTGTTACTACTTCTCTGCACTTAGGAAATGAACCTTTTGTCTCACCTCAAGTCAGTATTCTGTTGAAGAATTCATCTCCTTTCTGGGAATGGTAGATTAACGTGAAAGCTGAGAACATGCTTTGAGCTTCGTGAATATTAGTTGTTTTGATGCCCACCATTCACAGGACTTGTAACCCAGCCTCTCTGTGACTAGACTAGACCTTGAAATTTGAGGAAATGCAGCATGAAGATCTGAAACAATCAAATGATGTATTTCACTTGGTCAGCTATTTCCATGAATTCATTGAGTGTTGTCACTGAGTGCCATCAATACCTCCTATATCATACAGATCTGTCCGTATACATGAGTTTCATGTACCTATTGCTGAACACATCACATGTCTGACAATAGATCATGGTGTTACTGGATCTTTTGTTTGTTGAAAAACAAATCGCAGCACAAACCTAACAGTTTGTGGAAGTGGCGATGACAGTTTGAAACGGTTGAACATTTGTAGGTAATGTAGCAAGACAACACAACACTGGTCGCCGCAGCAAGTCAACCCCTGTGTTGTTTGACTATAAACCACTCAGTCATCACAGCTGGATTTTGGAATAGCTCTTGTTCTTCTGATCTTAATCAGCTGTTGTGGTATGTGAAAAATTGTATTTGATCACAAACAATTTTGCAGTGAAAAGAATTTTGTGTGATTTTTCTCTTCGTTTTTATGCCAATTGTTTTACATGATGGAAGCAATGCACACTTGAAGTCAAATGTGGTTTATTATGTTCTGACCACTTTCCTTTAATAATACCAACTCTGTGTAGTTAGCCAGATGGAATACATCAGTATACACAGCTAGCTAGCTAAGCAGCTAGCCTTGCTGGTTGCTTCAGTTGAATGATGCTGGAAGCTTGCTGACTTCCGTGATGTTAGTAAAAATTAACCCTCTTTTGTGTAATGTGGTGGGCAATGTATTTGGCTTTAGCAACTACTTCAGTTTTTTTGTAAACATTAAGGCTTTCCCATTGTCGCTTGTGATGTGAGCACAAAGATGTGCTATAAGTGCACAAGCACTCTTTGACATCACTAATGTGAACACACTGTTACTTTTATAGCAGTATATGAATCTATGACACATTATCAGTGCTGTCCTGGGCAAGAATGACATGTGCTGTCCATTTTATGACAGCCTTGGCCTGGGCTACTATATGCCTGAAGAGTTTGAAAAAAATATCTGAGCATGTACCGCATCTCGGTTTTCAATGTAAACAATGTTTTTGGTTTATATTGAAAACTATATGACTTTTCCTACGATCCATCTAAAAATGTGAAAGTTTAGCAAGACAAAAAAAAATGAACAGCATAGAGGTAATGTGTGACACTGCAACTGAAATGTCCCGTCCCGAACCATCCCCAAGGGTAGGGTTGTGCTTCTAGTCTGTTGTCATCTGCCAGTGGAGTGTAGACCAACCAGCAACCCCTGCCCAGCCCGTTGTAGACTTGTTCATGATTGGTTGGGTTCTACAGCCAAGTTGTTGATGGCATGAGGTAGCCAGTCTCACACCAACCCCCTATAGTCATCTCTTAGACACGCAATGTTGTAGGTGACACAGTGTTCTCTGTCCCCTTTATATGCCCCAGTAACATATCGGGAAAGGTAATGGTTAATGACATCAATCAATCAATCAGGTGCCTTCTCCACAATAAAGGTTGGCTGCAATGGATCTCCAACATGGTCTCTCGCCCTGACTGTACATTCTGTAAGATTGCTGTTCATCTATCTCTTGATGTTATCTTCCCACTTGTATCATTGTCTACCTCTTGCTCGCTTGCCTTCAACCTTACCCTCTAGTATTGGGTTTTATAAAAGTGTTATGTCTTTTAAAGTTGCTGAAAAATTTCACTTGCCTCATTTTTATTAATGACATGCTAGTGGGTTAATTTAATGTGTATTTTGATTTGTTTATTTGGCTGGGTACAACATACTTGCTCTTGCAGAATTTGATATTCTTTGTCATACAGAAGTACATATTCTTTGCCTTACAGAATTAAGTATTCTTTTTCTTTTAGGATTAAGGATTTTTCTTACAGAATGAGTTATTCTTTGTCTTACAGGATTAGGTATTCTTTGTCTTATAGAATTAGATAGTTGTTGTCTTACAGAATTAGGTATACTTTGTCTTACATAATTAGTTATTGTCTTACAGAATTAGGTATTCTATGCCTTATAGAATTAGGTATTCTTTGTCTTGCAGAATTAAATATTCTTTGTCTGTTAGGATTAAGGATTTTTCTTTCAGAATGGGGTATTCTTTGTCTTCTAGAATGCGGTATTTGTCTTGGAGAATTAGAAATTATTTGTCTAATAGATTTAAGTACTTGTCATATAGAATTAGATATTGTGTATCTTATAAAGTTAGGCATTTGTTTTACAGCGTTAAGTATACATTGTCATGTTAAATTTGATAGCCTTTGTCTTACATAATTATAGAATGATGCCTTCTTTGAAAGAAATAATTATGTACTGCTTTACAGAATCAAGCATACATGTAGCTTTTGCTTTGTTGCAGTCAATGGCTACTGCCCCCACATCAACTGTTGCTGCGGCTGCACTTCCCATCTCTAGCACTGGTATCAGTTTTGCTAACCGTGGTAAGCACATTGTGTAGGATTGCATTCAGTGATGATCTAGATACTTTAGTCACATTATGACATCTTAAACATTGGTCAGTCTCCTATAGTTTCATAGGTCTTGACAAACATAATTCAACCAATCCCATTATTCCAAATGAAAATATTACATTCTTAATAAATTAATTGGAAACTCGAATTTAATTTAAATGAACACAGAAGAAAATACTGATATGCTGGTTGCAAAAATTAAGTTGAATAGTAGAATATTTTTAAGCAGTTATGAGATGATTATTTCTTAAAACCGATCATCATCATCATCATCATCATCATCATCATCATCATCATCATCATCATCATCATCATCATCAAGTGCATTGTCGACTGGCATGGGTGATCATGCTTCTCCCCAAATTGCAATCTCTGACAGCATGGATCATTTCATATGTTTGTCTCCCTTCCATGAAATGACACAAGACTTTCAAGAATTTTCTCTTGCTGCCTTCCTCTATCTCTTTACACTAATTTTTGGGGTTTTCACGTGTTCCACTTCTTGTCTGCTCGTGATGTGGCCAAAATAATGATAAGGGCCTCTTACGGATGTTTGTGATAAGTTGTCTTTGAGATTTAACCTCCCACAAAATGTCCAGATTGCTCAGTTTAGCTGTCCAAGGAATGTTCAACATTGTTCTATAAAACCACATGTCCAAGGCTTCTGGTTAAAACCCATATAAACCCATATTTATCCTGATATCACATGATGTGACATAATTAGAGAAAGGAACACGACCTGAAAAGTCAATTGATGAATTACTAGATAATTTATTGAAAGCCATCTGCCATCTATGCAGACAAGGGTGCAATGGTTTGGGGGAGGGGGGGGGGGGCTTGGTTGTGCTTCTGTCTGTTGTCATCTCCCAGTGGAGTGTAGACCAACCAGCAACCCATGCCCAGCCCGTTGTAGGCTTGTTCATGATTGGTTGGGTTCTACAGTCAAGTTGTTGATGGCATGAGGTTGCCAGTCTCTCATCAACCCCCAGAGTCATCTCTTAAACATGCAGTGGTGTAGATGACACAGTGTTCTCTGTCCCCTTTATATGCCCCAGTAACATATCGGGAAAGGTAAGGTTAATGACATCAATCAATCAATTATAGCAGTATATGAATCTACGTCACATTCATGTCGGTGCTTTCTGGGCAAGAATGAAACAACATTGTCCTTGTCATGACAGCCTTGGCCTGGGCTAGTATATGCCTGAAGGGTTTGAAATCATGTCGGAGCATGTACCGCATCTCAGTTTTCAATATAAACAATGTTTATATGGGGAAGGGGTGGGGAAGTTGATTGTGGGATTGGGTACTTGGCTGGGTGTTGGCGCATGGATGGAGTATGAAGGATGGATGTGGATCAAGGTGATTACATCAGGGCATAAGGGCAAGTGCAGATCCAGAGTGTGAGTATGGGTGCAGATTTGGTGCAAGCTGGGAGCAGAATTAATGTGCAAGGTAATTGTGGGGTCAGGGTCAGCAGTATGCAGAATGTGCAGTGTTGGGTTGAAGTACGGACAGCAGGTGTGGGAACAAAGTCAGTGTAGCAGTCTTGGTGCAGGAATACTGTTGAGGAGTATTGCAATCAGATAATTTACAAGCAACCATTCATTTTGGAGAGTTGATGAGAATAAACTCAGCAAATGATACCCCAATATCTTCCTTGGTGAAACCTCACTTCAGGAGCTGAAATCATTTTCCAATGTAGGTAGCAATTGAGACTAAGATGCAATCAGGTAAAGATATTAAAATAAGAATAGAAAGGACTAGAGGAGCTTTCATAGCAATTGGAAATCAAAAGACATGAAGCTTACCACCAAACTCAGAATTTTAAACACAAACAATTAGTCAGCACCACTGTCTGGATCAGAATCATTTAGAACAAGTGAAGTCATGACTTCTAAGTGACAAACATTCATGGACTAGTGCTTGTGTAGAATAGACTGAAATGGTATGACTGAATCACTAATGTGCAGCTTTCTGAGAGAACTCGACAGATTCCTGCATCCAGTTAAGACACTGGCAAGGATACACACTGATAAACCTTGATAATAGCATAACAATAGTCCTTTCTCTGGAACCCACAGGGCCAGCAGAGTAGAGGGAGATCTGACATCATATGGGAAGTGAACTAGAGACAGATGAAACATATGGGGAATACATGCAGGCAGTTGTAAGAGATGACAAAGGATAGAATGACTTGGCGACAGTTGCTTGAGGGTTTGCTTCATTGGAAGACAAAGGACAGCAGAAGAAGAAAAAGAAAGTTTGCCCCAATTACTGCCTATTATTATACAATCTCGGCATGAGCAACATGGGTGGGAGGTTATTTATGATCAAATACATCTGAAATTATAACTCGCAAAGATGGCAACAATTAATGTTCTTGGATATTTTTCCTGTCAACTTAAATCTATATTTAGATTGACCATATGGTGTTCCTTTTTTTCTAAGATAATAGAAGGTAAGATTAATAGTCTCTTTACATTGATTTTTTTTATCATATGGTGTCTCCATATGGCCCGGGGGAGGGGATAATAACTCTATTGTTAACATTAATTGTAAACATTGATACTTCAAATGTTCTATCATTTTACTGTTGTAGTAAATATTTGTTAGTTTTCTCACAATTCATTTAGGTACTGTATAGAGGACAGTTATTTATTCAGCTTGATGTTGATGTTACATTGTTATACAAAATGTGAGACATGATTATTCTGTTTCAGCTGCAGAGATTGTAGCATCCGCCATGGTTGAGCAGGAACTTTCTCCACTGATTGCCAGTTCAGTAATTGCATCTTCTTACCCTGCACCAGTCACTGTTGTATCCACGTTGGGTGAGGCTGCTGCTTCAAGATCAGTACCTATGTCTGTGGTTGTGACAAGCATGGATTTATCCTCTACAACTGGAAGTGTTGTGCCATCTTATTCAGAGCTGTTGCCATCAAATATCAGCGGCCCTGTACAAGCAGAAACTAGCAGTGTTCCATATGTTGCTTTTCCTGGCCACCAGAATACATTGTCCGGTCATTTGGGAACCATGACTTCTCATGTTGTTCCTTCTATGCCTGCGGTAACCTCAGGCCATGTTGGGTCCACTTCTTCCTTTCAGCAGTCACAGCTGATGCATCTGAATTCCTTATCTGTTAGTGCAGCATCAGCACCTCTTCTCTTTGCTGACCTCCCACCTCTGACCAATTCTACTGCACCCCAGCTACCACTTCCTTCTTTCACCACCCCTTTCCTAACCTGTTTCAAACAGCTCCCTCCCAGCCACCGTCAGCTACCTCAACCCCACTGCAGCCTCAAGATAACCCACCCGGCAGTCATGCCTGACATCTGGGGTTCCAGTCTGGCTGCCACTGTTGGGGATGACCAGCGGACACTGACAAGTCACAGCACTGCTCACAACTCCATGATTAGTCAGCTGCTGGATAGTTTCATGTCGGACCAGCCATTTTCTGCTGTGGCCTCCACAGCCTCCATGTTCCCATCTGTTACAGCCATCAGCAGTGTGACGCACACTGCCAGGTAAGCTCTGATGTTGTCTGTGGGTGTAACTGTTTCCTGATTGCATTCTGTTTTCTGGATTCTTCTTCTTCTTTTCGTTCATCCGGAGTGTTTTTTCAGATGTGATTGCGGTGTGTCTGTTATGCGCCCTTGGGCCAAAACCCGTAGGCCAACACATCGACTTTAGCGTGCTTTTTTGACCAGGTAGCATTCCTGGGAGACTCTCACTTTTGTAGTGCCATCTGCAACCATGCTGGCCAAGGTTGAACGGTCGAGGACAACGGTCATCCCTCAAAGGAAGGCAGGGACAGTCCATAGCATTTTCCGCCATCCAAGGTTGCTTCCATAGTTGCAGGGCCGACACATAACGCCCTGGATCTGGGCTCACCGTGGGAGATCGTCACGTCCTGCTCATGGCTGCTTTAAATCCTCACTTCAATATATTGGTCATTTCGTTTCCCCGGGTCATTCCCGCACAAACCAGACAGGTTTGCAGACGGCATCCACTCAGCGAGTTTTCGGACATGTGCTTGTCGTTGCGCCCATCAGAGCTTTTCCAGGACACAACAGACATTCGGAAAACTACCCAGTCAGAGCTGTTCCGAACAAGAGCGGCATTCGGAAACTAGGTAGTCATAGCTGTTCCTAGCACGGGAGACATTCGGACGAGACATTTCACTCGGACGTAATTGCGCAGTGTCAGTTTTTAGTTTGCCACCCGTAGGACGACACTTCCGACTTCAGCGGGCAATTTTTTAATGAGGTTAGCCTTCCTCTGGTTTCGAGGCACGTTGGACTGTTGTGATGTCGCTAACATCTCAGCTGGTCAAGATAGAACGATGAACGACATCGTGGTCGGCCCTCAAGGGAAGGCAGGGGCAGACCATGAGCATTCCCTCGCTATTCAAGGAGGCTTCCATAATTGCAGAGCCGGCACATATTGCTCTGTGACTGGGCTCACCCGAGGAGTTTGCCACGTCCTGCTCATGGCTGCTTTAGTTCCTCACTTCCATGTGTTGGGCAACTCGTTTGCCACTGATCGCTCTAGCACACACCAGGGACGGTCAGACTGCAAGCGACACCAACTCGGTAAGCTTTTGCTTTGACTTCTGACCACGCAATAGGTTCGCTCGCCGTGCGTTCCATTTTGTGTCATTGGACGTTCTTCCACTTTGTCTACACTCTCTATGAGTTAGATACAGTTTTCGCAGCCGTTTTCTTCGACTGGGGACTTTTTTGACTTTTTTTTACTCGCTCACGAGGTAGGCTACTTGTGCTGCCGGCTCAGCACCTTACCTTCGTGCAATGTGAACGATAAACGGCCTGGCCCTCTCATCCGGGAATCTCTCATATCCCCCAGCTGAGAGCCTTCGAACTTCTATCAGACCTGAGCATGTAGCTTGCTCAGTATCACGCCTTTATTTTTCGAAAGGTGGCTATCGGCCCGGCTCTCAGGTCCTAGGGTTTGTGGCTTAGAGGCGTTCAGCCACAGCCCTCGACAGGGAGCCTTTAGTGTTTTGTCCGGACCAAGAACTTCTGCCTTCGTGCGCCTGATTTAAATTTTAGACTGCTATCCTCAGTCTCACCTGCAGAGCAGCAGGTTGTGTCTCTCTTAGTCTGGTCCCTATCCCATAAGCTGTCCGATATGTAGTTTTTCATCCATCAGCAAGCAAATGGGGTCGATGGGACACGCAAGCTCCCCCACCACGTCAAGGTGGAGACACATCAGGGGAGTTTTTCTGGATTTAAAAGTGGCCTTGATGCTTTGTGTTAGGAGAAGTTTAAAAGAAAAAAGGAATAAATTGTTTAAGAAAATAAGATTGTTTCCCGGGAAGGTTAACCAGGTCAACAAATGCCCGCAGAAGTCAGATGTGTTGGCCTAACGGCGCAAAAACGCAGCTCTGCTGTAAACAGGCACAACGCAATCACGCCCGAAAAAAAATCTCTGGATGATCACAGCAGAAGAAGAAGAAGATTGTTTCCAAAGGCTTGACTTTTTATGCTGGAAACCATACTAGAGGAAAAGATTGAAGGCAAACGAGTGAGAGGAAGACATTTTAAATGAGAAGATAACATCAACAGATGGACAGAAAGTGCTGGAGATATGTTGTAGTCAACCTTCACTGTGAAGATGGTGCCTGCGTTGATCTAATCCTATAATTGTCAGGGTTATGACATGAGACTTGATCAATTGGCTGATTAAATCCTGTGATGTGTACAAGAGGATGTGGTTACTGAACCCACCAATTCTCTGTATTGTGGTAACTAGTAATCCCAGCAGAGGCAGATGACTTTTTCTAACCAGTCTGTCTCTGGGGTCGATGTCTCATACAATTGAGTACCAGACAGTTTTCTGATGTTTGTGGAAAGTCAGTGAAGAAGGAGAATGTCCACACCACCTTGTATGTGGTGGCCTAGAACATGTGAAGGAAGAAAGTCCACACCACCTTGTATGTGGTGGCCTAGAACATGTGAAGGAAGAATGTCCACACCACCTTGTATGTGGTGGCCTAGAACATGTGAAGGAAGAAAGTCAATGAAGGAGAATGTACACACCACCTTGTATGTGGTGAACTAGAACGTGTGAAGGAAGAAAGTTCACACCACCTTGTATGTGGTGGCCTAGAACATGTGAAGGAAGAAAGTTCACACCACCTTGTATGTGGTGAACTAGAACATGTGAAGGAAGAAAGTCCACACCACCTTGTATGTGGTGGCCTAGAACATGTGAAGGAAGAAAGTTCACACCACCTTGTATGTGGTGGCCTAGAACATGTGAAGGAAGAAAGTTCACACCACCTTGTATGTGGTGGCCTAGAACATGTGAAGGAAGAATGTCCACACCACCTTGTATGTGGTGGCCTAGAACATGTGAAGGAAGAAAGTCCACACCACCTTGTATGTGGTGCCTAGAACTGTGGGAAAAAGTTCCACACTTGTATGTGGTGGCCTAGAACAGTAAGGAAAAAGTCAATGAAGGAGAATGTACAACCACCTTGTATGGGTGAACTAGAATGTGTGAAGGGAAAAAAGTCCACACCACCTTTTATGTGGTGGCCTAAACATGTGAAGGGAAGAATGTCCACACCACCTTGTATGTTTGGACTAGAACTGTGAAAGGAAGAATGTACACCCCTTGTTTTTGTGAATAGAAAAAATTTTAAGGAAGAATGTCCACACCACCTTGTATGTGGTGGCCTAAACATGTGAAGGAAAAAGTTCACACCACCTTGTTGGTTGGGCCTAGACATGTGAAGGAAGAAAGTCAAAAGGAGAATGTACACACCACCTTGGATTGGTGGCCAGAACATTGAAGGAAGAAAGTTCACCCACCTTGTAGTGGTGGCCTAGAACATGTGAAGGAAGAAAGTCAAAGGGAGAAGTACAACCCCTTTATTTTTTGTAACTAGAAATGTGAAGGAAAAAAGTCAATGGGAATGTACACACCCCCTTTTATGTGGGGGGCCTAAACATTGGGAAGGAAAAAAGTCAAGAAGGGAAGAAAGTCCACACCACCTTGTTTAATGTGGTTTTGGGTAGAACTGGAAAGAAGAATGTCCCCACCACCTTGTATTGGTGGCCAGAAAATGTGAAGGGAAAAAGTCAATGAAGGAAATGTAACCCAACCCTTTTATGTGGTGAACTAGAAAATTTTGACAGGAAAAAAAGTTTTACCCACCTTTATGGGGGTGGCCTAGAACATGGAAGGAAGAAAGTTCCCCCCACCTTATGTGGGGCCCAGAACATGTGAAGGAAAAAAAGTCAATGAAGGAGAATGTACACACACCTTGTATGGGGTGGCCCAACATGTGAAGGAAGAAGTTCACACCACCTTTTATTGGTGAACTAGAACATGTGAAAAGGGAAAAAGTTCACACCACCTTTTATGTGGGGCCTAAAACATGTGAAGGAAGAAAGTCAAGAAAAGGGGAATTTACAACCCCCTTGTAGTGGAACAGAACATGTGAAAAAAGAAAGTCAAGAAGGAGAATGTACACCCACCTTGTATGTGGTGGCCTAGAACTGTGAAGGAAGAAAGTCATGAAGGAAGAAAGTCCACACCACCTTTTTATGTGGTGGCCTAGAACATGTGAAGGGAAAAATGTCCACACACCTTGTAATTTGGGGGCCTAGAACAGTGAAGGGGAAAGTTTCTCCCACCCTTTTATGTGGTGGCCCTAGAACATGTGAAGGAAAAAATTCAAAACCCCTTGTAGTGGGGGCCTAGAACATGTGAAGGAAAAAAGTTCACACCACCCTTGTATTGGTGGCCTAGAAAATGTAAGGAAAAAAGTCCACACCACCTTGTATGTGGTGGCCCAGAACATTGAAGGAAGAAAGTTCACACCCCCTTGTATGGGGTGGCCTAAACATGTGAAGGAAGGGAAAGGTTTACACCACCTTGTATGTGGGGGCCTAGAACATGGAAGGAGAAAGTCCACACCACCCTTTTATGTGGTGGCCTGAACATGTGAAGGAAAAAGTCCACACCCCTTGTATTGGGGGCCTAGAACATGTGAAGGAAGAAAAATTCACCTACTTGTATGGGGAACTAGAAAATGGAAGAAAAATGCCACACCACCTTGTATGTGGTGGCCTAGAACATGTGAAGGAAAAAGGAAAAGGGGGGGGAAGGAAGAAAGTCAATGAAGGAGAATGTACAACCACCTTGTATTGGTGAATAAACGTGTGAAAGGGAAAAAAGTTCACACCACCTTTTAGGGGTGGGTAGAAATGTGAAGGAAAAAGTTCACACCACTTTGTATGTGGTGCCTAGAACAGTGAAGGAAGAATGTCCACACCACCTTTTATTGGAACTAGAACATGTGAAGGAAGAAAGTGCACACCACCTTGTATGTGGTGGCCTAGAACATGTGAAGAAGAAATCAATGAAGGAGAATGTACACACCACCTTGTATGTGGTGAACTAGAACGTGTGAAGGAAAAAAGTCAAAAAGGAGAATGTACACACCACCTTGTATGTGGGCCCAAACATGTGAAGAAGAAAGTCAATGAAGGAGAATTACACACCACCCTTTTATGTGGGAATAGAAAGTGTGAAGGAAAAAAGTTCACACCACCCTTTTATGGGGTGGGCTAGAACATGTGAAGGGAAAAAGTTTTCCAACCCCCTTTTATGTGGGGAACTAGAAAAATGTGAAGGAAAAAAGTCCACACCACCTTGTATGTGGTGGGCAGAACATGTGAAAGGGAAAAAAGTCAATGAGGAGAATTACCACCACCCTTTTTTGGGTGGGGTGAAAGTAAGGACTACACTTCATACTTCATGGCGTACTGCTATTAGAACAACCTTTGCCTTTAGTAATATTCTGAATGCTCTACAGAAGGGAAGCCCTTTTGTGAAAAACCAAGTGTGACTGGGGGATTTTAAACATCCATGGTCAACTGAAAAAAATTTTTTAAAAAGAGGTGGGGCCCCAAACCAAAACTTGGGCGGGAAGCCAAAGAAGTTGAAAACCCAAACACAAAACCCTGGCGCCCTTTTCCGCTAAAACCCCTGCAGTTTTACTAAGGGGGGGATCCAAACACTTATGGACAGAATGTTTCGATGTGCAATGAGAATGATCTGTCTTCTAACTAACTAACTACCTAACTTACTAACTAACTAACTAACAGAACATCTCACTTATTTTTGTTTTATTTTTAGTGTTTTATATTGCGGGGCGTGTGGGGCGTTTTTTTTCTTTCCAAATCCCATTTTTTCCCTTCTCTTTTTTGACATCATTCATACATTACGTGTGTGATTGTTTAAACTTCATAATGACACATTTGCTGTGTGTACATAACCACAAGATATTCAGGCAGCACTAGTGTTGAAGCAGTGTTTCTGTAATCTGGGAGACTTCCAGCCTTCTCTTCCACAAACATCTGGTCTCCTCATTGTTGTCTTGCATTGCACATTGCTTGTCACTGAACACATTCTTCCCAGCTGTGATCCCAGCCCATTGATTGTCACTGAACACATGTCTTCCCAGCTGTGATCCCAGCCCATTGGTTGTCACTGAACACATGTCTTCCCAGCTGTGATCCCAGCCCATTGGTTGTCACTGAACACATGTCTTCCCAGCTGTGATCCCAGCCCATTGGTTGTCACTGAACACATGTCTTCCCAGCTGTGATCCCAGCCCATTTGTTGTCACTGAAACACATGTCTTCCCAGCTGTGATCCCAGCCCATTGGTTGTCACTGAACACATGTCTTCCCAGCTGTGATCCCAGCCCATTGGTTGTCACTGAACACATGTCTTCCCAGCTGTGATCCCAGCCCATTGGTTGTCACTGAACACATGTCTTCCCAGCTGTGATCCCAGCCCAGATGAAGGCAGCACTCTGATTGTAACTTAACTTAATTTCTCCCAAACTTTCATCTTAGCCCAACTGAAGACCCCACCATGATAACAAGGATGCCCAGTTCTCGACCAGATAGTGGATTTGCAGTTTCTTCAAGCATGACTCCTGGCAGTTCTTTGGGAAGACCCAGCTCTTGCCTTTATGAGTTATGTAAGTTTATCAGATTGTTTCTTTAGAAATTCATAGTTAAGTGGCAAGCTTCCGGATATTGCTATTTCTTTCTTGTTTTTTTTTTTTTTTGGCATATCCCTTACAGGACGTTTAAGTCATTTCAGTCAACATTAGCATTTTTAAGCTGCTCTTGATGTACTAGGCAAGATTACGCTCAGTAGTTTGCCATTGCTTTCTGAGCGACCGGCTCACATACCGTAAGTTACCAAGCGGCGAGAACCGCTACCGATTCTCGCTCAAGTTATGTTACTCACGAGAATATACAGGATTACGGAGAAAGACGTTAACACCTAGGCCAGTGAGACCGGTTAGTGTGAGCTAGCATATAATATGTGAGCTAAGCTAATAATATTGCTATTATGAATTGCATACACATCCGCCTGTTTATATTGATTGTTTTTTATGTGTTTTGGTTTTCTAAAACTGGTATGCTTTATTTGAAAACTTGATACTGATAATCGTGTGTTATTATTATGATGCCACTTTCAATTGTAAATTTTGTAAATCTAATATTGATTATGTGGTTGTTTCGGGATTTGAAATTTAAATATTGAGCACAACCCACTACTGGCAACGCCGATCGCATTCTGGTACGAACCTAAGGCCTATCCATGTCAATATGGAAGCACTATACTCGAGTTTCGCCCTCATTTGAGCTCGTCAGTAGTGCATATCCCTGACCGGATCCGGAAACAGTCCCGGATCACGCGTGTGAAGCGGGTGTGTAACCACGCGGCACACACTGGACACACCAAATTATCACAACAGAACATCACAACGCTATCCATCGTAGGCTATGCTCAAGATTGCCCAATCGCCGCGACCGACGTCCGTCAATTGATGGGACCCGAACGATCAGGACTTCTCACTGGCAAGGAACACCAGGCCTCCTAATCTAATATCCTCCTAATAGCCTCCTAATCAAAATCTAATATTGTGTTGAGAAACTGTTCAAAGTTCTATCTGGCAAAGTGATTCTTCCTACAGTTAAGACACATTAAGCTGTATGACCTAAAATTAAATCTGGTAATTGTTTATTCTAAAATTAGTAACGTAGTAGACAACTGGCAAGGTTAAGGGGGGAAAAAACAAGAAGAAGGCAGAGAAGTAAATATCTGGATGGCTTGGCGACGTGCATGGTTAGAACTGGAATACTGAGCTGATCCAGTTTTGATGTATAGAAATGTCACATATGTTTTTCATATGTCTTAGCATAACATTTACTTAAGTTTGTAACATGTCAAAACATAGAATGTCACATATGTTTATGATATATATGTCTTAGCATAAGTTATTTGTATTTGTGAGATGTCAAAACATAGAATGTCACATATGTTTATGATATGTCTTAGCATAACAGTTACTTGTGTTTGTGACATGTCAAAACATAGACTGTCACATATGTTTATGATATGTCTTAGCATAACAGTTACTTATGTTTGTGACATGTCAAAACATAGACTGTCACATATGTTTATATAAAAAAGTCGCTTAAAAGTCGACAGGGTCGACTTCATTGCACCGGTTTTATCCCATATGGCTCGGTCTCTTTCCGCAGCACGGAAAGCGTCACACAAAGCACGAACTCCGTAGCTTTTAGCGACGACCCACAGGAGTCTCCGAAACATTTAACTCGTAGACCGAAGGACGCGGCCCGGAATCGAACCCACAACCTTCGGAGCACAAGTCAAACGGCTTGACCACTTTGCCACTATGTCTTAGCATAACAGTTACTTGTGTTTGTGACATGTCAAAACATAGAATGTCACATATGTTTATGATATGTCTTAGCATAACAGTTACTTGTGTTTGTGACATGTCAAAACATAGACTGTCACATATGTTTATGATATGAGTCTAAAACACCTTTTACACACACATGTCCAACTCACGGGATGTTGCATGCACTACCATTAAGTAAAGTTGTGTCTGTGTCATGGAGTAAGAAGTCATATGGCATAGTGGACGATGGGAACCTCGATATATGCAGCCCACACAAGGGCATTCTCCCGCTGTTTATGCTTCATTTCGACACTGCAAGGTGCAAGAGAAACCTGATGAGATGAGATGATGGCATAGTAGATAGTGCATAGACATGCCGACACATCAATTCAGGTTCATCCTCCAATTGAGGATTGAATGTTCCCAGTTGCATGCTGTTCTGGTGTTGAATCAGCCTTGAAAACTAGACACTAGAGATTTCTCTGAAGGATTGGTGATGCTGAAAGGAACTCAACTTCATAATGCAGTAATTAAGTGTATATGGAATCCTTTTCCTTTACACTCACAATCATATGGCATATGTTAAGATTGTTTCACATGATTTCATCTTCAGCTACTCTGTCTGATAGTCAACCACAGCCTGCAGCCAGCTCTTCCCCACAGTACAGCAATCTGGACCTGGCACAAGATCTGTCCAGCATCTTCACTCAAGCCAGTCAACCACTGTTTAGGTATGTCTTGTCATGTATGGGCTGCAGTTGAAGTAGAAGATATCACATTGCGGTTAATATGAAACAAAAGTGATTGTTGTGGTTACTTTAATATGATTGGTTAGTTGTGCTAGTCTAGTGGTTAGTGCACCAGCTCATCAACACAGGTTAGTTGTGCTAGTCTAGTGGTTGGTGCACCAGCTCATCAACACAGGTTAGTTGTGCTAGTCTAGTGGTTGGTGCACCAGCTCATCAACACAGGTTAGTTGTGCTAGTCTAGTGGTTGGTGCACCAGCTCATTAACACAGGTTAGTTGTGCTAGTCTAGTGGTTGGTGCACCAGCTCATCACACAGGTTAGTTGTGCTAGTCTAGTGGTTGGTGCACCAGCTCATCAACACAGGTTAGTTGTGCTAGTCTAGTGGTTGGTGCACCAGCTCATCAACACAGGTTAGTTGTGCTAGTCTAGTGGTTGGTGCACCAGCTCATCAACACAGGTTAGTTGTGCTAGTCTAGTGGTTGGTGCACCAGCTCATCAACACAGGTTAGTTGTGCTAGTCTAGTGGTTAGTGCACCAGCTCATCAACACAGGTTAGTTGTGCTAGTCTAGTGGTTGGTGAACCAGCTCATCAACACAGGTTAGTTGTGCTAGTCTAGTGGTTGGTGCACCAGCTCACCAACACAGGTTAGTTGTGCTAGTCTAGTGGTTGGTGCACCACCTCACCAACACAGGTTAGTTGTGCTAGTCTAGTGGTTAGTGCACCAGCTCACCAACACAGGTTAGTTGTGCTAGTCTAGTGGTTAGTGCACCAGCTCATCAACACAGGTTAGTTGTGCTAGTCTAGTGGTTAGTGCACCAGCTCATCAGCACAGGTTAGTTGTGCTAGTCTAGTGGTTAGTGCACCAGCTCACCAACACAGGTTAGTTGTGCTAGTCTAGTGGTTAGTGCACCAGCTCACCAACACAGGTTGTGCTAGTCTAGTGGTTAGTGCACCAGCTCACCAACACAGGTTAGTTGTGCTAGTCTAGTGGTTAGTGCACCAGCTCACCAACACAGGTTAGTTGTGCTAGTCTAGTGGTTAGTGCACCAGCTCATCAACACAGGTTAGTTGTGCTTGTCTAGTGGTTAGTGCACCAGCTCACCAACACAGGTTAGTTGTGCTAGTCTAGTGGTTAGTGCACCAGCTCACCAACACAGGTTAGTTGTGCTAGTCTAGTGGTTAATGCACCAGCTCACCAACACAGGTTAGTTGTGCTAGTCTAGTGGTTAGTGCACCAGCTCATCAACACAGGTTAGTTGTGCTAGTCTAGTGGTTAGTGCAACAGCTCATCAACACAGGTTAGTTGTGCTAGTCTAGTGGTTAGTGCACCAGCTCATCAACACAGGTTAGTTGTGCTAGTCTAGTGGTTAGTGCACCAGCTCATCAACACAGGTTAGTTGTGCTAGTCTAGTGGTTAGTGCACCAGCTCGTCAACACAGGTTAGTTGTGCTAGTCTAGTGGTTAGTGCACCAGCTCATCAACACAGGTTAGTTGTGCTAGTCTAGTGGTTAGTGCACCAGCTCACCAACACAGGTTAGTTGTGCTAGTCTAGTGGTTAGTGCACCAGCTCATCAACACAGGTTAGTTGTGCTAGTCTAGTGGTTAGTGCACCAGCTCACCAACACAGGTTAGTTGTGCTAGTCTAGTGGTTAGTGCACCAGCTCACCAACACAGGTTAGTTGTGCTAGTCTAGTGGTTAGTGCACTAGCTCATCAACAGGTTAGTTGTGCTAGTTTAGTGGTTAGTGCACCAGCTCATCAACACAGGTTAGTTGTGCTAGTCTAGTGGTTAGTGCACCAGCTCATCAACACAGGTTAGTTGTGCTAGTCTAGTGGTTAGTGCACCAGCTCACCAACACAGGTTAGTTGTGCTAGTCTAGTGGTTAGTGCACCAGCTCACCAACACAGGTTAGTTGTGCTAGTCTAGTGGTTAGTGCACTAGCTCATCAACACAGGTTAGTTGTGCTAGTCTAGTGGTTGGTGCACCAGCTCATCAACACAGGTTAGTTGTGCTAGTCTAGTGGTTGGTGCACCAGCTCATCAACACAGGTTAGTTGTGCTAGTCTAGTGGTTGGTGCACCAGCTCATTAACACAGGTTAGTTGTGCTAGTCTAGTGGTTGGTGCACCAGCTCATCAACACAGGTTAGTTGTGCTAGTCTAGTGGTTGGTGCACCAGCTCATCAACACAGGTTAGTTGTGCTAGTCTAGTGGTTGGTGCACCAGCTCATCAACACAGGTTAGTTGTGCTAGTCTAGTGGTTGGTGCACCAGCTCATCAACACAGGTTAGTTGTGCTAGTCTAGTGGTTGGTGCACCAGCTCATCAACACAGGTTAGTTGTGCTAGTCTAGTGGTTGGTGCACCAGCTCATCAACACAGGTTAGTTGTGCTAGTCTAGTGGTTAGTGCACCAGCTCATCAACACAGGTTAGTTGTGCTAGTCTAGTGGTTGGTGAACCAGCTCATCAACACAGGTTAGTTGTGCTAGTCTAGTGGTTGGTGCACCAGCTCACCAACACAGGTTAGTTGTGCTAGTCTAGTGGTTGGTGCACCAGCTCACCAACACAGGTTAGTTGTGCTAGTCTAGTGGTTAGTGCACCAGCTCACCAACACAGGTTAGTTGTGCTAGTCTAGTGGTTAGTGCACCAGCTCATCAACACAGGTTAGTTGTGCTAGTCTAGTGGTTAGTGCACCAGCTCATCAACACAGGTTAGTTGTGCTAGTCTAGTGGTTAGTGCACCAGCTCACCAACACAGGTTAGTTGTGCTAGTCTAGTGGTTAGTGCACCAGCTCACCAACACAGGTAGTTGTGCTAGTCTAGTGGTTAGTGCACCAGCTCACCAACACAGGTTAGTTGTGCTAGTCTAGTGGTTAGTGCACCAGCTCACCAACACAGGTTAGTTGTGCTAGTCTAGTGGTTAGTGCACCAGCTCATCAACACAGGTTAGTTGTGCTAGTCTAGTGGTTAGTGCACCAGCTCACCAACACAGGTTAGTTTGTGCTAGTCTAGTGGTTAGTGCACCAGCTCACCAACACAGGTTAGTTGTGCTAGTCTAGTGGTTAAGTGCACCAGCTCACCAACACAGGTTAGTTGTGCTAGTCTAGTGGTTAGTGCACCAGCTCATCAACACAGGTTAGTTGTGCTAGTCTAGTGGTTAGTGCACCAGCTCATCAACACAGGTTAGTTGTGCTAGTCTAGTGGTTAGTGCACCAGCTCATCAACACAGGTTAGTTGTGCTAGTCTAGTGGTTAGTGCACCAGCTCATCAACACAGGTTAGTTGTGCTAGTCTAGTGGTTAGTGCACCAGCTCAGTCAACACAGGTTAGTTGTGCTAGTCTAGTGGTTAGTGCACCAGCTCATCAACACAGGTTAGTTGTGCTAGTCTAGTGGTTAGTGCACCAGCTCACCAACACAGGTTAGTTGTGCTAGTCTAGTGGTTAGTGCACCAGCTCATCAACACAGGTTAGTTGTGCTAGTCTAGTGGTTAGTGCACCAGCTCACCAACACAGGTTAGTTGTGCTAGTCTAGTGGTTAGTGCACCAGCTCACCAACACAGGTTAGTTGTGCTAGTCTAGTGGTTAGTGCACTAGCTCATCAACAGGTTAGTTGTGCTAGTTTAGTGGTTAGTGCACCAGCTCATCAACACAGGTTAGTTGTGCTAGTCTAGTGGTTAGTGCACCAGCTCATCAACACAGGTTAGTTGTGCTAGTCTAGTGGTTAGTGCACCAGCTCACCAACACAGGTTAGTTGTGCTAGTCTAGTGGTTAGTGCACCAGCTCACCAACACAGGTTAGTTGTGCTAGTCTAGTGGTTAGTGCACTAGCTCATCAACACAGGTTAGTTGTGCTAGGTCTAGTGGTTAGTGCACCAGCTCATCAACACAGGTTAGTTGTGCTAGTCTAGTGGTTAGTGCACCAGCTCATCAACACAGGTTAGTTGTGCTAGTCTAGTGGTTAGTTCACCAGCTCATCAACACAGGTTAGTTGTGCTAGTCTAGTGGTTAGTGCACCAGCTCATCAACACAGGTTAGTTGTGCTAGTCTAGTGGTTAGTGCACCAGCTCATCAACACAGGTAGTTGTGCTAGTCTAGTTTAGTGCACCAGCTCATCAACACAGGTTAGTTGTGCTAGTCTAGTGGTTAGTGCACCAGCTCATCAACACAGGTTAGTTGTGCTAGTCTAGTGGTTAGTGCACCAGCTCATCAACACAGGTTAGTTGTGCTAGTCTAGTGGTTAGTGCACCAGCTCACCAACACAGGTTAGTTGTGCTAGTCTAGTGGTTAGTGCACCAGCTCATCAACACAGGTTAGTTGTGCTAGTCTAGTGGTTAGTGCACCAGCTCATCAACACAGGTTAGTTGTGCTAGTCTAGTGGTTAGTGCACCAGCTCATCAACACAGGTTAGTTGTGCTAGTCTAGTGGTTAGTGCACCAGCTCATCAACACAGGTTAGTTGTGCTAGTCTAGTGGTTAGTGCACCAGCTCATCAACACAGGTTAGTTGTGCTAGTCTAGTGGTTAGTGCACCAGCTCATCAACACAGGTTAGTTGTGCTAGTCTAGTGGTTAGTGCACCAGCTCACCAACACAGGTTAGTTGTGCTATAGTATGTCCCGAAAAGAATGCCTTCATTCACGATCAATTATTTTGAAAACTGTCTGTTGCATCGTTATGAAATTTTTCCTGCCGTCTTATATTTACCCCCACCCAAGGAATATGTCTTTGATAAGTCCAAAAGCAACTTAAATCATCGAAAGCGGCGACATTTCTTTGATGTTTTGCTGAAAAACTAGTGATTTCTCGCTAACAATTTGTGTTTACAGTAATGGACCGCTCCTCCAATTCAGATGACACACAAGGCAGAGCAGATTCATATGGGAGTGGGTGCAATGAAAGAACTAGCTTAAAAGTCTACAGGGTCAGCTGCATTTGCACCGGTTGTATCCCATATGGCTCAGTTTTCTTTTCCAGCAGCGCGGAAAGCGTCGCACAAAGCACAAACTCCGTACCTCCAGCGACGCATCCTCGGGAGTCTCCGAAAAAATGTACTCGTGAAATGGGCACTGGCCCGGAATTGAACATACAACCTTCGGAGGCCAAGTCAGACGGCTTGACCACTTCACCACAGAGAATCCCGAGAGGGGTGTATATTTGAATAGACAGAATTTACAGAGGCAGGGGTAAATAATTTGAAATGACAGGAAAATAGGAGTAATTTCTTACCTTATTTTCATTCCTTCTGTTTCTTCAGCTGCTGGGTTTAAAAATGGTGTACACAAGTATTCGTGTTAGCTTTTTTATATTGAGTTCGTGAAAAGCTTCCAAATAGCTGTGGTTAATGTCGTATGGAGTGACCAGAAATGATAACGCAATTTAGTCATCAGTTCCAATTTTTTAAGGATCTGTTCAGCTGTCTGTGTAGTTTGTTCACACGTACACATGGGTGACAGACCCGCTTTGAGTCTTCGTGAAAGATTGTCTACTCTGCTGTTTACCTTCAGAAAATGGAACATGATTACCTTTTTGCATTTATGAAAATAGTTGTCAGTGTCTCGTAGTGGGCTTTTTCTTAACAAACCAAAAAGGGTTGGTCCTCTTTTGTTTGAAGTTTATAGATTGATTCATATGCACGTGTTTTTGTCCCCTTTGACAACGTGTTTGCTCTCATTTTTTTGGGTTATGCCACATTATGTCATTTTCCACTGCGGGGGACTCTTCTGTTTGTATTCAATGCGTTTTGGTTTTTTGTGTGTTTTTGGGGGGTTTTGTGTTTTTTTTCAAACAGTTGTTTGTCCCCGCTGGGGGGCCTTGGGAATTGAAAATTCATCACGGGGAATAAAAAACTGTTTCCATTGACATTATGCTGATGCGTAATGTTTAGGGCCTGCAAATTCTTCTGAAATTTGTAGAAAAAACCCAGGTTGGGGGGCACGTGGATTAAGGTCGGCGATCTGCTCAAAATTTCATCGTTTTCGGAGGGATTCCAGTAGGTTGATGACTGCTCTCGGTTGCATAAAATTCAATCCATCCTTTCTCCAATAATCCTCTTCCTCTTTCAACACATGGTCCTCACATTTTCCAGTAACTTTTATCAATATTTAATAGCGCGGACTGGATTAGCATCCTGACATCAGACAATTTGAATATAGTATTGTCAACTGCCACCTGTCCTTTAATTTTAGCCCAGACAAGTTCTATAGGGTTAAAATGAGAATGGTACGGCGAAAGTCTCAAGCACCCATGACGATACTCTTCTATCAACTTGTCGATTTGATATTTCTTGCTTTTTGGCGTCTGTTATACAAGGGACAACAATTCTAGCTAGAAATACGTTTCTGGAAATGGTATATTTTCCATTCGGAGTAATATCTTTATTGCTCCCTTTGTGCTCGATGCTGTAGGTATTTTGTCTTCTTGGGCAACAACATTGATATCATGCATTGTCCATAATTGGACATGACGGTCTATCTAGGGATGGAAGCACAGTATTCTCGAGCCAATCTCTAAATACATTACCATTCATCTTATTATAATAATCCCTATTGTCTGTATGCTTTGATACGAACACGAGCCCAGCATTCTGTTGTAAGCCATTATGCGTATTACCAGCATGGGCCATGACCAAAAGCTGTCCTATACTACTGGGCACATATCGCTTTATCTGTCCATCCACTGATTGCTATTCCTTATCACTTGTGTGGTGCGCATTGATCCACATTTCATCCAAACACACTATGCCATAAATTTCTTTGCGCATTTCCCTTATTTCACGTAGGTATCTGCTTCTCATGGATCCTAAATGCGGTTGCTCACAAAGGTTATTTCTGCTGCCCTTGCACTTTCAAATAATGAAGATAATGTCCTTATAATTTTCTACAAAGTAGATTTGGATAGCTCTATGTTATTGTTCTTTCTGAACCAAACCCTAAGTTTTCTTACAGTCACTGTTTCTTTGGCATCCAGCATTTTTATAATGCTGGATAATCCTGGATATAAAATCCAAAATTTTTATAATTTTAGGAGTCCCCGTGGTGAAGTGGTCAAGCCTTTTGACTCGGGCTCCAAAGGTCGTGGGTTCGATTCCGGGCCGCATCCTTCGGTTCACGAGTTAAATTTTTCGGAGACTTCTGTGGGTCATCGCTAGAGCTGCAGAGTTCGTGCTTTGTGCGATGCTTTCCGCGCTGCGGAAAGAGACCGAGCCATATGGAATAGAACCCGGTGCAATGAAGTCGACCCTGTCGTATATCAAGCGATTTTTTAAAGCATTTTAATAATAGCTCGCCTTATGACATCTTTGTCAAAGCTGTCGACGAAATGACCGTTTTCTCAAACCCAATGCATGCATTGTTCTTTTTTTCGGAATTTGTAATAGTATAAAACAGTTTCCTGCGATCAGCTCCTTGACAAAAATATGTGTACAACTTCATAGTGTATAATTTCGCATTCAATCCCATTGAAAAATATTCACACATTTCAATGTTAGCGATAAGTGGTAAGATTTAAAAAAAAAGCAAAGAAACATATTAATCAGGTTTCATGAAATAACCCACATTTTGAGACACCTCTGAATGAACAGTCCTAATTTAAACAACGCGGGTAGTTAGCATAAGGCCAATCCCGTGAAAAAACGAACAATATTCAACACTGAACGCTGATTGTCTGGCTACGCTGTAATACATTTCAAATTATGAATTTCATCTCAGACCCGCAAATTATATATCGCATATAAACAAAACTTTGAAATCTGCTGTAAAATCTCCAGAACAAAAATTGTTTTGTTGGGTGGACATAATGATAAGAATGATAAGGTTATATACTAAATCTCATAATTTTCACTCAGTTGGTTACTGAGATATGGATGTTTATATTGGGGCCAAAAAAAAAAAAAAAAAGACTATAGTCTAGTGGTTAGTGCACCAGCTCATCAACACGTTAGTTGTTCTAGTGGTTAGTGCACCAGCTCATCAACACAGGTTAGTTGTGCTAGTCTAGTGGTTAGTGCACCAGCTCATCAACACAGGTTAGTTGTGCTAGTCTAGTCGTTAGTGCACCAGCTCATCAACACAGGTTAGTTGTGCTAGTCTAGTCGTTAGTGCACCAGCTCATCAACACAGGTTAGTTGTGCTAGTCTAGTGGTTAGTGCACCAGCTCATCAACACACGTTAGTTGTGCTAGTCTAGTGGTTAGTGCACCAGCTTATCAACACAGGTTAGTTGTGCTAGTCTAGTGGTTAGTGCACCAGCTCATCAACACAGGTTAGTTGTGCTAGTCTAGTGGTTAGTGCACCAGCTCAACACAGGTTAGTTGTGCTAGTCTAGTGGTTAGTGCACCAGCTTATCAACACAGGTTAGTTGTCCTAGTCTAGTGGTTAGTGCACCAGCTTACCAACACAGGTTAGTTGTGCTAGTCTAGTGGTTAGTGCACCAGCTCGTCAACACAGGTTAGTTGTGCTAGTCTAGTGGTTAGTGCACCAGCTCATCAACACAGGTTAGTTGTGCTAGTCTAGTGGTTAGTGCACCAGCTTATCAACACAGGTTAGTTGTGCAAGTCTAGTGGTTAGTGCACAAGCTCATCAACACAGGTTAGTTGTGCTAGTCTAGTGGTTAGTGCACCAGCTCATCAACACAGGTTAGTTGTGCTAGTCTAGTGGTTAGTGCACCAGCTCATCAACACAGGTTAGTTGTGCTAGTCTAGTGGTTAGTGCACCAGCTTATCAACACAGGTTAGTTGTGTTAGTCTAGTGGTTAGTGCACCAGCTTATCAACACAGGTTAGTTGTGCTAGTGGTTAGTGCACCAGCTCACCAACACAGGTTAGTTGTGCTAGTCTAGTGGTTAGTGCACCAGCTCATCAACACAGGTTAGTTGTGCTAGTCTAGTGGTTAGTGCACCAGCTCACCAACACAGGTTAGTTGTGCTAGTCTAGTGGTTAGTGCACCAGCTCATCAACACAGGTTAGTTGTGCTAGTCTAGTGGTTAGTGCACCAGCTCACCAACACAGGTTAGTTGTGCTAGTCTAGTGGTTAGTGCACCAGCTCACCAACACAGGTTAGTTGTGCTAGTCTAGTGGTTAGTGCACCAGCTCACCAACACAGGTTAGTTGTGCTATAGTATGTCCCGAAAAGAATGCCTTCATTCACGATCAATTATTTTGAAAACTGTCTGTTGCATCGTTATGAAATTTTTCCTGCCGTCTTATATTTACCCCCACCCAAGGAATATGTCTTTGATAAGTCCAAAAGCAACTTAAATCATCGAAAGCGGCGACATTTCTTTGATGTTTTGCTGAAAAACTAGTGATTTCTCGCTAACAAATTTGTGTTTACAGTAATGGACGCTCCTCCAATTCAGATGACACACAAGGCAGAGCCAGATTCATATGGGAGTGGGTGCAATGAAAGAACTAGCTTAAAAGTCTACAGGGTCAGCTGCATTTCACCGGGTTGTATCCCATATGGCTCAGTTTCTTTCCGCAGCGCGGAAAGCGTCGCACAAAGCACAAACTCCGTACCTCCAGCGACGACCCTCGGGAGTCTCCGAAAAAATGTACTCGTGAAATGGGCACGGCCCGGAATCGAACATACAACCTTCGGAGCCCAAGTCAGACGGCTTGACCACTTCACTACAGAGAATCCCGAGAGGGGTGTAATATTAGAATAGACAGAATTTACAGAGGCATGTGGTAAATAATTTGTAAATTGACAGGAAAGTAGAAGGAATATATTTCTTACCTTAATTTTCATATCCTTCTTGTTTCTTCAGCTGCTGGTTAATAATGTGTACACAAGTATTCGTGTTAGCTTTTTATATTGAGTCCGTGAAAGCTTCCAAATAGCTGTGCGTTAATGTGCGTATGGAGTGACCAGAAATAATAACGCAATTTAGTCATCATGTTTCCATTTGTAAGGATCTGTTCAGCTGTCTGTGTAGTTTGTTCACACGTACACATGGGTGACAGACCCGCTTTGAGTCTTCGTGAAAGATTGTCTACTCTGCTGTTTAACGTTCAGAGATGGAACATGATTACCTGTTTTGCACTATGAAAATAGTTGTCAGTGTCTCTGTAGTGGGCTTTCTTCTTAACGACCAAGATGTTGGTCCTCTTTTCGTTGAAGTTTATAGATTGATTCATATGCACGTGTGTTGTCCCCTAATTTGACAACGTGTTTGCTCTCATGTTTCTTGTTATGCCACAATATGTCAGTTTCCACTGCAATGTTACTCTTCTGTTTGTATTCAATGCGTTTTGTGTTTGTGTGTGTTTTTGTGTTTTTTTCAATACAGTTGTTTGTCACCGCTGAGGGCTTGCGGAATTGAAAATTCATCACTGTGGAATACAAACTAGTCTAGTGGTTAGTGCACCAGCTCATCAACACAGGTTAGTTGTGCTAGTCTAGTGGTTAGTGCACTAGCTCATCAACACAGGTTAGTTGTGCTAGTCTAGTGGTTAGTGCACCAGCTCATCATCACAGGTTAGTTGTGCTAGTCTAGTGGTTAGTGCATGCCATACCATAGGACACGGCACGTGCCACCAAACATACAAAAGGGTGAACAGGATTTTCCCCATACAGACACTGGAGTGGACAGCAATAGGAGAGAGAAACCAAGGGGAACAGGATAGCGGCATAGAACAGCAACGAGATACGCTGTGAAGCTGCGAGAAGAAGCGGTTCGGTTTTCAGCAGAAAAGATCTGGACGATGCAATGTTTATGAGGCGAGGAATGAGGTAGCAACGGAGATTCATTCTGTAACGGACCTAGACGATATTGAAACAGAAACGATGGAACAAGTGGAAGGAAGATAGCTGGGAGTCGGAGACGTAGGATTTTAAGAATTGTTTTGGGAAACTAGTTCTTAGATGCTTTTGAATGAAGACCGACCATGTCTTAAATGGCACTTCATTTTTTTTCGAGTAGTTTGATCAATGAAAGATTCTACAGCGCATTAATAAATGCCGTCCTTCAGTTCTCACGATTTCTCCGTCAGTTGTTATGTCCGTTCGCCGCGTTTGAGCATTTTTCAAACAGGTGAGAAGATATTCGTTTTGTTGTTGACTGTTAATTATTATCATTAACGAGCATTGGCCCAGCCCCCCGGCACTTGGGGTCTTGATTCCGGGAGTGATGAATCCGTTTAACCAAGTTTTATGGCGCCGCAAAACGAATACGTCCATAACATTCATAATTGCCTCATGTATATATAGACGATTGCACACCAGCTGTGAAACTCGTTCTGGGATGCACAACATGGAGTTCTGAACAGAAAACCGGAAGCAAGCTGCACTGTAGAGCAAACGTTCGACACAGTAAATTAATGAATGTTGATAATGTTTGTTTAACTAACGCCTCCGCCTCCTCAATTATATGAAGTAATATTGTGGTACACGCACAAAGTAAGTTACACATATTTAAATGATCTTCTCGATGTCTGCTTTTCAAAGACATATCACGCGTGCTAACGCTTAAGATTTTAACAGAACAGCCTTCAACATGATTATGGAATTAAACGTAGTACACACAGTGAGTCATGCCATTACGAGTTAGAGACACATTTGCACGGCACACTAAGCAAAGAAACACAGTATATAATGCATAGCAAATAGGAAAAATGATACACACATGATTGGATGTACTGCCGACGCGCATTTATAGTAATAAGTTACTCTATCGAAAGGACATTCGCTATTTCTGTGAACATTACAGAAAGTCTCGACTTGTTTTCAGGACACCAATGCATTTAGCCACCTACATTTGTTGGACATCTACATTATACGTTCACCGTTGATTTATAGCTGCTGCCAACACTTTTGCATGTCTGCATTATCGGCGCAAAAGTCAGTTAGTGCATATTACAACATTTTTATATGCACACTTCAAAATTAGGATGACGTCATATGTCAGGATGGATGTCACGTACACCACGGACATTTCCCTCCACCATAATTAACAAGGAAATCTGGATTTTACGTTCTTTGGACGTTGCACACATCTGAACATATTTACAGCTGGACATGATACTGGTTATATTGAAGATTATTTTCACCACCAAGGTTTTCCGACACTGTGAATTGGACACATTACTTTCGATAGATTTGGTAGTTATATTAACGGAATACTACCAAGATATCAGAACATTACCTGGATAATACCATTTAACCATGTGCATCATGGCACAGTTTGGACTTGGATTACCTGAATTTTAAATCACTACACTTCACGGGAAACATAGACGCACATATCATCACGGACAAATTGTATCACACCACACATCAGTCAACTTACGTCGGGATCAGTCAGTTGCCATACTACACGGATACCAGAAATGAAGGACATGACAACTCAACGTTCGACATTTGCACAACAAACGAGCAGGTATCTTCGAAGATCGGTCGCAAACCAAGTGTAATTTGATTGCTCTGTTTCAAGTCGCAGAGAGCAACGATCACGACACCATTTCCGTTTCGTCGTCATTCTACTGCAGATATATCGACAACGGTCATACCTGTTGGCAACCTGTTGGAGTATCATGACAATCGTTCAGGCCAGTGATAATTGTTGTGGTTGTTGATTATTATAACATTGGTTGTCGCATAATGAGGTGCCGTTTTGCAAATATGTCAATATTCATTAACATCCATGGGTAATTCTAAAGTAGTTAAGGACGCTTGATTACTTTAGGAATCGTCTGTGTTAGCTAGCGTGAGGTCAATACGAAGTCATTTATATTGATCTTGCGTGTGATAACACATATTTGTTATTTGTCGTAATTGTAAGTAGTATGCGAGGGGTTGTTTTCGCGTAAATTTCAGGAGTAGTAATTTTGTCTTTTATAAATGAAATATTTTTTTTTCGTCTCACGTCAGTCGTCTTTTATCAGTGTTAGTGTTTGGTTCACTGTGCTTATATATTTATATTCTTTATACTGAACATATTTTTCCATAATAATTCCTGTGGTTTACATATGTCACGTTTGGTATAATTGTGATATATTTGGAGTGATATATTCTTTCGTAGTCGTCAACTGTACATTGTCATTTAAGTTGATTGTTGATTTGTATTCATACTACAACTATACTATCGACTCTGTTCCTTGAACATAGACCTGCATATCTATCTTTCCTACGTCGCGATTATATTTCAGCTAGATAGATTATTATACAGGTAGGTCAACATGTCTACACTGCAAGAGTTCATAGACTTGGGTGAGAAGACGGGTTTAACTGGTGCTGAACTTAGGAATTGGGCAAAACATGAGTTCAGCGAACAACAAAAAGAAGAGAAACGACGTGAGAAGGAAGAACGACAGGAACGACTGGCAGCAGAAAATGAAGCTAAACAACTTCAGGCTGCACGTGAGAAGGAGGAATGACAGGAACGACTCACTCTTGAGAGGGAACTGAAAGAAAAGAAGATGGCTATCAAACAAAATGAACTAGCTTTGGAACGCGAAAGAATAGAAGCTAGAGAAAAAGAATTGACTTTGGAACGCGAGAGGATAGCAGCGGAAAAAGAGAAGTTAATTATAGAAATGCAATTGAAAGAGAAGCAAATAGCCGCAGAGGCTGAGATGAAAGAGAAGCAAATAGCCGCAGAGGCAGAGATGAAGGCAAAGCAAATAGCCGCAGAGGCAGAAATCAAGGAGAAACAACTGGCTTTTTATAAAGAGAGGCTTGCAACAGAGACACTTTGGAAAGACAAGGAGGTTTAGGGTAATTTAAAAGTCAAGACTTTAGAGATGGAACGTGAAGCAGAAATAGAACGGGAGAAATTATAAGCAAAACAAAGTGATCCAGTAAAGAAGTACCAAGGTCTTTTTCGCAACTTTCAACAAGGCGATTCGGTAAGTTCCTGGATTACTAATTTTGAAGTGCTCGTAAAGTTCTACAAGGTACCGGAACAGGACGTACCGATTCTGTTCCACAGGCATCTCGCGTTGGAGCCTTTAAAAGTAATTGAGTTAATACCTGAGGACTTGCGTACCAACTACAAATATATGAGAGATCGTGTTTTGGCACGAGTCGGGTTTACGTACTAAGTTTAAAACACTTACTCCTAAATCCAACCAAACTTTTCAGGATTTTGTGTCTGAATTATCCTCATGTTTTGATAAATGGACTAAAGCCGCTGATATTGGGTCTGATTACGATAAAATTCGAGACTTAATAGTTAGGGATAGACTGCTATCTGCAGTACCTGAGGCCATGTCTGTATTTTTGGTTGAGAACAAATGCAAAAATCTTAGTGAGATGGAATCTAAAGGTGAGTCTTATTTTAATGCACATAGAGATATCTTCGCTAACTGCACAACCAGAGCTTGTGATAGGAGCAAGCGCTAGATTCCAGAGAGCAATGGTAAGTTTAGGAAATTTAATGGTAATAAAGGTAGAAACAGTCCGTACCAATGTCCCAATCGAGATGGAGATAGACCAAGAAAGGGACATTTCACCAGATGTCAATATTGCAAATTGTCCCATGGACATTGAGAAATGTGTGATAAACACCCTGGATATTTAGATTATTTAAGGGACATCACAGCAAAGAAAAAGAGTAAGTATGATTCTTACAAGAGGAGCATTAAATGTTTCTCGTGTCGGGCGTACGGGCATACCAGCAGGTCTTGTCCGATGAAAAATTCGTGGAAAGAGGCGAGTACAGCATATGTATTTTCGAGTAGTAGTGACTCAGATGATCTAGAGGACACACACGCAGCCATTATAGAGTCATACAATAACAGAACAGGTAAGGAAGGTCATAATAATGATGATGACCTCACATCAGACCACAAGAGGCATATACATGAAGCGAATGCTTCGTCACGGTACTCTGATGATACACCAAGCGTGGGTTAATGGTGTACCAACAACCTGTGTTAGAGACACAGGATCTGATATTACTGGAGTTAGTCACAAACTAATGAACAAAAGTGACTTTACACATAACAACATCTGTTGCAGAACATTTGGGGGTACAATAGAAATGTACAAAACCGCATGGGTCAGCATAAAATGCCCATATTATGAAGGTAAAGTGTGCGCAGCAGTACTACCAAACCATGTGCTGGGTTGATAATTGGTAACATCGCTGATGTCAAAGATTACGTTCAAACTATAGAACGCAAACTTGATGTGATACTCACAGAAACACAAACCCACGTATCACAAGAAGAAGGAATTACACATTCATTAAAAGTTCAACCGACTGTTAATAACAACAGTGGCACACAAAAAGAGAACAAAAGTTAAACACAATGGTGACAAACAACAGACGACATGGGATATTGTAACCATATTTATTACAAACATTTTGATGTGGCTTAAATTGACCTTATCTCAGGTTACATCCATAGTCACGAACACATCCTCACAAACAAAAGCATATATTGATGATATTGTGAATAAAAATACAGTCATTCAATCACTCAAGAAAATTTACACACAAGTCAATAATAACAAACAAAATTACAATAAACAAAATGCATTGTTGAATGCGTGCTTTATTTGCTTCTGCTACAAATTAATCAAATATACTTTATTGTCATTATATATACGAGTGAAAATTATGACAGGGTTCAAGTCAACAAAGTTGAAAAGTACAAATATTAGCATTCATACAGTCACAGAAACACCATAAGTATGTAAGAAAGAAAAGAGGAAGAAAGAGAGAGAAAGTGAATAAAACGAAGAATAAAAGAAAAAATTAAGGAAAATAAAATGGGATGAATGTGAAAGTGTTAGGTTTATATCAACACATAATACACTACAGACACATTAGGGTCTTAGGTCTTATTACTTAGTTTTGCTAGGTGTCACTGATATAAATATATACTTTTCAGAGGTGTTCACACTATCTCATATCTCCACACTCAGTTGTGTGAAAATATTTCAGTTCTCTATTCGTCGGATAATTGTTCTTAACTATATCTTTATTAGAGAACTTAATAAATTAATTGATTTAAATATTAATTCTTGTTGAATCAGAATATTCTAGTATATTTCTGATTTATTTTCTTAGAAGTTTTGAATCTTTGAAAGGTATGATTCTTCACAAGTATATGTCGATACTGAAGATCTGCAATAGTTTAATCAATCATATTCTATGAGATATTCTCAGTCGTTTATGGTAAATAGAGAGACAGAGCTATATTCAAATATTCAGTTATTCAGTTATATATATTATAAATGTTATTGTTTCTGTTCCTTCATATATTGTTAAGAAATATTCGTTCAAAGAGCACCTAATTAGAGATCCAATGTTATGATAATCTTCAACTAGGTTAGTTAATACTTTGCGAATACATAGTTTAGATAAATGGATACATAGTTTGTGTATTTCTCATTATTGGCAGAGTCATCGTGTGTTGAAGATATGACTCGGACTATATATTTTACCTACACATTCGAGAGACTGCATACTTGGATCGTGTGATTCTCCATTCGAACCATTATGAACATTAAGTATATTTATTGTTATCTTTATTCAAAAATAGTTCAGGAGTGCAAATATGTGACTTTCATGAACTGACAGTATCGGTGTATTTAACTGATATAATTTCTTTATGAAATGTATTTTAGTGATTAGATTATTATGTTGAAATAATTAGAGGTAGTTAATTACAAATTAGTGAGTTAAAAGTTCGTAATATTATTTCAGTAATGTATTATGTTCGAATAAGTTATATTAATTCTCATTAGTTCACCGCATAATTATTGAAGGTAGAAGTAGTCGTCAATGTTCCCAAAATATCCACTGTTTAAGGAATCTCTAAAGTTTCTCAAAGTTTGGAGCGGCTACGTGGACCCTACCCATGGATATATTATGGATCAACAAAGTATATGTATTATACAGGAACAACGACCAACGGCAACTGAAATAGTATACTGGAAACCTCATTATTACCCTCGTCCTTTAACTCATGGTATTACCTAGAGTGAGGACGCTTGTCTTATGACAAGTAGGGACTAATATGTTATTAGTTGGACTGATCCTCCCATAGATCAGCCACACGACGTCCAACGTTAGGATTTGACTAGTGGGCGTGCCCGTCTTATGTGTTATTTTTTTAGGATAGGTAAGGGGGTAGACCAGGAGCTAATTAGTTGTTGTTAAAATTGTTGTAAATGTTGTATCATATTAGTACATAATATAGAAGTACATACATATATTAATAGAGAAAAAAAATGATGAATCATTTTTTTTTATCTGGTAGGGGGCATAATGCCATAAGACACGGCACGCACCACCAAACATACAAAAGGGTGAACAGGATTTTCTCCATACGGACACTAGAGTGGACAGCAATAAGAGAAAGAAAACAAGGGGAACAGAATAGCGTCAGAGAACAGCAACGGGATACGCTGTGCAACTGCGACAGGAGGCGCTTCGGTTTTTTCAAGGAGTTCAGTGCAGAGAAGCAAGTGGGAAAGATCTGGACGATGCAGTGTTTATGAGGCGAGGAATGAGGTGGCAACGGAGATTCATTCCGTAAAGGACCTAGACGATATTGGAACAGGAACGATGGAACAAGTGGAAGGAAGATAGCTGGGAGTCGGAGACGTAGGATTTTAAGAATTGTTTTGGGAAACTAGTTCTTAGATGCTTTTGAATGAAGACCGACCATGGCACTTCATTTTTCTTTGAGTCGTTTGATCAATGAAAGATTCTACAGCGCATTAATAAATGCCGTCCTTCAGTTCTCACGATGTTTCCGTCAGTTGTTATGTCCGTTCGCCGCGTTTGAGCATTTTTCAAACAGGTGAGAAGATATTTCGTTTTGTTGTTGACTGTTAATTATTATCATTAACGAGCATTGGCCCAGCCCCCTGGCAGTGCATCAGCTTATCAACACAGGTTAGTTGTGCTAGTCTAGTGGTTAGTGCACCAGCTCATCAACACAGGTTAGTTGTGCTAGTCTAGTGGTTGGTGCACCAGCTCATCAACACAGGTTAGTTGTGCTAGTCTAGTGGTTGGTGCACCAGCTCATCAACACAGGTTAGTTGTGCTAGTCTAGTGGTTAGTGCACCAGCTCATCAACACAGGTTAGTTGTGCTTGTCTAGTGGTTAGTGCACCAGCTCATCAACACAGGTTAGTTGTGCTAGTCTAGTGGTTAGTGCACCAGCTCATCAACACAGGTTAGTTGTGCTAGTCTAGTGGTTAGTGCACCAGCTCACCAACACAGGTTAGTTGTGCTAGTCTAGTGGTTAGTGCACCAGCTCACCAACACAGGTTAGTTGTGCTAGTCTAGTGGTTAGTGCACCAGCTCACCAACACAGGTTAGTTGTGCTAGTCTAGTGGTTGGTGCACCAGCTCACCAACACAGGTTAGTTGTGCTAGTCTAGTGGTTGGTGCACCAGCTCACCTACACAGGTTAGTTGTGCTAGTCTAGTGGTTGGTGCACCAGCTCACCAACACAGGTTAGTTGTGCTAGTCTAGTGGTTGGTGCACCAGCTCATCAACACAGGTTAGTTGTGCTAGTCTAGTGGTTAGTGCACCAGCTCATCAACACAGGTTAGTTGTGCTAGTCTAGTGGTTAGTGCACCAGCTCATCAACACAGGTTAGTTGTGCTAGTCTAGTGGTTAGTGCACCAGCTCACCAACACAGGTTAGTTGTGCTAGTCTAGTGGTTAGTGCACCAGCTCACCAACACAGGTTAGTTGTGCTAGTCTAGTGGTTAGTGCACCAGCTCACCAACACAGGTTAGTTGTGCTAGTCTAGTGGTTAGTGCACCAGCTCACCAACACAGGTTAGTTGTGCTAGTCTAGTGGTTAGTGCACCAGCTCACCAACACAGGTTAGTTGTGCTAGTCTAGTGGTTAGTGCACCAGCTCATCAACATGTTAGTTGTGCTAGTCTAGTGGTTAGTGCACCAGCTCATCAACATGTTAGTTGTGCTAGTCTAGTGGTTAGTGCATCAGCTCGCCAACATAGGTTAGTTGTGCTAGTCTAGTGGTTAGTGCATCAGCTCGCCAACACAGGTTAGTTGTGCTAGTCTAGTGGTTAGTGCACCAGCTCGCCAACACAGGTTAGTTGTGCTAGTCTAGTGGTTAGTGCACCAGCTCGCCAACACAGGTTAGTTGTGCTAGTCTAGTGGTTAGTGCACCAGCTCGCCAACACTGGTTAGTTGTGCTAGTCTAGTGGTTAGTGCACCAGCTCACCAACACAGGTTAGTTGTGCTAGTCTAGTGGTTAGTGCACCAGCTCACCAACACAGGTTAGTTGTGCTAGTCTAGTGGTTAGTGCACCAGCTCACCAACACAGGTTAGTTGTGCTAGTCTAGTGGTTAGTGCACCAGCTCGCCAACACAGGTTAGTTGTGCTAGTCTAGAGGTTAGTGCACCAGCTCGCCAACACAGGTTAGTTGTGCTAGTCTAGTGGTTAGTGCACCAGCTCGCCAACACAGGTTAGTTGTGCTAGTCTAGTGGTTAGTGCACCAGCTCGCCAACACAGGTTAGTTGTGCTAGTCTAGTGGTTAGTGCACCAGCTCGCCAACACAGGTTAGTTGTGCTAGTCTAGTGGTTGGTGCACCAGCTCGCCAACACAGGTTAGTTGTGCTAGTCTAGTGGTTGGTGCACCAGCTCGCCAACACAGGTTAGTTGTGCTAGTCTAGTGGTTAGTGCACCAGCTCGCCAACACAGGTTAGTTGCTAGTCTAGTGGTTAGTGCACCAGCTCGCCAACACAGGTTAGTTGTGCTAGTCTAGTGGTTAGTGCACCAGCTCTCCAACACACGTTAGTTGTGCTAGTCTAGTGGTTAGTGCACCAGCTCACCAACACACGTTAGTTGTGCTAGTCTAGTGGTTAGTGCACCAGCTCACCAACACACGTTAGTTGTGCTAGTCTAGTGGTTAGTGCACCAGCTCACCAACACAGGTTAGTTGTGCTAGTCTAGTGGTTAGTGCACCAGCTCACCAACACAGGTTAGTTGTGCTAGTCTAGTGGTTAGTGCACCAGCTCACCAACACAGGTTAGTTGTGCTAGTCTAGTGGTTAGTGCACCAGCTCACCAACACAGGTTAGTTGTGCTAGTCTAGTGGTTATTGCACCAGCTCCCCAACACAGGTTAGTTGTGCTAGTCTAGTGGTTAGTGCACCAGCTCACCAACACAGGTTAGTTGTGCTAGTCTAGTGGTTAGTGCACCAGCTCACCAACACAGGTTAGTTGTGCTAGTCTAGTGGTTAGTGCACCAGCTCACCAACACAGGTTAGTTGTGCTAGTCTAGTGGTTAGTGCACCAGCTCACCAACACAGGTTAGTTGTGCTAGTCTAGTGGTTAGTGCACCAGCTCACCAACACTGGTTAGTTGTGCTAGTCTAGTGGTTAGTGCACCAGCTCACCAACACAGGTTAGTTGTGCTAGTCTAGTGGTTAGTGCACCAGCTCACCAACACAGGTTAGTTGTGCTAGTCTAGTGGTTAGTGCACCAGCTCATCAACATAGATGCATGCAGTTTAATACCCAGCTTGGCCTTGATCCAGCTGTATAAGATCCAGGGGCTGACCCAGCCGTGTACCAGAGCATGTTCTGAGAAGGAAGGTTGTTGGTTGCCATATCTCATACCCCACTAGAGCATAATGCCATGACCCAGTATTATGTCAAGGCCTAACATTTCAAATATTGACATTTACCCATTATGCTGAAAATTGAATTCAATTATCTTAGTGTTTTGTTTCTTGTTTCTACAGTCGAGGAGTAACAGGAGCCACACCTCCAATGAGCAATTTGACGTTTGTGGCAACAGCCCCAGCAACATCTGCAGCCACTGGTAACCTAACTGAAGCAGCTTCCAATAGCAGTACTGGTGCTGCAGAAGTGTCATCATCCAGTTCCCAAGTCCAGCAGCCACTTGGGGTCTCAAGCACAGGTAATGTCTTAGCGTTGTTCATAGCCCGTGGTGTTTCAACATAACGCTTCCATGTTCTAGTAACTGACAGCTGATGCCTCCACAGAGGTTGACTGCAGGAACTGATCATTCCAGAGTCAGTTTTTATAGAAAGAGTACACTGTTTTGTACATCAGAGTTGCAGCACATAGTTAGAAGTGGCCACAAGTGAAACACGGTCCGGTATCATTCCTTATTTATATTTTGCATAGTTATTTGCAATAATTTTCTTCATTAGCCCTTGTTTGTGCTATTCCTGAAAGTTATTATGACCAAAACATCAGATTTGTGTACTGTAGTTTATCTTATTTATTTCATATTCCCATAACGTTATTTTGTTCTCTATTCTTCCTGTTAATTTTCTTAATGCGATATCTGTTCACTTGGTCTGAGTTCATTGTAAAGTGTGTATGTGTGTCTGTGCTTGTTGTTTCTTTTCAGCATCTACACATACCTATTTCATTTCACGTTGTAATGTCCTGCTGCAGCCATGTTATTTTTCTTGATATTCACACTAGTTATTTGCCAATGTGTGATATTCTTGCAATCTTGTCAGATCTATTTTATTCCTTCCCTGCACATACTAGATCCTGAAATTCCAGAGGGAGTAGATCCATCATTCTTGGCAGCTCTGCCAGAACATATCAGACAGGAAGTGATTTCTGAGCAGCTACGTCTTCAGCGAATACGTCGTCGAGCACAGGAACAGGCACAGCAGAATGCCTCAGCTAGTGAAGCTGGAGGAGAAGGAAACAGCACAATGGAGGTCAACCCCGAGTTTCTGGCGGCACTACCACTAGCTATTCAAGAAGAGGTAAGACATATAAGTTGCTTCGTACAATGTATACTATATAGAAGTCCTCCCCTTCCAGCCAGGTGTTACATTAACCAGCTGAACTCTTTCTGTCAAGTACTGTGATAATGTGAATTCTCTCATGTACAGAGTTATAGTACTTTAGATAACAACTTCTTGTGATAGACATTTAAGCTGCCTAGGACCAGATGAGTGAATACAACTCAAATATGTTTTGTTGAAGGGTGAAGGTAATCCTTCCTCTTTTGATGGCGTGTCACACCTATTTGTGCACCTTAAAAGTCAGCATGTCCGATGGTGGCATGCATGTGTATACAGTTTGATTACTCTGGTCAGACTCCATCCAAGGCCACAGGCTCTGTCAACCGGTGGGTCATTTCTTTCAATAAAAAATGTTTACCACGGCAGTGGCCTTATGGCATACTATTTGTGATTTCCAACATGCTGTGAGATTATTAACTTGCACTAGGGATGTCCTGTTTTGTAAACCCTTATTCAAGAAGGCTAGGTATTAAATTCCTAGCGCTATGCTGAGATCAAACTCAGTACATATTGAACCTAAAACTGTTGTAACCCCTCATAGAGATAATCTCATGACAGATGCTGCTGTTGAGGTGTGAAATGCTGGGCCTACACATATACTTTGCAATGACATTTTAAGATGGGCAGATTAGTTCAGCTTGCCAGGCAGTCATCACTCAGTGCTCAGGTTTAGGATAAACTTTGATAAACTGGGGTTTTCAACCCATTCCCCATAACATGTGGTTCTAGTATCCTAGTCCTCGATCACTAAGTGCTTCATTTATAATCATTCCCTAAGTGCTGATCCAATTCCCATATCTTCCATTGAACTTCATCACTATTTACAAATGCATTACCCAATTCCCGTTAGTAAGCTTCTTCATTATTTACAAATGCATTACACATTTCTCCTGTAATTTTAGTAATAATGTTTAGCTTAATGAAAGAAAAATTACCGTACTAGATTACATTAAAACAACTGTAGAGAAATCTGGAAATCCTGTTACTATTTGTGTTATTCTATATCCTGCAGGTTCTAGCACAGCAGAGAGCTGAACAAGCTAGGATGGCAGCTCAGCAGCAAAGTGTAGCCAATCCAGACATGCCCGTGGATCCAGCCACATTTTTTTCTACTCTGTCAACCTCTTTAAGGCAGCAGGTCCTCTCTGACATGGATGATAGCATGTTAGCTGTTCTGCCTCCAGAATTAGCGGCAGAAGCTCAAGAGCTGCGAAGAGACATGGAAGAGAGGCATCGTCGATTGCTGCAAGAGCGATTGTTTGCTCAAGCTGGTGCTGCTTCAATATCAGCTATTCTTAGACATTCTGGTAAAGTCCTTGTTTTTGCAAATTAATTGTATAAAACATCACAAAGCTCCACATTGTTAGCAGATTCTAAGAATCCTATTCTGAGGAAATTGCATACACATCAGTTTTAGATGATATTGCCATGAGAGTAATCTTTTGCTGTTGCTAGTTTTGGATGGAATGCTAGACGTTTTTTTACTGTTGTATGCCAAACAAAGTTTTGTTCTACTTCCACGTTTTTATGGATGATTGGGATGTTTCCTGTTATAGTTTAAGTAAGTAGAAATCATCTAATGAAGCTTTAAATATTTAGTTTTTTTTCTTCTTTTTTTTGCCATTGTGAACACAAATATTCATCTACTTATTACTTTCATCATCGCTTAAAAAACTGTCACAATCACTGTCTCTTTTTGTGAACCTCTCAGTAGAACTGACTGCCAGTGAACTTGTAAGAGCATATATCTTAGAAGTTTTTGATGTTATCGCTCAGATTTGAGGCATCTTTCAGTAAATTATTGTGACCTGTTTACTTAATAGTTGTCACTTTTAGTTGATGTGATGTAATAGTTTTTGTTAAGTAATAAAAATAATTTGGCATTCCTGACAAAAGAATCCTTATTTCGCCTTCAGGTCTTGCTGGTCGGCTTGGTACAAGATATGCTATTCGTGCTACCCAGAGGCAGCACAGTCAGTGGTCATTTGGTAGCAACCGCCTGAACCCTGGACCATCAGGAACCACTAATCCTACAAAGGTCAAAGGCAGGTTCATGCTGGACCCTGAGGCTTTAACTTGTTTGTTGGTACTGTTGTTCATAGACGAACCAAAGCTCAATACCACCCGACTGCATCGAGTGTTGCGCAACCTCTGCTACCACGGACCCACACGTGCATGGCTGATCAGAGCCCTGCTTTCCATTGTGCAGCGAGCAGGAGACAGCAATATAACCAGTAGTGTAGTGAATAACTTGTGTATGGAAGGTGTCAGCAATCTCAACCACAAGGATAAAGGCAAGGGCAAGAAATCCGCTGTCTCTGCTGCTTCAGGTCCTGCATCATCAGCAGTGTCTTTTTCTTCTTCAGCAACCTCGTTTGATACTCCATTATCTATGCACTCCGACTCCAGCCTAGCCACAGCACCTTCCATGCCTCAGTCATCACATGAATTACAGGGTATTGGTTCTGGAGCAGCCGTCCATGGTGGCAGTAGTGGTTACTGGTTGTCTATCAGTTTGGAAGCAGCACTCGGTTGCAGGGCTAATGTCTTCCAAATTCATCGGACTTCTGGTAAAAAAATGAGTAGTTCTTCAGCAGTCTCAATCAGTGTACACCCTCAAGCTGCACCTCTTGTATGCCGGCATGCTCTAGACACTCTGATATCCCTGGCTAAAGTTTTCCCAACGTATTTCCTGCCAGCTGCAAAAGTTAAAGAAGTCAACAGATGTGATAGTAGTCACAAAGATGAAGACATTTCAGACGTGACCAGAAAGGCCGCTGCTGGAGGGTCTGTAGTGACTGTTTTGCACACACCCGCCTTGCAGACTAGTCCTAAGTCACTGCGTGCCACAGATGGGACTCCCAGCTGGGCAACAACCGCACGTCATGAAACCAAACCAGAGAATGACTTTTGGAATATTTTGGTCAGATTAGACAGCACTTCAGGAAAAAGTAAAGGCAAAGGTAAGCCATTGTGGTTGTTGGGGATTATGGGGATGGGGTGTTCAGAGGGTGAAACTAAGAGATAGCTTATTGTCCCGGATGTAGCTGTCACATTTTGCATGAGAGCACATACAACTAAACAACAGAAGCAAATGTCTGTGTAATAGAAACATTGTATGATCATGTTGTTTAACACAACTTGGATGCAATGGACATTGTCAATGAAGTGAACTGAATGACAGTGAAATAACATGGACAGAGTAGCTTCAGGAACAATGCATCACAACTGCTCATGAATGCAGTATTATTTTTCTTGATACATTTTTTATTATGATGCTTTGCGTGGAACACGATCAAGACTGTTATTCACACACCCACTGCCATTACATTCTCTCTCTCTCTCTCTCTCTCTCTCTCTCTCTCTCTCTCTCTCTCTCTCTCTCTCTCTCTCTCTCTCTCTCTCTCTCTCTCTCTCTCTCTCTCTCTCTCTCTCTCACTCACTCACTCACATACTCACTCACTCACATACTCACTCACTCACATACTCACTCACTGACCCACTCACTCACTCAAGAGAGAAAGGGGAAATAAAGGTTGTGGGATGTAGGGGGATGCCATGAACATAAGTAAGCTACACATACCCTTCTTCTTTTAGTTCATGTCTTGCAGTGTTGATGAATGTCTGTGTGCAGTTTTCTATGTATTGCCAGTCCCTTCTGATAGCAATGTTTCTCCATGTCATACTGTCCTACATCTTCTCTGTCAGCCTTCCCCTGCCTGTCTTTCTTTCTGCCTTTCCCAGATGCCTTGTCCTTCAGCTCCAGATATGTTTATAGATGTTCAGATCTCCTTAACATCTCCGCCAGCGTACAGCAACTGATCACAGACGTTCTGTGTTGATTAATTTAACGTCTTATGCCCTTGACAAGACATGTGGATATCTGGTGGTGCCCCACGTCACACATATCTTATCTCTGGACACAGAAGTAGATTCCCAAGTGTCCTTAAAGTCGCCTGTTTATCCTGCGTCTCTTATGTCGTTGGCAATGACTGGCTTATACATTGCTCTTCCCTCCTTGATCACCACCACGTTTGCCGGCATACTCATGGCCTTACTAACCTGAATGGTCCGATGCATAGATCAAAGTTAGCTTGACTAACTGTGATATGCTCAGTGTGCCAAGCCACTCGTGTGTATGAGGCCAGACTGGACATTCATGAGCATGTTCACTGAGTCACTCGGTATACATGCAGATGAGTGCTTATGCTTGGTCAGCCAGTTCAAGGCATTGGTTATTGCCATTGTTTCTGCCAGGGTCCGTGTCTGGGTCTATCTGAATGAGCTACTATCAATACTTGTGTAGCAACACTTCTCGTGTCCAACAGGGGATGATTCCTTCTTCTCTTCTTCTCCAGTCAGAACCCTGGTCATCTCGCAGCACATGAGTATATCATGGTTACTCGATCATACGTCATAAACCTCACCCACTCGAACTGCAGTTAACTCGAACAAGAGTGAACACAAAGACTGTTATAAGTTTCCTACGTATAATATACACAATCACATAATCGAAGATATCATCACTTATTTGACAGTCACATCACATTACACTACATCACAGATTAAATGCGTGGCTCAATATAGAGCCATAACGCTGTCTACTTTTCACCATGTCCACACAGGACGATGGATCAACGCCGACTAACTTGTCCCGAGCTCACTTCCTGTCACCTGGGCAGTGAGCTCCAGCGTTTTCACGTTGTGTGGAAAGCCCCTGCTTTCCCCGTTCCCGTGTTCAATTCTGAACACAGTCGTAACCTGTACTCTGTGACCTAGGCTATAACTTAACCATGCCATGACGTCGTCAGGCTCATGGCATTCCCCCCTTCCACGGGAAAAAATTGAGAATCAATTTTTGAAATATCCAATTTTCAGTTATGTAAGCAATATTAATGTAGTTCTAATTCTAATTTAACTATCTGTCGTCTTTCCATAAACCTTGTTAAGTTCTTGTCACTCTGAAATATACAACTAGTTAATTATTCTCATCAACATATAAAGTACATCCAAATGCATACCTCTATTTTGTCCTACAACCTTTTATCAAATTACTATATAACAATATCAATGTAACTGTTCTTTGTAACATTGAATCAGAATTTCTACATCTAAATTCTAATCTGTCTATATATGAACCCTCAGTTTGTAATATGACTCCGAGCCTTAATATTTCCATTCTATTAATGCTGTGATGGTATCATAATCAATTCCGCGTTTTGTTGGTAGGTAGCGTCTATAGTGGTCATACAAGACTTACCATCACTCAGCTTCATCTGCTCATCCTCACCACTCATTTGCTAAGCCACTCGTCCCAGGTCTAGAAGATCAGCTGTTATCGCGTTACATACAAGGCCACCTGTACAACGCAAGCCAGCGTTCCCATGGTAGACAGACTGATACCCGACTGCAAGGATTACCCAAGGAAGATACTAAGTTCCAAGTACCGCCAGCACATCTTTGCTGTTGTCGCGTTACTATACTTGACCACCCGCATCCCCAGTCAGTCAACCACTGCAGCCACAGCCTTGCACCACCGCCCATGCCTGTACCAAGTTCCAAGTACCGCCAGCCTAAACATCCTCTTTGACTCTGTCGTTGTAGACCCAGCGTATAGAAATGAACATAGTTGCAGCTAATAAGCCTGAGAGCATCTTATGTTACTGGCCGTTTCGTTCCATTTGACCAACTCATTACGCTTCAACTGCCACAGCTTCTATTGTGTCTTCATCCTCTATATCGTACTCTCATCAATTTCATTAATGATTCCAATACTAAGTATCCTATGCATCTAAACAATTTGTTCTTAAATTAATTAAAATCAATCAACAAATATCAATAAATGCCATATAATAATAAATATGAACACCAATATATGTCTCAATCAATCAATTAATAACAAAATTAAATAATATCTATACTCAACCAATAAATTATATTCTCATTACTAGAATTATATAGCATTTACATAATTAGTTCACAATATTCATTAATATGTATCAATAATAACTATGCAATAATAATAATTATCTACCACCCAACATCAATCATATAATTATATAACATATAATATAATGCTATATTTGCAATAATAACAATCACTGCTTATAATTTATGTTCTCTATTCCATAAAATAATTACTAATCAATCATTGTGGGCTGCTTGTTGTCACAGCAAAAGCACCACTTTCCTAAACTGCGACTAGCCTGGGATTTCTTGATTATGCTAATGATGTTATGCCCTGTTGTGGTTTGACTTGAAGGGATCTATCTTCGATCTCTGTTTAATGTTGCTACACTTCTAAACTAGTACAATACAATGATAATGATTGCTACCATGATGTCTAGGACATACCAGTGGCTGTCTGGGGTGAATATTGATGATACCAAAGACAGGTAGTCAGACTGTCCTCATCACCGGGTCTGTGGGTACCATCTGATTTTACCATCATTTAGCAAAAAAAGATGCATGTTGACTAAGACAACTTGCAGATGCTGACTGTGCTTGTTGGTGGATGTGCTCCCTTATAGTTTGCTTGTTTGCATTGAAGTCACTACCAGTAATTACACACGTCTTTCAGTTTCCATGATCTCCTGAAGGCATTGCCATTTGCTTGCCTGACTTTGGTGTAGCACATATATCATTGACCAGCATGCACTGTGCGCAGCATGTTCTGTTAGCTTGTGTAGTTGTATCTTGTTATCATTCCACTTAGACTTGTTGACTTTACATCAATAGTTAGTTAGTTAGCCTATGGACAAGGGGGAGGTGATCATGCGCTTGTGGGACCAGGTGAAGGAGGAGGAGGAACAGGTTGAGAACCCATATGTGGAAAGAATGAGATTGCGGGTTCTGGAAAAATATCAAAACTGAGAGGGAAGGCCAGGAGAACTTTTAATCAGATAGCGGTGGGAACGATTAGTAGTATGACTCTTCGCTGGCTGTTGAATGAGGGAACGGAGCACATATGGAAATGTCCTAAGTGCAGTGATGTCGGTTCTTAACTCAACTCAACAACAGTCAGTTAGTTAGTTAGTTAGTTAGTTAGTTTAGTTAGTAAAGTTAGTTCAGTCAGTCAATCGACAGATCATCCTCATTGCAGATCAAACCATTCAGTCCATAAGTGCTCGGATCCCCTCCTCAGCAAATCCCACAGCATGTAGCGGCTCACGACACCAGTTCTGTGTTAGCTTATTACACTTCTTTGACCACACCTCTTTTAACTTGCTGTTCTCACAGCCTGACCATGGTTGTAGATTCCCAGTCATCGCCTGGTTCTCGTAAACGACTTACTTCTCGCAGAGCATTCAGAATGTCTGCCTGGTCCATGGCTCATCCCCCTTTCTTACCGGCCCTACCTGCAAACCTGTGAGCCTGCTCATTCCCCTGTACACCATCATACCCTGGCACGAAGATGAAACTAATCTTTGCCAGCCGAGACTGCTCCAGAGACAGCAGCCACTCTCTTCGGACCCACCCCATCTCTATCCCCCTGAGCATACTCGTTGAGTCACTAAGGACTCATGCCCTATTGAATGTCTGTGTCTCGAGCCATGTTATTGCTTTACTTACTGCCATGACTCCCATAGTCAGGCTGCATGTGGTCAAAGCAAAAGCACCAGACTTCCTTCACAATATTCCCTCCGGCCTGAGACGTAAAGGCCCATAAACTTCTTACTCGTTGGATGACCGACCCATCCGTGTAAATGACAGCATCATCCTCTAAAGAATTCTCGAAAGATCAGAGCCCGTACTTGATTTTTTGGTCTGCATTTCCTGTCTAGTTGGATGCACACTGTAAAGGATATACAGAACTCTGTTTGCACTTGTACCCAATCCTCGCCAGGTGCTAAGTGCTCAAGTGAAAACACCTGCTGAAGAATGTCTTCAGCTTGACCCATTCATGACTTTCCTCTTTTCAACCTGCTGCCCTTTACCTTCTTAATCTCGCTATGCAGTGGATGTGAGTTTGACTCTGAGATAGACACGTGCTTGGCAAATTTGTATTCTGTCCCTCATGGTTGGAAAATCAAGAAGGTCATCGCCCTGCATGCTGTATTTCTTGTACATCCAAGAATAATGCGCATAGCTTCGTTCTGTATCCTTTCCTTCCTTTCTACCTGCTTATGGCTGAGAGTCATGATCTCCATCACATACTCCAAAACAGAAAGGACCAGACCCTCGTAAAGAAGACGTAGATGGCGCTGCTCACAGTTTGCCGCCACCATCACCCGCATCGCAGCCAAACCCCGCTTGGCCTTCGTTATCACCTGGCCTAAATGCTCAGTGTAAGCTAAGCTTCGATCAAATCGTAACCCCAGGTAATTCATTGCCTGCGTTTTTTCCGTCTCTGAACCTAGGTTTACAGTTGGCATTGGGGTGTTGACAATATGATTATTCAAAGAGAACCATGTCACTGTTGCCTTTGTTGGGTTGACCATTGCAGCTTCAACACACTAAGTGCTTATGCAATTGAGTTCGACAGCAACCTGATCTCTATCCTTACCCTGACGATACACTAAAACATCGTCTGTATATGACAAAATCCTCCCCGGTTGTATGATTGCTCGCTGGTGATTCTCACAGTGTAGGCGTTGAACAGAACAGGAGATAATGGTGAAGTCTGTGGTAGGCCAGGATATATTGATGTTGGTTCAACTGCCACATCTAAAAACACTTTCTTTTGTAAGAGGGCTGCAGCGATCCAACTAAGGAGGAAAGGGCTTATCTTGAGTTCTTCTTCTTCTTCGTTCATCCGGAGTTTTTTTTCCGGACGTGATTGCGTTGTGCCTGTTTACAGCAGAGCTGCGTTCTTGCGCCGTTAGGCCAACACATCCGACTTCTGCGGATCTTGAGTTCAAGAAGCTAAAGCATTAAAAAAAAAAATCCACCGGTACTCTATTGTATGCGTCCTCAAGATCAATCGCTGCAGCAAAGGTTTCAATGCCTGAGCAGAAACCTTCATCGACATCATGGGCAAAAACTACTGCATTGGTCCAGGTTTCTCTTTTTGGACAGTACCCTCCCAGGGTAGGTGGGAAAACACCTTGCCTCTCTAGCTAGCTTGATATTTTTCTGGCAGTTAACTTCTCCAGCAGCTTGCCTATTGTATTCTGCATGGTTATTACTCAATATCCCTGAATTTTTGTGTGGTCTTTGCCAGGCTTCGGCAAGGGAATCAGATAGCTGTGTAACCACTCCTCCTTGATGCTAGCACTCCCTATACTGTTGTTGTACATATCTGCTAGTTTCTCTAGCTCATTGTCGGTACACCTATTTATGTCATCGTATCTTATGCCATCAGGACCTGGAGCACTGTTTTTTGATCGTCGAAGCACAGCCTTGATTTCTTTCACTGTCAGTGTGTCTCCATCCAAAATGTTCTGGGCCTTGCACCTATCTGAGGTGACCTCCTTGGCAAGATTTCAGCCTCTCATGTCTGTCTGGTTGCTCTGCTCTAGATAGCGTTCAAAGAGGGCTTTGCCCTTGTTCTCGTCAGGCCTCTGCTAGATGAGGTCAGCACCTTGGAAGTCTTCAAATATTTCTACAACAGGTGACACCTGGGAATGGTGATTCTCATTTGTGACTATATGGTGGCTTCAAAGCTAGACATGTCCAGTTGGGACAATGACGACATACAAATACAGGCGGTTAGAGTTCAATCCGGTCTACCAATCATGTTGGTTAGTGTTTATACCCGCAACGCGAGTGTGGATTCCCAGAAGTGACAGTGCTTAAGTGACATATTAGGTCATGAGAGAAATATTATTTTCTGTGGTGATTTCAACACTAAAGCAGATCAAGGGGAAACATTTCCTCCAACATACAGGGGGAGGAGCTCGAAACTGCACTTGAAACCATTGACCTGGTTTGTATCAGCAGTGGCTGTGTCACCAGGACAGCAAGTCGTCCAGGTGATGAGGACAGTGCGTTTGATCTGGCACTGGTTCTCCTTCACTCATAACAGTGTGTAGATGGGTTGTCCTAGGGTACCATGGCAGCGACCACCCTTTGCAGCATATTGGTGGAGAAAAGCAGAACCAGGCAGCACAAGTCAACAGTCAAGACTTTCCAGTATGACAGTACAGGGCAAGATGTTATGGGTAAAATAAAGCGCGACAAGCGCAGAAAGCTTCAGAGCAGAAAAAAAAAGCTGGGAGCTTGATGGAATTTTGAGGGGGAAAAGGCCTGGATGGATAAGCGTAGAGAGATGCACACAAAAGTAAGCTTTTTCAAAAAAACTGGTTAAGGTGGTTAAAAGTGAAAAATGGGCAGTATGTTGTAAAAAAAAAAATGGCTGTTGTCAAATGTTGACAACAGCCCATTTTATGTTGTCAAAAAAAAAATGGGCAGTATGTATGTCAAAGAGTAAGCACAGACAAGTCAGTGAAATTGTTCTTGCGACTGCATAGAAGCATGAGTGGGATAATCAAGAATAAGAGTATTCCTGACTTTACATCAATGTTGTCTCTAACAAGAATAACCTGACCTAAATGGTGTCGGTTTTAGAAGGTTTGAAAACCTGGCATTTGGGTATGTTGCTGCACATGAGACGCTCTTGCGGCACAACCACGCTAGCGCTGATGAGTTTATAGTTCGTCTTTGTTTGACACTGATGGAATTCAGTATAAGATGCATACATTATTTTGACTGACGCTTTCTTACTTGAGCAGGAATCTCTGTTGTCAGCACGCCTTTCGTCTTCAGTTTAAGTTAACACTCCATCATACCAGCGAAAATACTGAACTGGCATTTCAAAATACAGCGAGCAGGTTATGCCTGTGGTGATCTCAGTCTGTTCAGCCTGTATGCCGCTCCAGCATATCTAAACTACAACACACATTACTTCTAGGAATATCACGTTTCCAGCTCATGAATTGAGGAAAAAAATAACTCTTCTTGGCAAGGGAAAAGGACAAACTATCCACAATTCATGGCTTCCAATCCAAGTCACGACTGAAGCGAACCATTTTTAAAATGGGAGCCCGGATAATATTGACTGTTTTCTTTGGTAAAAGTAACCAGTTCTTTTTGTGCATTCACACACCCGAGTCAACAATAATATACAAATAAACTTATGTTTTAAGTCAGTTTTATATCACTTTGAGCTGAACTATTCTGTTACACATGTTCGAAGTAAATCATAACCAACACAATGGTAAGGGTGCTTTGCCTAGATATCACAGGCATGTGAACAATAGATGTGATTGGTAGCTTCACTTTATTAATGTTTTGACTGTAGAAATATGTTAGTTGTCACAATTAATCCCAGCATATTTTAGGCTGTTTGTGATTTACTAGACAAATTTAACGTCCAGTAGTTTGCCATTGCTTTCTGAATGATCAGCACCTCATATGATTAAAATCAATCCAAAAAAGGTCTGCTTACAAAACGCCTGCAGCTGATTGTTTAACTTTGACTTGGTGTGTCGGGGAATTGTGAAGTGTGTTCACTGTCTCCATGCCACAGTGCTGGCTTGTAGAAATATAGAATAGGAGAACTCTACTGTTCTTGGCCTGGCCAAGTAATAAACAATTAAGTGCCGTTTTATGTTAGTCAAGTAATAAATAAATACTGTCTCAGGCTAGCCAAGTGAGTAATCAGTGTTTGCTGTCTTGGGCATTGTGAAGGCAGTTTGAATATCCAGTATGCCAGGGGTTTGCTTTCATTTCTGTTTTCTGTTTGTACATATTAAATAATAGATGGAACTAGATTTTTAAAAGCATGCATCTTTCCCATTGCAACATACATTTGTGAGACCTGGACATTTTCTAAACAAGCTGAATAGCGCATAAATGTCTTTGAATATAAATGTTATAGACGGGTTCTAAGAATATCTTGGATACAGAAAAGAACAAATGCACCTGTACGACACGGTCTGAATATTAAAGAAGGTTGGCTATTAAAGACGATAAAACAAATAAAATTGAAATATTTTGGTCACTTGAAATGTCATGAAAGTTTGGAGAGAAAAATCATGGAGGGGTATATGCCCAGGAAGAGAAGAAGAGGAAGACCAAATAGAAGATGGGTGCAGGATGTAGCAGATAATCTGCACATGGGTGTATCGAATGCGGGACATCTTGCTTATGACCAAGAAGTTTTCCGGATAGTTATTATGGGAGAAAAATTCTGCAAAGGAAATGCAACTGAATGATTTAATGAGATATAAAATGTCACAGAGACTTAGAAATAATGGAAGACAAAGATCCAGAACGAAGAGGCAGGGGGTAGACAGTAAAGACATCTTGGCTATACAAAACATGAGCAGGGAACGGACAAAAGGATTGTGTCTTACGATATGATGATGATGATAATGATGATCAGTGTTTCATCTACAGTAATTCCAATGCATCGAGAATAACAAGTAAAATAAAACTGAATTCACAACCAATGGTAAATGCTGTGAAGTTCAACAGATTAGAATGGTTTGACCATGTTTAATGAAGGAATCCAGGAGGAGAAAGAGGGCATGCTGAGCAAGTACAAGATACCCAGAAACCATCCATGCAGAAGGAAAGTGTGGAACTAGACTGTCAAGAATGCCTTGTAAAGGGCTGAAACAATATCTTTATGACAGAAAGAAATTAAAACATATCGTGCTTTACATTAACTTGCAGGCTTCAAGAAGAGGAGGATGCATTTATGTTAGTCTGACAATCTTCAAGCATTCTCTGGCTGATACAATAAGATTTTTACACACACACATACATTTTGATAATAGTCGTACTGTTCCAACTTCACAGCCCCATAATTGCTCCATTCCTATGCCTGATAAAAACCACAGAAATGCTCATCATTGTCCCACGTGAACTCATGAAGAAAACAGTAGTTTTAACAAGCCACATTGCTAAGAGTACTGATAACAGGTTGTTCTTCACTTGAATGTGCAGTTCATTGTTAAGGAGAAACGATCCGACAAACACAACCAGCTTGCACACACATTATCCCACAAGACAGCCACCCAGAATGCTGGAAAACTAGACTTCTGCCATTTTCTGAATTTGCATTTCCCCACAGTCATCTTTGACACAAGCAAAACATCTCGAATGAAATGCACAGCTCAGCGTGTTGCACCAAGCACCCAACTCAGTAGCTGGGCGATGAAACTAAGTGCTCAGCCCAAACACTGGGGAAAATGTACTTGTAGTCTGTGTCTGAAGTCAGTCAGTTCTCCAATGTCTTACCGGCCCTCCATCTTATTCTCCATGTTGTTTGTAGTCTGTGTCTGAAGTCAGCCAGTTCTCCAATGTCTTACTGGCCCTCCATCTTATTCCCCATGTTGTTTGTAGTCTGTGTCTGAAGTCAGTGAGTTCTCCAATGTCTTACCGGCCCTCCATCTTATTCCCCATGTTGTTTGTAGACTGTCTGAAGTCAGCCAGTTCTCCAATGTCTTACTGGCCCTCCATCTTATTCCCCATGTTGTTTGTAGTCTGTATCTGAAGTCAGCCAGTTCTCCAATGTCTTACCGGCCCTCCATCTTATTCCCCATGTTGTTTGTAGTCTGTGTCTGTCAGTTCTCCAATGTCTTACCTGCACTCCATCTTATTCCCCATGTTGTTTGTAGACTGTGTCTGAAGTCAGTCAGTTCTCCAATGTCTTACTGGCCCTCCATCTTATTCCCCATGTTGTTTGTAGACTGTGTCTGTCAGTTCTCTAATGTCTTACCTGCCCTCCATCTTATTCCCCATGTTGTTTGTAGACTGTATCTGTCAGTTCTCTAATGTCTTACCTGCCCTCCATCTTATTCCCCATGTTGTTTGTAGACTGTGTCTGTCAGTTCTCTAATGTCTTACCTGCCCTCCATCTTATTCCCCATGTTGTTTGTAGTCTGTATCTGTCAGTTCTCCAATGTCTTACTGGCCCTCCATCTTATTCCCCATGTTGTTTGTAGACTGTGTCTGAAGTCAGTTCTCCAATGTCTTACTGGCCCTCCATCTTATTCCCCATGTTGTTTGTAGACTGTGTCTGTCAGTTCTCTAATGTCTTACCTGCCCTCCATCTTATTCCCCATGTTGTTTGTAGACTGTATCTGTCAGTTCTCTAATGTCTTACCTGCCCTCCATCTTATTCCCCATGTTGTTTGTAGACTGTGTCTGAAGTCAGTCAGTTCTCCAATGTCTTACAGGCCCTCCATCTTATTCCCCATGTTGTTTGTAGACTGTATCTGTCAGTTCTCCAATGTCTTACCTGCACTCCATCTTATTCCCCATGTTGTTTGTAGACTGTGTCTGAAGTCAGTCAGTTCTCCAATGTCTTACCGGCCCTCCATCTTATTCCCCATGTTGTTTGTAGACTGTGTCTGAAGTCAGTCAGTTCTCTAATGTCTTACCAGCCCTCCATCTTATTCCCCATGTTGTTTGTAGACTGTGTCTGAAGTCAGTCAGTTCTCTAATGTCTTACCTGCCCTCCATCTTATTCCCCATGTTGTTTGTAGACTGTATCTGTCAGTTCTCCAATGTCTTACTGGCCCTCCATCTTATTCCCCATGTTGTTTGTAGACTGTGTCTGAAGTCAGTCAGTTCTCTAATGTCTTACCAGCCCTCCATCTTATTCCCCATGTTGTTTGTAGACTGTGTCTGAAGTCAGTCAGTTCTCTAATGTCTTACCTGCCCTCCATCTTATTCCCCATGTTGTTTGTAGACTGTGTCTGTCAGTTCTCTAATGTCTTACTGGCCCTCCATCTTATTCCCCATGTTGTTTGTAGACTGTCTGTCAGTTCTCTAATGTCTTACTGGCCCTCCATCTTATTCCCCATGTTGTTTCTAGACTGTGTCTGAAGTCAGTCAGTTCTCCAATGTCTTACTGGCCCTCCATCTTATTCCCCATGTTGTTTCTAGACTGTATCTGTCAGTTCTCCAATGTCTTACCGGCCCTCCATCTTATTCCCTATGTTGTTTAGTTGGAAATGCACTTATGCTATGATGAAAACCTGTTGCATTCAACAGGTACTTTTGTTAATCTGCTTTTCAGTAATTCTTCCAGCAGAATTAAAAGGATTTCCAATGCTATTAAACAAACATAATGACATCAAAAAAGGGGGTTGGCTGTTGTCTAGCTAATACTGAAGTTCCCAACAACAACAAAACTCTTTGCAAAAACAATAACTCAAATAAATACGCCATTTTTCTCATGGATTTCTATTCTTGAACATTCGTATTCATGTTGTGTTTTGTTATTCTTGCTTGTATATATATGTTTCAAATCCTCCAGATAGGTATATGTGCTTATTGCTTAATTCTTCATTTTATCATAGAACATTTTAAGAAACAAGCACTGCAAATTAAATCCATTAAAGCATTGACCTCATGATGCACCATCCATCCATCATGTGCCATGCCGGAAAGCCTGGGCGGTTATGACTCACCATTTCACTCGATCACCAGAGTTGTGGATCAGCTCAGTGTTCCTGTCTCAACCATGCTATGTGGCTAAGCCATCCAGGTATTTACTTCTCTGTCTTCCCCTTGGTCTGTTTCCTTCGATCTTGCCAGTTGTCACCAAGTTCTCCAATTCATTTCTTCTTATAACATGCCCACACATTTTTGACTGTCTATGTCTAATTTCTCTAATCAATTTACGATTTTCATTTGTTTCCTGTAGCGGTTTTTCTGTCTGTCCATGGTATTCTTTGCATTCTCCTCAGAAACCACATTTCCACAGCCATCAGATGTTCTTTAGCTTGACTGCTCATTGTCCAAGTTTTACATCCATACAAAAGTACAGGCTCTATGTGGCACCTCAACACTCTTTTTCTCATTTCAATTGACATCTTTTTATTGGTCAGAATGTTTTTCATCTTGCTAAAGGCTACTTTTGCCATGGTGATTCTTGTTCTAATCTCTTCAAGGCATCTGCCATCCGATGTTATGACTGTTCCGAGATAATTATACCGATTCACTTGTATACTACATGATGCACCATTCATTTGTTAATTGTTACCTGCCTGTCCAGGCTGAAGGCACTTTATGTATTAGGGCATTATTAATTTGACTTAATTTCATTAGTGTGATATGCGATGTAAGCTTTCTCCCTTACAATTTACAATAGATATTTCATGTAGGCTTTCTCCCTTGCAGGTGTGCAGCGTAATCACAGCATAACAGCCGCAGAGTTGGAGATGTTGGCCACTGACTATGCTAGTAGTCCACTTGGACTACTCATGTCCATGCTCAACCACCCAGTGGTCAGGAGAAGTCAGCTGTTGACAGACCGGCTGTTGCGTTTGCTGGGCCTGGTCTCAGTCAGTTTACCTGACAGCACCAGGTCATCAACTACATCTACAGCCACCACAACCACCACCACCACCACAGCCACAACTAGAACAACCACAGCCACAACAACAGCACCTACAGCTGCTTTGACTGTTGTGACTGCAACTGCCACTCCTGCTTCAACAGCAGTAACAACAGCAACAGCAGCAGCAGCTACGTCTGCTGCTCCCCCTCCGCAGGCACAGATTCCAGGTCAGTGAAACATGTTTATAGCACACACATTCTTCATGACACAATGATCAATATAAGTAGCTTATCATTGCCTTTCAGTTGGGGCATAGTGATGAAGTTAGCTTGGCCACTCATTCTTTTCGTCCTTGTGTATATGTTATATATGAGTTAAAAGTTGTCAAAATGACGCATATTCAGAACAGATGGAGTGCTTCAGAACTAGACTGAATATCTACACTTAAATCAATAACTGCAATACATTTCTTGGTCCTTTGTGCTTTGAATCAATTCTGTGGATGATATTCCTCCATGTCACTATATGAGACCATCTAGCATCATTTCTGTCTGTCTCTGCCTCTTCTCCCGCTAATATTTTAAGTCATTATGATGTTCTCCAATGCCCCTCTTCTCATGATATGACCAAAGAACACTGTTTGTCTCTTTCTTATTGTTGCAAATAATGTCCTACTTTGATTAGCCTCCTCCGGGCAGTTATTGTTACGTACATGACAAGCAACGAATCCACAGCATTCATCTCAGAAACGACATCTCCGCTGCCTGCCATTAGTCAACTGTCATTTACTGCCAATATAGTACCTTGCGGTGTATGGCAGAGGGGTCTTTGAACCTGAGGAATTAAGGCCGCCTGGCTAGTGCAGTCACCGCGAACTGTGCAGGTTAGGATTGTCTTTTTGCCCCGACAGAAAAAAATCCCACACCTTACCGAGGGATCGAACCTGGGTCTCCCGAAGGAGAGTCCAGCGGTAGCCACTTGGCCAGTGGCTCCTCATGCCATCAGTATACCTAGCATATTTATCTTCATCTCTTCCATGTCTGTCACTACATGATCTGGAGGTCAGAATGGTCGAATGGATAAGAATGGGTATTCGCCTGATGGCCAGGGACACTGGTCATAGGGGAAGCTAATCCACACACAACAATCAGTTCAGTGCACTAGAAGAAGTAGCACGCCTACGGACTATGCTTGAGTTCAGAGTGAGCGAACACCAAAATAACATTTAAAAAATGACACGATCTAACTTACTTGACATTTGTGATATTTTTGCCAGTGTCCTAGTATTTCCAAATGCCCATGCTTAACTTGTTGGTTTTGCCAGCAGTAGATGATGGTTTTGTGTCACCTGTTTCTCATGCTAGTTCCTTCCAGACAAGGATGTCCTAAGGCAGCGATTAATATTGCTTTGTGACTCTGGTCTGCTTTTTTTCCATACACATTTAGGAAGAGAATTGCTCTTTGATAGTAATTTCCACCTGTCAGGACAAGTGAGTGCCCTGATCTGCTCATTTGCAGAGTTGTCCGCTTACACCAGTGGATACTCAGACCCCAAAGCTGTGTTTGCCACACATCTGTGCTGCTCATCACCCACATCCTGGACATGCAGTTGGCAGTTTCCCTTCTTCAAGTCTGAGACAACGGTGACCTTTCTCATGATCTTTGGTGCATGTAGAGGAGTTTTCTTGTCAGTAAACATGAAGTCAAGAACCCTTTCCCACACCTTGAGGCATGTTAGGTATAGGGTGCTAGGGCCCCCCCCCCCCCCCCCCCCCCCATGACGTTAGATCAATTGAACACTCAATGGGTGGTGTAGCTATTATCATGCCTGCCAGATTGACTTCCCATACAGTTTTCTGGTTCCCATTTGAGGCCTGATCCACCTGGTAGCAGGTCAGAGGAAACACCCTGCCTTGAGGGGATTAGAGCACATGAAGGCCAGATCAGTAGGTGAACTGTGGCTCCCCAGAAGTGTCCTGATAGACCTGAGATTCTCTGATCATACATTTAACAATGATTTTGTTTCGATTGTAACAAGGACTGTCTGTTGTTTGCTGTGTAATCATAAGTGTTGCAATACAGAATGGAACAAGCACATTTTTGTGCAAGAAGTCATTGTCCTTAAAAGTTAGAAAAAGAGTTCTTGCATGTTACATAGAACCAGTTTTAACATACAGCTGTGAATCCTGGACAGTTAGTAAACCAGCGAAAAAATCCATGGAAACTCTGGAGATGTGGTTTTATAGAATATGCTGAAAATTGATTGGAAGTCAAAATGAGCAATCAGGACGTTTTAGAGGAAGCTGAATTGCAAATACAACTGATCACAAACATAAGACAGAAGTAGTCATCATTTTGTCGGCCATAATATGGGAAGACAAAAACTGGAACATGTTGTGACAGCTGGAAAGATTTGGGGAAAGAGAGATAGAGGAAGTGAGTGTGAGAAAATTCTTGACAGTCTTGTGCCATGGCGTAGAAGGGAGTCAACACATGAATTGATCCATGACTTCAGAGATCACAATTTGTGGAGAGGCATGGTTGCCCACGCCAGCCGGCAGGCACTGGATGATGATGATGATGATTGTAACAGTGACTATTTGTCTGCTGTCTAATCATGTTTATTACAGTATATTTTTTGAATTGTAACAATGACTGGCTGTCTGCTCTCTAATGATGATTGCTACTGATGCACATGTGTGTATTATAATGATTGTTAAGTATATTTCTATGTGATAACAATGGTCAATTGTCTGCTGCCAGATGCTGAGCCTGGCATACAGGACATCAAAAAGGAACCTGTGGTAGACAATGAATCTGATGAGGATGAGGTTCCAGTACTATATGATCAACTCAAACTGGCTGTTGAGGTACACACTGACATTTGAATATTTTACAGCAGAAATCTGGCTACAAAGCGATCATTGTCAGTTTCATATGTTGTTTGTGGTGTTTGTATTCTTGTATGTCTCAGAAACTGAAATACTTTGGTTGTATGAAGTGTCACAGTGGCTTGGGAAGAACAGTGATAGAGGTTTCTGGAAGAAAAGACAAGGGTCAACCAGCATGACAGAGACTGAGACTTTCTGGTGGCCGTAATATCAACGTTCTATAAAATGCCTGCCACATGATGATATGATAATTTCAGATGTGTAATTTCCAGTTTCTGACTTTACTGCAAAGTATGTTTTCAACACATTGATTATTTTCTTAGTTCTCCATATATTACACATGTAGTAGATCTTTAACCCTTTATAGGGCAGAAGTTTGTCCAGTTTGTTAGCTCTGAACGCGCAAGATTTTTTCAGTTTCAGTAAAATTTCGGGTTATGTTAGTAAAAATATCACATATAAGTTGTTAGTCAACAGATTTTAGTCAAATAAAAAACAAAATGAAGGAAAAAGCATGCAGAATATTTTACTCACGTGAATGTTGCCGCTAATCCACACATGAACACAAATATTTACAAAATACAACATATTGTTTGTGATTGTCAGTCATCTATACGGCAATTTACAAACACATTTTCAAAATTAGAATCACTTTCTTCAAAGTGAGTATGTACACTGCCCATGCTGGTATCACTGATATCTAGCTGCAATTCAGTCATCTTCGTGCACTTAAATTGAACCCAGCGAAATCTCTGCTATGACTTGAAGAATCATCGAAATCCACTTTGAAATAAAAAAAGGGTAAAACCCCCAAAAACTATTTTTTTTAAATCCGTTCAAATTCAAAGTACACACTTACAAATAGCGGCCATGTTGTCAAGCTATCGGCAAAACCGAAAGTAGACAATCGAAGTCTCGGAAAGCCGCGAGATCACATTTTTAAAATGCTCAGTATTCACGGACGCTTTCGAACACTTTGCTTGTGCACGGGTAAAGCCGCTTTCAGCCGCTACGCCCGGTAAAGGGTTCAGTTGGTAATTGAGAGCAACTTCTCTGAAAGACTTGATATGTCTGTATTCTTGTTATTATAACAGCATACTATTAATACTTTATGTAGATATTTTAATGTTTGGATTCTATTTTTGTAGGTATTGACATCTAAATCTTGTTCAGAGGAGGGTCTGGAAGATGCTACTAACTTACTTCTACAACTGTCCTGGGCTAATGCTGCCACACGTGCTGCTGTCCTAGAATTACTTTTGTCTGGGGCTCGGCAGTTGGGCATGACAGTATGTGGTCATATCACTAGGTGAGTGTCATATTCATTTCCAGCACAGATTATAGATTGTGTGGCTAAGTGAGATTTTAGAACATTTTAATAAAGACAGATGGCACCCAAGCCAGTGTTCAATGTAAATGTTATTTGTGATAAATATTTTATATCGAACCTGGTTAGCTATTTTTGGGTACACTTTAGTTCTTTCTTAATGCATAGTTGATCGCCTTGAAGTGCTCAGTGTTTGTTGACAGTAGTGCCATTTCTTCATATTTTCTGGCCATGACCTTTCACTTTCCTCCAATTGTAAGTGAGGTATACTGATGTTTGTGGAGCACTGTGTAGTTGGCATCTGTGGCTAGCACACTTCTAGCATGCTTTCCTTTTGGCCTGGTGGTTTTTAACCAGAAATGTGGCTCCCAGGTAACCCAACCCAAAATGGGTACATATACTTGATTTATTGTTTGTTGATGTAGTACATGGATAGACCATTTTATTTGATGCCTTTTAATGCAGTCTAACATCTGATCATTTCTCACCCTGACTCTTTATTACGTTAACATTCCTGCACATGTGTTTCATCTCTGTTGTTACATCTTCTTTAATTGGCATTGATAACATAGGGTGATATGGATCAGGTGTTTCTAGTTAATGAATAGACATTGACATGTTTGCTTTGAGGGATATGTAATCATAGGTACTTAGTATCTGTTGTGGAAGAAATATTTGGGGCAGTAATTGTTAATGAATTAAATGCTGTCAAAGAGCCACATAGCACAATAAGAGGGGAACCTTAGAGTGTTGACATAAGAGACATGTGTGCAGGCTTGATATGATAGAAGGAACTTCTCACTTGACTGGCAGGTGTATTTCATTTAAACTCCATCACATATCTGCCTATCTATCTAATATCACAGTGACTTTTGACTCATATTTGTCATTATACATCTGCAAAAAGATTTAAGTTTCAAATTTTGACCAATGGTCAGAACATTATGCTGACAACGGTATGAATGTGGTCAGACAAAGGGTGGGAGAGGCCTAGTTACATATTCCTCCTGTGCCCTCAGGCGTGAAAAATATTGTAACTAAAATTGCATTTACAGATAGATTTTGAATTCTGTATGAAATGTCCATATTTGTTGATTTGCAGCCTGTTGGAGCAGCTGAGAGAACTGAATGCACGGCTGGGAGTTGAGCAGATGGATGAGGAGAGTGTTGCAGACATTACTGGCGTAGCCACAGCATCTGGTGCCTCAGGAGCCCAAGCTGCCAAGGGCATACTCCAGGATAGGTAATACCTAGACAACTGTATTCATCTATGGCAGATATTTTGTCATATTTTTTCTTCTCACATAGAAATGGTTCCCTCTCTTTTGTACAGATTTAGATGTCTGTGCAGATGTATACAATTTATTTGTTTAAAAAAAACTCTCTCTCGCTCACATTCATGTGCGCATGCAGAGAGAGAAAGAGATAAATAATTGTAGAGTGAATGTATTTCTTAGCCCGTGTTTAAAAAAAAAAAAAAAAGATATGGCAGCACCTGAATCAAGATGTATAGATCTTTCTACACCATATTTGTCCATATAGTGAGAGACGAAAGTGCTGATCAGAAACATCTTGAAGTGACAGTACTTCTCTTGTACTACTAGAATTCTGTGTTATTCTATTGAGAATGAGACCATTTAAGCTGTTTGTCTTTGTGTCCATGTTCAGGTTTGCCAGCGGGGCCAGTATTGTGGTGTCAGCACCAACCAAGCTGAAAACTGGCAGAGAGCTGCAGCTACCCTCCATGTCTCAGCTCACCAGCAAGACATCAGGGCAACACTTCTTTCTGAGGATACTCAAAGTCATCATTCAGCTGAGGGATGCTGCCAGAAATGCTAGCTCCAGCAGTAAAAAACCAACAGGAAGAGGTAACTGAAGATATCTTAATGTGACTGGATTGAGTGTGTGAGTTTTTATATATATATATATATATATAAAAATTGTTTTACTGTATTGTGGTCTGGTGTAACCTTGCTTTATGCATTCTTTTATGAAGAAAAATACTTTCTTCTATGAAAGTCCCTGTGCAAACATTTGTGAATAATTGTCCATGTTCATTCATCATCTAAGTCAGTAACTCCTCATGATTTCTCCATAACATGGTTTGTAATCTAATCCTATCTTGACATTCAGGTCACCCATCAACATTTTAAGATTCCAATTTCTTTTATTGTCATGTGCCTAAACATATATGTGTGATAAACTTGTAGGCAATCCACGAGGAGTGAACTGTGATGACGGGAATATTGGATGGGAAGAGATACCGATGAAGACCTAACATGATGAAGCTAGTCAGCATGATACTGGCGTGGCAAAATATTTGTATCAGAAATTATTGGTAACATTCGATGCAGGATGTTCAGTGGACAGACATGATGACCAACACCATACAGCATAGATGACAAAAAAGGAACATGAAAAAGCTTTGTTATGTCATGTCTGTGATTTCTGATGGCCGCAGGTTTAGTGTGAATCATTTAACTTTCCAGTACATCTGGAAAGAGAATGAAAATATTCACCAATCTATTCATAAAATCAGAATATGTTAAAGCAGTATTAGTGGTTCATGATGAAGCAGTGGATAAGAAAACAACTGGATGTGTGGATCATGTTAATGTATAAAAACCAACAAATTACAGTGGGTTATATTGTGAGGCTGAAAGCTAAAGAATGTATCAACTTGTTTTGCAGGACTTCTTTGACTTCTCTTGTCTGGCTTGAGAGTTTCAAAAGGCAGCATACGATTTAAAGTTTTAACTTTTGCTGAGGCAAGTTTGGTTGATGCCAGATAATTTTAAAATCACTTGCTAAGAGTGATTAAAGAAAAGTGTTATCTAGCAGTACAGTACTTCAAGATAATTTTTTGCACACAGACTGGGAAACTGACATGCAATGAAAATGACTAGAATGTATAATAAATACAAAGCAAAATAAATTATTTGTAAGACAAAAAAAAAACAAAAGAAACTACAAACTTGATTATCCAGTCATCATCCAGTACCTTGCTGGCTGGCGTAGGCAGTCATGCCTTCACAAATTGTGATCTCTGACGGCATGGATCAATTCGTGTGTTGACACCCTCCCGTGCCATGACACAAGACTGTCAAGAATCTTCTCACACCGTCTTCCTCTATATCTCTTTCCGCAAATCTTTCCGGTTGTCACATGCTCCAGTTTTTGCCTTCTCATAATGTGGCCATAAAACGATGACTGCCTCTTTCTGATGTTTGCAATAATTTATCTTTACGACTGGGCTTCCCTCAAACTGTCCAGATTGCTCATTTTGGCTGTCCATTTCATTTTCAGCATTCTTCTATAAAACCACATCTCCAAGGTTTCCAGGGATTTTTTCATCTATTTACTAATTGTCCAGGATTCGCAGCCGTATGTTAAAATTGGTTCTATGTAACATGCAAGAACTCTTTTCCTAACTTTTTGAAGGACGGTGACTTATTGCATAAAACGTTCTTCATTTGATAGAATGCAGTTTTTGCTTGTCCTATTCTTTTCTTTATCTCAGTGGTGCATCTTCCATCAGATGTTATCCATGTGCCTAGATATATGAATTTCTGCACTTGCCCCAAAATGACGTCATTTACTTTAATTGCACATTTAGGCACAGTCTGTTTCTTTGATATCACCATGACTTCTGTCTTTCTAATATTCTAAGACCCAATTTTTCACTTTCTGCAAGCATTGTATCTGACATTTCCTGTAGATCCTTCTGACTTGTTGCTATCAAGGCGGTGTCATCAGCATTATGTAAGTTATTTATATTATGTGCCCACCAACCAGGATCCCTGACATATTTTCTGTAGATCTCATAATATGTTCACTGTACAATGAGAACAAACCAGGAAACATTACACAACCTTGTCTGACGCCCTTCTGTATGCACTGAAATGTTCCTACCAGGTTAATTCTTATAGCTCCTGTTTGCTGCCAGTATATGGTCTTTATTATTCACAGAGCTTTGCCGTCAATGTTCATTTTGCTTTAGTAATTTTACTTTTTCGTCATGTTTCACATTGTCAAATGCTGTTATGTAGTCTATGAAGCATAGGTACAGATCTGTTTACCCAGTACACTACAGGAACTGTTTTTCCCATAAGAAATGCTGATTTACCCTTTGCTCCCAAACCACACGATCTAACACTTATGAATAACGGGAATGCACTGTACATGGTGAATTAGTACAATGTTGCTCCCACATCAAACAATCTAGCACTTATGAATAACTGGAATGCACTGTACATGGTGAAAGCTCTAACACCACACAATCTAGCAGTTATGAATAACTGGAATGCACTGTACATGGTGAATGCTCCCACACCACACAATCTAGCACTTATGAATAAAGGGAATGCACTGTACATTGTTAATGAGTACAATGTTGCATGTACCTTGTAGGACACTGCGATCAACCCCAGGTTGTTTTTCTAAGCAACTGTATGTTGAGTAGTTGCTATCTGAACAAAAAGTCTACATTTAAGTCCTTGTGACCAGCGTGTGGAATGAACCCCCTACACCGTGATCAGCACAGGAGGTTTGAACTTGAGTGCATGAGCAACGCTGACATCTCTGGAAGGAGGGATAAAATAAATGTCACTTTCAGATCAGTGCCACAGATAAGCACCCCTATGTAGTATAGAGTGTCATGACAATTTTGGTATGGTTTCAGGTCGTTCAGGCATAGAACAGATTCATGCCATCCTAAACTCAGTTGTTAGCGACGATGAATTCCTGAACCTGTTTGGCGATAACCAAATGTTGCAAGAGGCCCCGGCTGCGTATACAGCAAATCCTGCCTTAACAGTGCGCACTGCCTCGTCCACGCCCAGCAACATCTCGTCTGGGCAAGATACAGCCGCCAGTAGCCAGTCCGTGTCCAGCTTTCATACCACCCAGTCTCAGACACAGGAGGATACTGCCAGTGGGTCCGAAGTGCACATGGAGGTGGATGCACACTCTAGTCCTGCAGGTATATGCATTGTCTGTCTGTGTTTTGTTGACACATATACTGTTAATATTAGATCAAATCCAATTTGCTGACACATAGTTGCTCTAACCAGTTCAGTTGTGCTTCTGATGATCATGAGTGTGAGCGCATACGTGAGTTTTGTAGCTGTGCGTTGTCACTTATATCAGGACTATCTCTTGCTTCCCACAATTCAGTCTACATTTTTGCAATTGAATGTTATGTGTGGTCAGTATGCTATGTTAATATAAAATGCATCTCTCTCTCTCTCTCTCTCTCTCTCTCTCTCTCTCTCTCTCTCTCTCTCACACACACACACACTCTCTCTCTCACTCTCTCTCTCTCTCTCTCTCTCTCTCTCTCTCTCTCACACACTCTCCCCCTCTCTCTCTCGCCTCTCACACTCTCTCCCCCTCTGTGTGTGTGCGAGTGCGTGTGGTTTCTCTCCCCCCTCCCGCCTTTTTCCTTTCCCGTGAACACTGTTGGAATCAGTCAAGGGAGTCCCGGGAAGGTTAACTCGGTCAACAAACACCCGCAGAAGTTGGATATGTCGGCCGAAGGGCGCAAATAAATTGGCACAACGCAATCGCATCTGGAAAAAAAAAAAACTGTAGGAACGCAAAAGTCAGGGGAATTTGGGGAGAGGACATTAATGGAGAGAAACATAAACACATGCATGCCATTTGTATGCACAAATGTTGGCTTTATTAGCTTACCAGTAGATTTCTATGCATACAACAATGATGAACAATGTTTCCACAACAATTCTCTATTGGCCTTTATTGACTGTCAAACAGCATGAGTGTACAGTGAGTAGAATGCCAGTTGACATTTCTGTAGGGGACATTTGTATTTTTGTGTAACTTGATGACATTCTGACTCTCAGCTGCTGCAGCAGAGAAGAGTGAAGACAAAGCATCTGGTGCATCTTCATCTCTTGCACATGCTGCTGGCATGCCCACACTGCCCCGCCTCAGTGAGCAGCTGGGACTGTATGAGCTCTGGGCCGCGCTGGGCGATTGCTTGGCTGAGCTGGCCCGCACACCAGACCACCACGCAGTGCTGATTTTGCAACCTGCAGTAGAAGCTTTCTTTATTGTACATGCAGGTAAGTCACAATCCATGTGTTACATTCATACATTGTCCTGTCTTATACATTTCTGTTGGTCATAGTTACTGGTGATGCACTTTTGGAGCTTTCAATTCATTCACTGTGTCTAGCTAATATCAAGAGATGGATGAATATAATAGTACTCAAATATACCTCCAGAACCAGACGCAGTAAGTGTCTGACATCCAGTACAGCTTTGTGGTGGAGATGGTACTTGATTGATTGGGCTGTTGGAAATCCAGCACACCAAGCTGTAATATGGACGACTCAGCTAGCATCAGAGATCATTGACAGCATATATTAAGTAATTGGAAAAGGCAACCAAACAGACGTAGATAAAGGACACAAGACTGGACACAAACACATATGGTTGTATCAGCCATGAATGGTACAAATAATGGTGGAGTACTATACACTTATATAGTGGGTATTAAATAAGGTAGATTCATGTCCACAGCAATATATTTCAAAATCAAATGCTTAATTGACTTGCAAAGCAGGTATTTATTTTCATATAGCATTTTACAATGCTACAGCAGTGTCTGATTCTTCCTCCTCTTAATCTATTCACCAAGTGGAATTAATTCAGGACTACTCTCGTCCTGGCAGTGTGATTATCTATACCCATGGCTCTGTGTTAAGAGGCCACAAAAAGTGCCTGGGGATTCATAGCGAAAGCCAATGGCCAATGTTTAGTTAAGGAGAGCTTGGCATATGACACCATAACCTCAAGTCTGAGAATGGAAGTGGAGGCGGTTACTGCAGCTTTCCACTGGTTGGAGAACAAACTGCATACGCATGTTGTGATTGTAACTGATTCACAAAGCATGCTGACAACGGTGAAGACTGGCATGCTTTGTGCTGAACGGTTTGCATCAATTCAGAGGTTGCGGGCTGTGAGCATTCACTGGATGTTTTCTCCAGGACATTCATGTTGTTGGAAATGAACAGGCAGATAGATTGGCCTTGTTCTTACGAGCGACCGATTGTTGAAACGGCCTGGTTTAGGTCATCATTGATGGGTGATTTAATGCATGATAAGGCAGATGTGGTGGAGGCCCCCTGAAAGTGTGGGAACAATGGAGAAGAACTGATATACTATCATGGTCTATAGAGAATGTGGCAGCAGGCGGTAGTCAAAGGATCTGGTAGACAGTCATATATATAAACTCAGAGGTAAAGCAAGACGGACATATAATCAGATTGTAACGGGCACCATTAGTATTGGGACTCTACGCTGGCTGTTGAAGATAATGACTGAGCGCTTATGGGAGTGCCCTGAGTGCAGTGATGTCAGTGTTTGACTCAACTCAGCTCAACTGACCCCATTGGATTATAGATTGTCAACCAACTCAAGCCAAGCACTCCTATCATTTGCTGTCTCCTGCAGCTTCTTCAGTCTCAGATTGTCTGCTCTGTGTTAGGTCTACCTCTATCTTTTGTGGGTTCCTGAGAAAGGACTTTCTAATAATGCTATTAACAGGTTTTCTCATCGTGTTCAGCAACATTATCTGTTCCTTGTCTCATGATTCACTGGAATTTGTGAGACCTGTCCATGAGTACCAGATTGGTGATTCTTCATACTATTTTAATACTTCTGTTTTGAGTGTCTGATTCCTGAACACATTTTGTAAGAATGTGTTATCACAGCAGCAGTACAGCACCACAGGAGAAACATTGTCAGAACTATCCTACTAACATGATGATGATGATACCGGTGTCACAGTTGGGCAGTGACAGCAAGAGGTAAACACAGAACTGCACCAATAGAGATGAAATGCCTCATAAGAATACAGAATGTGACAACAAGAGATGGGATCATAAACAATATCAGAAGTGGGTTACGGGTCAGCTATAGATGTTTGTTTGAGAAACATTACTCAGATGGTTTCAGTCATGTGACGTTGCTAAACCTAAACAATGACGTCATAGATAAATGAAAACAGCAAGCAGCAAACCCCACTAATGATGGGTTAGGAAATTAACAAAGGCAAGCAACACCTTATACACGCCCCAGCACAGCTTTGTTGAGAAAGATGTTCCTAACTTGTTGCTGAAAGACATAACATTGATAGTTGAAATAAGAAAGAGAAAGAAAGAAAGAAGATGCTTAGCAAAAGAAAGGCTGACAAATATCACAGACCATTTCAGATCAGTACATGCTTTGCTGTATATTATATCCTGTTTCGGTTTTGTTAGTTCAGATGTGAAAGACTTGTCTTAGAATGGCACTATTATCAATTCTTAGGGTGTCCATTTGATATAGCTATGGTAATGTTTCCTCTAGCAGGTGTAACATGTGAAGGTGGAGGTCAGAGACTTGTAACTAGTTATGTGGTGATGCTTCTGGCAGTGTTGACCATGCCTTAACTAGGGTGGCATGTTAGATGGGAGCCTTACACCACAATCTTGTCAGTCACAACAATCTTGTCAGTCACAACAATCTTGCCATTTACAACAAGCAAGTGAAGTAGACATCATTAAATCTACACAATAACTGTTTTCTAGCTTACTGTTATCATTGCATCGTTACATTAGATAAATGCAGTCTTTGTGTTTTCTTAGGGGAGAAAGGCAGCAAGCCCAGTGAGCAGCCAGTCTCACGACGTGAGGATCAATTGGCACACCTGAACATGGAAATGGCTCCACCCAGTCCTTCTCCTGGTCCTTCATCAGCGGATGGACCACCAGCACTGATGGCCAGGGAGAATTCAGCTATTGTCATGTCATCAATCACCCATTTACCTCCAGACACTCAGAAGTTCCTCAAATTTGCAGGTACGCTTGATTGTTTCTTCTGCTACCAGTAACTTCATGACAGTCGGATATTACTTGCAGCTCCTGTCTGATAAAGCTGTACTTCCTGTACCTCCAGTAACATCGTTATTGGGAACAGTTATGCTGTATTGCATGGTAGTTTTTTTCCTTGCTTTCCACGTGCAACCTTTCAAATTGCTAAGCTGAGTGAGTACTCTGTTTTGTGGTAATTTTTCTGAAGGTAAATGCAGACCATTCAGAGCTAGTTTCCACAGTGGTGTGTTTTCTGTACTCTGCCATGGGGAGATGCAACTGGCATCTTGCTTTCAACAAAACCATGGTGGCATTTATCAACTCCAGTACTTTTGAAAGGAATTACTCCAATACATTGATTAAAGGTGCACTTTATTTTGTAATAATGTGACAGGGACAGTCAACACCTTATTTTTGCTGTTTTGCTTTTTCTCTTCACAAAATATTTGTAACTGCTGAACATATTCAGTCAAAACTTAAATGTGACCTTGATTTCTATTTGCAGAAACCCACCGTACTGTCCTCAACCAAATTTTGCGACAGTCCACACTTCCTCTCGCTGAGGGACCATTTTCTGTACTCGTCGATTATACGAGAATTTTGGACTTTGATGTTAAACGGCGCTACTTTCGCCAGGAGCTGGAGCGCATGAATGAAGGTACTCGCCGTGAAGACTTGCCGGTGCATGTTCGCAGGTCAAATATCTTTGAGGATTCTTTCCGCGAGCTCTTCAGGCGTACTCCAGAGGAGTGGAAGCAAAGATTCTACATCGTGTTTGAAGGTAATTGCTAGTGTTGTAATTTGATAACAGAGATAATATCTGAGAATGTTGTTTCTCAACAGCATGTACATTATATTTATTTGAATAATTGGATATTTATAGATATCCTTATATATGTTTTGTATTAGTTCATACATCCACTTTACTATCCTACTCATGGTCAGTGATACAGAAGGTCAGAAATGCATGACTGTGGCATGCAATGGAGCCGTTCATTAATGTGACAAACCTATGAAACCTTTTGTAGACATGTTGTCCAGGACAATGAGAGGACAGATTGGTTGGCTTCTGGAGTGCCTATATTACACAATTTTCAATGGACAAGTCTGAAATGGTGCATGCAATCAGAGAAAGACTTGTCTAATCGTACAGTAGTGTGCAGACTGAAGGAACATAGAACACAAACTGGAAGTAGCATTACATGTTGATTATATTAGATGTGTATCCAACTAGAGTACAACGGGGTTAGTCAGCACACCTACTTCACTATCTGCTTGCTCAGGGACATGGATAACTTATGAGTGTGTCCCATGTGCAGTCAAGTCACTTGTGTTAACTAATAACGCACACACATACATGTGGTAGTCTGTGTTCTCTTCTACCCTGGCTGGTAGATGTAACTTAGACATTAATTATCTTTGTGTTATCTTGTGGTGAACCGAGGTCAGTGTGGCACTTTTCACTGTCCCAAGCTGATGATGTTTATAATTGCCAGTATGTGGATTCAACTTCAGTGGAAATAACAGTCAAGACTGAAAAGGTTGTGACAACTGGGGCACAGTGGGTTCAAGTAATTGTCTGAGACTGGAGGGGTTCATGTGAGAACTAGAGCAAAGTGGGTGCAGTTGTCTGGGACAAGGGGAGTTGATGTGACAAGTGGTGCAGAATTGTTTAAAGTAATAACTGGTCAGAGTGGGTTAGAGGAGTTAATGTGACAACTGGTGCAGAGTGGGTTCAAGTAATGATCTAAGAATGGAAGGGTTAATGTGACAGCTGGAGCTCAATTAAGGAAACTGGGACAGTGGATGCAAGTCTGGGACTATATGAATGTGACAACTAGGTGCAAGTAATTGTCTGGGACTATATGAATGTGACAACTGGGTGTAAGTAATTGTCTGGAACTATATGAATGTGACATCTGGGTGCAAGTGATTGGAAGTATAAGAATGTAACATCTGGGTGCAAATTATTGTCTGGAACTGTATGAATGTGACAACTGGGTACAAGTAATTGTCTGGAACTATATGAATGTGACAACTGGGTGCAAGTAATTGGGAATATCTGAATGTGACAACTGGGTGCAAGTTATTGTCTGGGACTATCTATATGTGACAACTGGGTGCAAGTAATTATATGGGACCATATGAATGTGACAACTGGGTGCAAGTAATTATCTGGGGCATATGCATTTGACAACTGTATACAAGTAATTGTCTGGGACCATATGAATGTGACAACTGTATACAAGTAATTGTCTGGGACTAGAGGAGTATATATGACAACCGGGATAGAATGGGTGCAAGTAATAACTGTTCAGTACTGCAGGTGCACAAGAAACTGCTGGTATATTAATCCACATATGTGGAGCCGTTTGGTATAGAATCACTTATAATAATTCAGTCAACACATGCCAATGTCCACGTTGTGAAGCTGTTTGAGCATCAACTCTCTGGCTGCCCAGTTCTTGGTCATTTCAATTTTCCAATAAATGGAACTCTTTTTACAGAGCACAACAGTTGATAGAATAATTGGACTTTAATAAATATTCTCTCTCTCTCTCTCTCTCTCTCTCTCTCTCTCTCTCTCTCTCTCTCTCTCTCTCTCTCTCTCTCTGTCTGTCTGTCTCTCTCTCTCTCTCTCTCTCTCTCTCTCTCTCTCTCTCTCCACTTTGTCATTGTTTCTGTCTACCTCGTCTTTATTTCCTTTCTCCCTCCTCCCCCCCTCCCCCCATTTGTTTCCTCCCTCATCCATCTGTCACACAAATAACAAGAGAACATGCTCTGAATACATTAGTGTATAGAATTATGTGACTGAGAAACACTAAAGACACCAGTAATCTGTAATTCTAGCAAAGCAAGTTCAGTGACAGACTTTTACATATTCCTTTGTGTTGTTGCAGGTGAAGAGGGCCAGGATGCTGGTGGACTGCTTCGAGAGTGGTATATTATCATCTCCCATGAGATCTTTAATCAGAACTATGCTCTGTTTCTGACTTCACCTGGTGATCGTGTCACTTACTCCATCAATCCATCCTCCCACTGCAACAGCAACCACCTGAGCTACTTCAAGTTTGTCGGAAGGATCATCGCCAAAGCAGTATATGATAACAAATTGCTGGACTGCTACTTTACCCGCTCCTTTTACAAGCACATGCTGGGCCAGCCAGTCAAGTACACAGACATGGAGAGTGAGGACTATGCTTTCTATCAGGGCCTTGTCTTCCTGCTGGAGAACAATGTTGCAGACCTGGGATATGATCTCTATTTCAGCACTGAGGTATGTCAGCTCTGCCTTTCATGATTATATTGTCCCTAATACATATTGTTGTTATAATAATACTAATACATATTGTTCATTTATATACATGCAACAATACATGTTGTTCATTTCCGTGAAATCAGATCTGTAGTCATTTCTATTTGCAACTGTTTTCTGCTTTTGCTATTTCCCACTTGATTGGCTGATCTTCTTGTCTGTTCTACTACAGACTAGGCATTTTTCACCAATCATGGTTGACTGTGCTGGTCTTGTTGTGTTTATGTGTGTCTTACCCATTATTAGAATATTTCACTGTGTTTAGTGTCATTTGATTGTCATAACATTTGGGTGTTTAGGTATGTAAATACACACTAGTGACAAGCTGTTGTCAAGGGCATGCCTGTTGTAAACACTCGTATTGCAAACTGAGGACACATGCATCTCCCATCTGTATACAGGCACATGTCTAGCCACCACACTACTGCATCTCCCATCTGTATACAGGCACATGTCTAGCCACCACACTACTGCATCTCCCATCTGTATACAGGCACATGTCTAGCCACCACACTCCTGCATCTCCCATCTGTATACAGGCACATGTCTAGCCACCACACTACTGCATCTCCCATCTGTATACAAGCACATGTCTAGCCACCACACTACTGCATCTCCCATCTGTATGCAGGCACATGTCTAGCCACCACACTACTGCATCTCCCATCTGTATACAGGCACATGTCTAGCCACCACACTACTGCATCTCCCATCTGTATACAGGCACATGTCTAGCCACCACACTACTGCATCTCCCATCTGTATACAGGCACATGTCTAGCCACCACACTACTGCATCCCCCATCTGTATACAGGCACATGTCTAGCCACCACACTACTGCATCCCCCATCTGTATACAGGCACATGTCTAGCCACCACACTACTGCATCTCCCATCTGTATACAGGCACATGTCTAGCCACCACACTACTGCATCTCCCATCTGTATACAGGCACATGTCTAGCCACCACACTAATGCATCTCCCATCTGTATACAGGCACATGTCTAGCCACCACACTACTGCATCTCCCATCTGTATACAGGCACATGTCTAGCCACCACACTACTGCATCTCCCATCTGTATACAGGCACATGTCTAGCCACCACACTACTGCATCTCCCATCTGTATACAGGCACATGTCTAGCCACCACACTACTGCATCTCCCATCTGTACACAAGCATGTCAGTCACTTGTATGTGTTTTTATCAAGAAATTATTGGCTTCCATATTTTTCCAGTATTTATTTAAACAGATGGGCAGTATTTGTGTTGTTTTTGTTGACATTAGAGCTGCAATTGTTGTGCCTTCAGCTGACACATCTGACATGACTGGGTTAGCCTGTGCAACTAGTTTCATAAGAGATTCCAGTCTCTTTATTTGTTGCCACCACCTGCAACTGTTTCCACAGCAGGAGAGTTTCAGCCTCAGGGTATCACCGTATCGTTTGAATGGTAGATGTCTACAAGAAATATAGAACTCCAGTTCAGAACTACATGCATGGACAGTCAGTTGTGTATCACCATATTGTTTGAATGGTAGATGTCTACAAGAAATATAGAACTCCAGTTCAGAACTAGATGCATGGGCAGTCAGTTTTCAGCTGTATATCACTAGAATAAAACTGGCAGTAGTGGAGCTGTGTTTGTGTCATTGGGATTTTCCATGAGCTGTCAGTGAGTCATCTGCAGCTGTGGCATACATTAGAAGTGCTATGTGTGGGTGCTCTGTGTGTGTGATGTACACTAGTAGAGCTGTGTGTGGGTACTCTGTATCTGTGATGTACACTAGTAGAGCTGTGTGTGGGTACTCTGTATGTGTGATGTACACTAGTAGAGCTGTGTGTGGGTACTCTGTATGTGTGATGTACACTAGTAGAGCTGTGTGTTGGTGCTCTGTGTGTGTGGGTACTCTGTATCTGTGATGTACACTAGTAGAGCTGTGTGTGGGTACTCTGTATCTGTGATGTACATTAGTAGGGCTGTGTGTGGGTACTCTGTGTGTGTGGGTACTCTGTTCTGTGTGGGTACTCTGTATCTGTGATGTACACTAGTAGAGCTGTGTGTGGGTACTCTGTATCTGTGATGTACATTAGTAGGGCTGTGTGTGGGTACTCTGTGTGTGTGTGGGTACTCTGTGTGTGTGGGTACTCTGTTCTGTGTGGGTACTCTGTATCTGTGATGTACATTAGTAGAGCTGTGTGTGGGTACTCCGTATCTGTGATGTGCACTAGTAGAGCTGTGTGTGGGTACTCTGTATCTGTGATGTACATTAGTAGGGCTGTGTGTGGGTACTCTGTGTGTGTGATGTACACTAGTAGAGCTGTGTGTGGGTACTCTGTATGTGTGATGTACACTAGTAGAACTGTGTGTGGGTACTCTGTGTGTGTGTGTTGGTACTCTGTATCTGTGATGTACATTAGTAGAGCTGTGTGTGGTTACTCTGTATATGGGATGTACATTAGTAGGGCTTTTTGTGGGCGGTCTGCACCTGGGACATGCATTGATAGGTGAATACACTTCAACATGCATGCTAAAACCAGTTTATATGTAGTATACAGAAGGCTGCACTTGAAGGTGCTCCAAATAGACGAGCAAAACAGTGTGAAATGTACTGCCATAATTACATAACATATTTACCTTTAATAATTTACTGGAGCCGTAAATAATATTTCCTGCATAAGTTTGGTATATGTGATCTGCAAAAGACTGCAGTATTTATATAACATGTATTATTACTGTTTATCTGTTGCTGCTTTTTTCAAACTTTCATAAATATTTTCTGCAATACTCTACAGATTCAGGAGTTTGGTGTTACTGAAACTCGAGAACTCGTTCCATATGGTGCTAATGTTTTGGTGACGGATGAAAACAAGCGAGAATATGTCAAACTAGTTTGTCAAATGAAGATGAGGGGTGCAATACGTCAGCAGCTAAATGCTTTCCTTGAAGGCTTTTATGACATAATTCCAAAGAAACTAGTGTCCATTTTTACAGAACAAGAGTTGGAACTTCTGATATCAGGCCTGCCGACCATTGACATTGATGATCTGAAGGCCAACACGGAGTACCACAAGTACCAGGCCACCAGCCTTCAGGTGTGTAACTTATATACAATAGATCTACTGCAGTCTCAGCAATCTGAAACACTCCTGTTGCATAACATTCAGTTATTGTTGATGCTCTTATTTCACTTACTGTTGCTGATGGGAGTAACAACTCCTTTCATAATTTATTTATTTTCGCTAATAGGGGAGCCCACTCTTGTTTCATAACATTGAGTTAGTTGTGCTAATATGAGTGACAACTCTTGTTTCAAAACATTCAGTTAGTTTTGCTAGCAGGAGTGACTGACTACTCAGAGAGACGATTAAACAAACATTATTTGTTATCACCGTTGGGAAAACAATATAAACATCGGCAACTATTAGTACTGTAATTTACTAATGAGAAGAGATTGTGTTCAAGTATTTTCCATGTGACAGTCAAATATGATGTGAAAGCTTGCTGTCTGTTCTTTATTTTCTTTAAAACTCATGTTGTCAAAAATTAATAATAATATATAATAATAATAACTCATAATAATATATAATAATATTTGGTGAATAGTATGTATCTTATTAGGTTTTGGTTTAATTTGATTTTAATTGTTTGTTAAAACAACGGGGGCCCAGTTATCGTGTTGGGTTACTCAGTGAAAAAACTATAATTAATGTGTTTTTACATCTCACTCCAGCAGAAAACTAGCTATGTGGCGGCCCATAAACTTGACTAGCATTGTTCCATAACTATTCATCATATATTTATAGGAAAATCTCTGGTCTATTTGTTCACACTGACTGTTGAATGTGAGCTACACCTCCAAGACATTCCTATTTTCTTTCAAAAGCACACTTACATAAATTATAAACACTTATCCAGCTGAAAGCATACCACGCTTGCTTCTACTTGAATGCTTCCAGTGACCTATGACCTCATGGTTGGTAGCTCTATGGCAGTAGTTCCCAAGCTTTTCAAGCAGAGGCCCATATCTATTATTTTCGGTAGTTAAGCGGGCCACAACGTTATATAACTATAAAAGTCATGCAATATCATTCTTACCTTTCTAAACTTTTGTCAACAAAATTCTAAGAGTTTAAATGAGATGTGGTGTCCACCAAAAATGCCATGTCATTAAGCAAGTCATCATTCAGCAGACATTTCCGTTCTGTAGGCAAATCATTTATTTCAGACAGAAACAAATAGACACTATTTCTCAGTGCTCAGAAATGTGACGAGGCCTCGCGTGCCACTTTCTGACAGCTGACGGACACAAGTGGCCAGCGGGCCGTGGTTTGGGAACCTCTGCTCTATATTAAATACTTGATCTGCAAATCTTATTTTAAACTCTAGTATCTTCACTAGATGTTTTGCAAGCGGCTGTTTGTAAGTCAAAACTGGTCCTAGTGGTTCCTCCAGTTGTAAGTTAAAACTGGTCCTAGTGGTTCCTCCAGTTGTAAGTTAAAACCGGTCCTAGTGGTTCCTCCAGTGTATGACTTCTTGGTAGATCATAAGTATGTGGAGATTACACTTGTCTTGTATATTGAACTAGATCCACTCAATGTTCATCCTCTTCATCAAATTCTGTTAAATGTTTAGACATCATTATTTTCAGCTGGTGACATTCCCTTTTGTGCCTGTTGAATCTGCCAGGTTCCTCATATCTTTCTTTCCTTCCTCTGTATGAAACCATTTAAAACAGAACAAATCAGAAGCACGTTGACAATAACTTTTTGCTATAAATTCCTCTAAGACGAAACTAACATTGCTGACATCAGCTGGAATTGTTGAGTACTGAGATTCAATTATTTGAGCCAGTTAAAGTTTTTGTTGTCAATAAATGGATCATTATCATCATGTGCCATGCCAGCTGGCATAGGTGTTCATGTCTCGCCACAGATCTCGGTACTCTGTATTCTGAATCATCTCTGCAGATGACATTCTCCATGCCATCATCTGTCCACAGATCTCTGTATTCTGATGACATTTTCCATGCCACCATCTGTCCACAGATCTCTGTATTCTGATGACATTCTCCATGCCACCATCTATCCACAGATCTCTGTCCTCTGTATTCTGAATCATCTCTGCTGATGACATTCTCCATGCCACCATCTGTCCACAGATCTTTGTACTCTGTATTCTGATGATATTCTCCATGCCACCATCTGTCCACAGATCTCTGTTCTCTGTATTCTGATGACATTCTCCATGCCACTGTCTGTCCACAGATCTCTGTCCTCTGTATTCTGATGACATTCTCCATGCCACCGTCTGTCCACAGATCTCTGTTCTCTGTATTCTGATGACATTCTCCATGCCACCGTCTGTCCACATATCTCTGTCCTCTGTATTCTGATGACATTCTCCATGCCACCGTCTGTCCACAGATCTCTGTTCTCTGTATTCTGATGACATTCTCCATGCCACCGTCTGTCCACAGATCTCTGTCCTCTGTATTCTGATGACGTTCTCCATGCCACCGTCTGTCCACAGATCTCTGTCCTCTGTATTCTGATGACATTCTCCATGCCACCGTCTGTCCACAGATCTCTGTCCTCTGTATTCTGATGACATTCTCCATGCCACCGTCTGTCCACAGATCTCTGTCCTCTGTATTCTGATGACATTCTCCATGCCACCGTCTGTCCACAGATCTCTGTCCTCTGTATTCTAATGACATTCTCCATGCCACCATCTGTCCACAGATCTCTGTCCTCTGTATTCTGATGACATTCTCCATGCCACCATCTGTCCACAGATCTCTGTCCTCTGTATTCTGAATCATCTCTGCTGATGACATTCTTCATGCCACCATCTGTCCACAGATCTCTGTATTCTGAATCATCTGTGCTGATGACATTCTCCATGCCACCATCTGTCCACAGATCTCTGTATTCTGATGACATTCTCCATGTCACCATCTGTCCACAGATCTCTGTCCTCTGTATTCTGAATCATCTGTGCTGATGACATTCTCCATGCCACCATCTGTCCACAGATCTCTGTATTCTGAATCATCTGTGCTGATGACATTCTCCATGCCACCATCTGTCCACAGATCTCAGTATTCTGATGACATTCTCCATGCCACCATCTGTCCACAGATCTCTGTATTCTGAATCATCTGTGCTGATGACATTCTCCATGCCACTGTCTGTCCACAGATCTCTGTCCTCTGTATTCTGAATCATCTGTGCTGATGACATTCTCCATGCCACTGTCTGTCCACAGATCTCTGTCCTCTGTATTCTGAATCATCTGTGCTGATGACATTCTCCATGCCACTGTCTGTCCACAGATCTCTGTCCTCTGTATTCTGAATCATCTGTGCTGATGACATTCTCCATGCCACCATCTGTCCACAGATCTCTGTCCTCTGTATTCTGATGACATTCTCCATGCCACCATCTGTCCACAGATCTCTGTCCTCTGTATTCTGAATCATCTGTGCTGATGACATTCTCCATGCCACTGTCTGTCCACAGATCTCTGTCCTCTACTGATCTGTTCAGTCATCATGTCTTCCAGTGCCTCTCATCTCATGACATGACCAAAGAGTATTGCTTATTATGACTGGCCCTAGGTATTTAGAAAATACCCATAATAAAAAAAAAGAAAATGGTGCTATGACTGTAATGTATAATGGTACTTGTAGTGTCAAACTGTGAAACTTGATGTACAGATCCAGTGGTTCTGGCGAGCCCTGCGCTCCTTTGACCAAGCTGAGAGGGCCAACTTCCTGCAGTTTGTCACAGGCACATCAAAGGTGCCACTGGGTGGCTTCGCTAACCTAGAAGGAATGAATGGAACTCAGAAGTTCCAGATCCATAGAGATGACCGCTCAACAGACCGCCTTCCATCGGCTCACACATGGTATGCATTTTACTCTGTTCTCTGTCTGTTTGCTTTGTTTATTATATGTATGTTAGAACAATATCACTTTTTCTGGCAGTTCATCCTAATAATCTGCATTCTTTTCTTTAATTATCCCCCCCCACCCACCACCACCACCACCAACAACTCAAGCGTAGTCCATACATGCTACTTCTAGTAGCACTGGACTAAATTATGCGCGTGGATTTGCTTTATCAATTGCCAGTATCCCTCGCCATCAGGTGAACCCTCTCCGACATCAGAGGTACTTGTAATGTCTAGGATGGAAAATCAAAATTTTAGTCCCAACTGACCGGTGTAGATGTTGAACCCCCTACCTCAGCATCAGCCCACTGGATGTTTCAGAACAAGTGTTCTTATCCATTTGGCCATGCTGACCTCGTATATATCTCTCCATGAATAATTTGTCTGGGGCTAAGGTTTACACAGCATAGTTTTGTTGTTGCTGTAAATACATGACTTCTTAGCTGCCTGGTCTGGGGCTAAGGTTTACACAGTATTGTTTTGTTGTTGCTGTAAATACATGACTTCTCAGCTGCCTGGTCTGGGGCTAAGGTTTACACAGCATTGTTTTGTTGTTGCTGTAAATACATGACTTCTCAGCTGTCTGGTCTGGGCCAGACACAGGTGATCCAGACCCCCAAACCCCCAAACCCCTTCTGTCATCAGTACTTTAATTCAGCTAATGTTGCTGATATTATTAATATTTGCCAAGTTTTGTACACAGACCTTTGACTGCTTCTTTTGATTCTCTTGCCAGGTATTTTTCACATAAAGCTAATAACTCTATCCAACCTCCTCTGTTTAATTTGCTCCATAAGTTTAATTTATCTTTGCCTTATGGTTTTGATGAGTTATCGAGTAACAACTGCAGCTGTCAGTACCTTGAATTTTACATCTGCACTCATCTCATCTCTTGTTCCTCCTGTACCTTGTGGTGTCGAGTTGAAGTATAAACAGCAGGAGAGTGCCCACTTATGGGCTACATATATTGATTATCCCATGTATTCTGCTATTCCCTCCGTCCATCTCCACTATCTTCAACATTTCACTACTTATACTGGCATTCCTGAATTTATCTTCCATTGCATCAAAAGTGACTTGTATTATTCACCAATGCATATTTCATGTAAGTTTCCTTTTAAAATTGTTCCTGTGAACCTGCACACTCAAAAAAGAATGATGTAAATGAATTGAAATAGCACAGACAATAATCTGATTGTTTAAACCTCTTTCTGAAGTTATTAGTGTAGTTGGCAGACATTTTAATTACTGTTGTATATGTTTTAAAATCATTGTTTTCCCCAGTGTGAATTTGAATAATGAAGACACAAACAACATATTGCCTGATATTTTTAATTGTGTGTCAGGTACATACTGCAGACAAAAGTGCAATGCATAATGAAGTTGCGTAATGAATCCTTCACACTGAAATGCACAAAACATATTGTCATGTTTCAGAGTGACAGTCATTTCATGTTTGTTGACATAATTGTGATTTAGCACATGTGCTAGGGTTAGAATGTAAAAAGACGCAGGTTATGGTCGCCACTAGGAAGAGAGAAATACCACAATGTAATATACAAGTAAATGGGAATATTCAACAAGTGAATCGGTACAGTTATCTCGGAACAGTCATAATATCTGATGGGAGATGCCTTGAAGAGATTAGAACAAGAATCGCCATGGCGAAAGTAGCCTTTAGCAAGATGAAAAACATTCTGACCAATAAACAAAATGTCAGTTGAAACGAGAAAAAGAGAGTTGAGGGGATACATAGAGTCTGTTCTTTTGTATGGATGTGAAACTTGGACAATGTGCAGTCAAGCTGAAAAACATCTGATGGCTGCAGAAATGTGGTTTCTGAGGAAAATGCTAAAGAATACCATTGTCAGATAGAAAAACTAATGACCAAGTTCTACAGGAGACAAATGAAACTCGTAAATTGATTAGAGAAATTAGACGTAGACAGTCAAAATATTTTGGACATATGAGAAGAAATGGAATTGGAGAACTTAGTAACAACTGGCAAGATCGAAGGGAACAGACCAAGAGGAAGACCGAGAGGAAAATACCTGGATGGCTTGGCCACATGGCATGGACACGACAGGAACACTTGAGCTGGTCCACGACTCTGGTGATCAAGTGAAATGGCAAGTCATGACCGCCCACGCTTTCCGGCATGGCACATGATTGATTGATTGATAGCACATGCCTTGGCATATCTCATATACATTTAGTTGGGTATTTTTTACACTGCAAACAGATACTTACAAATTGTCTGTACTCCCCCCCCCTCCCCTCTCTCTCCCCCCCCTCTCTCTCTCTCTCTCTCTCTCTCTCTCTCTCTCTCTCTCTCTCTCTCTCTCTCTCTCTCTCTCTCTCTCTCTCTCTCTCTCTCTCTCTCTCTCTCTCTCTCTCTCTCTCTCTCTCTCTCTCTCTCTCTCTCTCTCTCTCTCTTCCTATGCACATACAGTGTAACTAAAAAGACTTATACTTTATGTAACTTGTAAGTATGTATATGAAAATATGTTTACGTGCAGATGTGATTGTGCTAACTCAGTGACTTTGTTTATTGACAGCTTCAATCAGTTAGACCTGCCTGCTTATGAGACCTATGATAAACTGCGGAAGATGTTGTTACTGGCCATCAGTGAATGCTCAGAAGGTTTTGGATTAGCTTAAGAAATCATACAACAGCACATGGCTTTCATATGGACGCCATAGTGGAGACACATCTAGTTTCCATTGACTGTGAATGACAAGTTTCTGATGTGTAGCTCATGCAGTTCAGGCAAAGCTTGAATCTATTCACCACTCATGATGCCTGAATGATTGAAGCTCACACAGGGTGGAACCTGGATATTCCGTTCAACAATTGGGAGACGTTTTCTCTTAGCTTGTTTCACAATGTTTGAACATTGCAATCATAATAAATATGAAGTACAAATTGTTTTGTGACTTGGGTATGGTTATATAGTGATACATTGCAATGTTTGATATCTGCAGTCACATATTTATATGGTTTCAATGACTCCTAGCCCAACTACAGACCACACGTACACATAAACACTCACAACTGTTTGAACAGATAACAAATCAATGTTTAGGAGGTTGTTCACTCATTTCTAATACTATGCAGTTTATTTTTTGTAAAACGTCTCTGATGTTCTTTCGGATTCTTTTTTTTAACTTTGTATTTTCCCTGTTGTTATTTCCTTGATAGCTTGTTTGCTAGGATATGGTCATTTCATGCTTATATTCTTTGTGTGGCTTTACTCATTGTTGTTCAACTGATTTCAGTGCTGCAGTTAGTTGACTGTAGGCTGTGTTTAAGTAATCAGATATGTGTAGACTGTATTTTTCAGTTCCTTACCCTGTATGTTTCCTAACTGGTTTGTCTTCAAACCAGATATTCCATTACTGTCTGTACTTGTCTTAATTCATTTATATGCCATCCTCTTCTCTGTGTATTTTCGTTTAAAAGAAAAATCTCAGTTTGATCTGTCATTTCGGTATCAATTGCTCCCATTGTGTGACGTCATCTTGCATATCTACTCACATGCTGCAGACACTTCTTATTATATTATTACATTTTTGTGGTAGACAACTTTATCTCTACAAGGAACTGCATGTATGTTTACTGTTTTGAGTTCCTGGTTGCAGTTTAATGTCCTCTATACATCTGATTTATTATTGTGTTGTGTAAGAATTGCAGTCCCATTATTCTCATTTCTTGATCTTAAGCAGACAACACCTCTTCTCCTGCCACATTCAATTGACCACTTTGCACGGCAAATACACATGTTGACATTCCAGAACTAGAGATGACTGGTTAGTTCTGCATCTTGTGCTCTGTATGTTATGTCTGCAAACAGGTACTGTTGAGACTCAGTTTTAAGAGAGGAATATTGATACACAAGCGGCAAAACAACTTGGTCTGTGACACACAATGAGAACAGTTTCTTGTTCATCTGATTACATGTCATTTCTGTATCCATGGAACTGTCGAATTCTCAAATCTTGTTGTCTGGTATTATTAAACTGCAGACATTGAGTAGTGATTGTTACAAAATAATCTGCTGTCTCAGTATCTGACAATTCAATATTATGTAACTTTGCAAAATATATTGACCATTAAAAACAGTCTGTGAAACATAGCCGGCCAGTAAGTGTGGCATACCATGTTCTTTGAGATGGGAGGTTGTGAGGAATCTTATCTATCAGCTCACAGATGTTCAATGGTTAGGGTAGCTGCTTGATAGGAGATGTAATAGTATGCACATTTGACTATATACAATATGGGATGGTCTGTAGTCCTCCTGTTTGGATGTAAATAACTCATGTAGCTGTTTGAATGTTGCTGTTTTGTATACTGGACAATGTTAGCTTTGGGTTTGACACAGACCAATACTGTGTGCGCTTGAACACATCAGCAGCTAAAACATTCATACCAGTACCATTGTATGGCATGGGGCTCAATTAGACAGTCTTATATCTGTGCTGGAGCACTAACAGTGGCAACAGCCTTCATTGTCATGTGGATTACTCATCTCACTGATAGTGCCAGCACATCACATTTATATCAGGTGCATCTTGCAACCTCTATTGTTTCTTCTCTGCCCTGTGTAAGAAGTATTTGTTTAGGAGCTGTATAATGGTCTCTTGTCTGTGTGTGAAGAAGAAGAGCAGGCTGACAGTACAGACTGCACTGTCTGACTGCTTGTATGCTGGATGATGGTGTGCCTTGTCTGCTGGTGACTGGTGTGCCTGCAGGAAACAACTATCATACAATACCAGTGTTCTGTTTTAATGCAGTGTGTGTGCTTCATGTCTTCTTCTTCTTCTTCTTCTTCTTCTTCTTCTTCTTCTTCTTCTTCTTCTTCTTCTTCTTCTTCTTCTTCTTCTTCTTCTTCTTCTTCTTCTTCTGCTGCTGCTGCGCCTCCTCCTCCTCCTCCTCCTCCTTCTCATGGAGCATTGACCCTCAATCAGCTTAAGCTAAGCCCTCTGACTTGTTCCTGGGCACTGGGATTTGACAGCTCAAGTGTCCTATGAGACGAGGTAGTCCGTCTCACACCAACCCTACCTAGTGGCCTCTTATGACCTGCATGGTAGGTGACAGTGTTATTGTTGTTTGCTGGTAGACACAGTTGTTTGTTTCACTCACTTGATGTTTTCATCCTTGCCTCACACATTTGACCAACAATAGCAATATGGCTACAGATGTTAACATACATAAACAGAAACTAAATATCATACTGAGAACAGTCTAACAAAGGACTAATAGTTTTTTTTCACTAAATGAGTGCTTTTCATGATGTTCATTTCTTAATTACAAATACCTTTGTTTGACAGTTTCATTAAAAAATGTTATTTTGAGCGTCTATTATTTCTTGTTGTGATTTTGTTTGAATTTGCTACTGTGTTTATGATGTCATGTGGAGGATAGAATGCTGTATATGTACATTACAGTTGTCTTGTGATGTAGCCAGGAAGTATGTCGACTACCAGTCTGCACTGAGACACTCATGAATACCACAAGGAAGGCCACATGCTAGTCTCCCTAACAACAGAAAGGTCTTTGTTGTCTTCAGTGTTTTCCCCATTGAATTGTCATATAATTTGTGTTTTCATGACTTTTCTGACAATGATTGTAGAACGTTTATTCGTGAATAAGTCAATACAAATAAATAATAATGTATGAATGTTTTGTGTTTGTTTGTTTGTTGTAAAATGATTGTCTTAATTCCAGCATGAAAGTTGTTTTGATAGAGATTGCTATTTGGATAGAGATTTGGATAGAGTTGATATGTGCCTTTGTGTTGTGTGACATATAAGGTTACATAACACACTTGGGAAACTACAAGACAAGTATATTGATGTTTCAATGACACCAACTCAAGCTTGTCTATGTAGTCATTGAAACTAACATCATGAACACTAGTTGTTAATTTCATGATTGCTTCTTGATTCTCTTATGTTAATACTTTACATTGATAATTTTGTTCCAGCATCAAAGGCCACAGCTTTTCTGTTTCTAGAATTTTTACTTGACTGTGGTTAGTTCATTGTCTTCTTTCTCTAGAGGTTCCAGGTCAGTTGTATTGAATTATTTTCATTATATCTGTGACTGAACAAGTGTGCTGTCTTTTAAATCTGTTTAAAACAAATAGGTTTCACATTGATTACATGTTGTTTATTTTTTTTATTGATACCAGGCTTCAGTTACTGTCAGTGAAAAGTTTGTAACGGCAGTGGATGTGTTGCATAACTAAATATAGCTGTCAGCGGATTTCAGATGACAGGTGGCAATTTGACATCAGAGAATGGCTGCTGTCTGTGCTTGATTCATAACGACATAAGCTGCCCAGAGCACATGTCACAAGTTGCACTTGGATGTTAATTAATATGATTGGCAGAGCAGAGCCAGAAATCTAACAGCATATTTGTGTATTTCTTGTGTTTGCCCTGACTCCTCTGTTCTCAGAGAATCATGTCTACTTGAACATTCTCTCTCAGGTTTCTGTCACCTTCCATACAGTTGTTCCGCCCGTGGGTTGCACCAGTCATAGAAGGCCTGTTCACACGTGTGATGAATGTGCTCGTTTCACTGGTCAGATGTTCCTGCTGTGAACAAGCTGCAGCCTCAGGACGGATGTGGAAACTTGCAGGTGTTGCTTGCTGTAGGACAGGCAGTCTGGTCTGGTCATCTCTACATGTGCTCACACATGACTGCTAGTCTTATATGGGGGCAGACAAATAACAGCCAAGCAACCCTAGCAGATTTACAAACAAACATGTTTATAAATAATACATGTATTTTATTTGTAATTTTGCTGAAAATAAATGCTTCTATTAGTGAATTATAAATGTGCTATATTTGTATTATTGCCAACTCACATTATTGTTAATTATTGATAACAAGATCAGATTTGTGAGAGAGACACCAAAGTTTTACAGCAGTTGCAAACCAGCTTGATGACAGCTGGACAAGATTGATCTAATATCATCAGTGAATGGAACACTGTCACGCCTAGGATTAGTTCACCAAACTACATGTCACTCACTGATCAGTACTGCAACTGTCCAGCAGTGAGAGGACAAACTGCTTCACTTGTAGCATGTGTTGGTTGGAAAGTCTCAAGAGTCCGTCAGAATGGGCATTTTGTTTTTCTCATTAGGGGAAACAATAGCTACATAGCATGCTTGTATTCAAACTATAGTGACATTCATGTAAACAAAGAAATGAAATGAAATTTGAATATAGATATAACAACTACATGCTGTTGAAAATGGAGACATGTTAACACAGCAAAAAAAAAAATAAAAACATTTGCTTTTCATCTGACAAGTTTGATTCTAATAGGTTATGAATCTTTCTCAATGTTTTTGTTACACATAATTAATTATCTTACTAATAATAAGATACAAGAATTATGTGTAATTTGGATTTGGGAAATATTAACACAAAACAATAAAATTTCAAACTATCTTCAATATGGTTCCAGTACTTGACGAGTGTTTTTCTGGCTGATTTTTTCAAACATTAACAAATGTTTTGCATTATAGTTATTACGGAAGTTTGGCTTCCTGATAAGTATGACTTTCCTTGCAGCCATTATTATTACTTTGCTTATTCCTTAAATTCACACACACCCATGTGAAAATGCTCATTAACTTTGACAGTTTGCACGTCAACTCAACCAAAAGTTTGACTCAGAATGTGCCAGCAAGATACACAACATTCTTACAACATTTTATTAAAGGAACCATGCTGTGATTATCTTCCCTGACAATATTGACAAGTCCAAGAATCCTGCTAGGGAGACATGTTTGTGAAGGATGGATGGCTACATGGCCTCCACTCCTCCTGTGCTTCTGACTGGGTTGTCTGTGAACAGTTTCACTTTCAGAGTGATATCTTCAGTGTTGTCAGGCTGCTTGTCTTCACTAGCTATGGCATGTTAATGGATAGTTGCTCACTGACCACCACAATGGGCTTGCTTGTTTTTCCAGAAGAGGAAGATATTTTCATCTCACCTCACATGACCCTGGGCTCAGCCAGCCTTGTCAGATGTGCTAGTAGAGGAAGCTTTGTTAGCAATACATAATGGCAACAAGGGAAAGTGGTCAGTTCCACGTTATATTGAACAAGGCTCAGTATATGTAAAATCCACTTCACACTCCTTAAGCAGTATATGGTAAAATCACTTCACAATCCTTAAGCAGTATATGCTAAATTCACTTCACATTTCTTAAGCAGTATATGGTAAATTCATTTCACACTCCTTAACAGTATATGGTAAATTCACTTCACACTCCTACAACAGTTTATGCCCTTGAATTACCTGGTTTAACTTGTGTTTGTGGTTTTTAAAAATATATCTTCATTGTTGAGACAATGAATGTGTTGTACGAGAAGAGCATGGAACTGAAAAATAGGGGAACATCTGAGCGAAGCAAGTCTCAGGATTCATTTGGTTAAGTGTATGATTGTCACATGACAGTCTCCATGCTTTCTTGTGTAATCAGTTCTCATTTGTTATTTTGTTCAAATGTTGCTTTCTTTGATTTGTTTACATGTCATTCTTATAGAGTTGAAACAGTTGTTTATAAAACATGCAGCTTGTCAATGTGTTAGCTACAGTTTCCTGTCTACAAGTGCATGCTGTTGGCTAGTAGTGTGTAGTTGTGTCTGAGGTACAATGTTGTACCATGTCTTTGATCCTGATATATTACTTGTTTAAGGTGTTTATTTCATGACTTATATTGTTTGCAGTTTGACTTACAATATTGAGCAGTGTCAATCACAGTTACTGATTTCAGTTGTTCATGCTAAACAGTCCCACTGAGTACAGTTGTGTTTTATACTTGAGGGCACTCTTACCAAGAGATTGATAAATGCCCTGTGTTTGTATCTGTAGCCGACTGTGGTCCTGTTTGCTGGTGGTCTGGCCTATGGTTGTCATGTCACAGCTGACCTGTCACACGTGATGTGTCCGACGTTGACATGCATGTATGGTTGTATATAGTTCTTGGAGGCTGATGTTGCTGTCCTCAGTGATAGGTGTCACATTCTGCCACAGAGTATCATGTCAAGTGAAGTCATTTCTGTGTGGATGTGATGCCTTCACTTCAGGTGTACAAATATGCTAACTCCAGCAGTGATCTTGTCAAGACTGATATTGTTGAAGTGTGCCCACTTCAATAGTGATTTGGTGAAGCTCATCGCAGTCAAGTGGTTGTCCTGACTCATATGCTGATACGTGATGGTGAAGCTCACCGCAGTCAAGTAGTTGTCCTAACTCAGACGCTGATATGTGATGGTGCCCAGTTGACTTAGTACCATTTTACTTTTTACTCACCGTCTGTATGTTAGTTAAGATTGCTGGATTTCTGCAATTTTGCCAGAAATAATTGGCTCTCATATGTGTATGTTGATTTCATGAAGTGGTACGTACATTTGTGGATGCTGCCAGATTAGGGACTTATAGAATGCAGATTTATATGTAAGTGTGATACATGCAACACCTTGTTTTTGTCTGCAGAAACATTTTGTGTTAATTCCCAATAGAATGCAGATTGATATGTGATGTAATACCACAATATTTTTGTGTGCCGAACTCAGTAATCTGTTGACATCACATTTTGAAGTGTGTAAGACTTCAAATAACACCTGTTTTAAAATCACCCTTTTTTTTTTTCTATTTGAAACATAGTATTGTTTCAAAATGTACGGATCTCTTTAATATAAGAATAGCTCCATTCTGAGAGGTTGGTTTCTATTCACGCACACATCGTTTAGTTGAGAATCAGTACTGTTGTTGAATTTATTATGGGAAAAGCGTTATTCTTAAGGAAGTGTTTTACTTATTTTTGATTGTTCTCATAAATGGTGGGTAATTGACATGTGCGCTTTTGTTGGTTTGTTTTCATTTTTCAAATGAGTTTGTTTCAGATACTTGGCATTGACTGAGTTTGACTTGACCATTATGTGTAGCTGATAACACATGTTATATTTCATGTTGAGACTGAACTGAGTTTGCTTGTTTGAGCAGGAAGTATTGATAAGATACCATAGAGAGATAAGCAAGCTGCCAGTGTGTCTGCCAAGCTGAAGTCTATGTGCAGGTAGTATTACAGGTTGATGAAATAAAATGACATGACATTGTTGCTCGGTGTATGTCATTTGTGTGTATGTCATTTGTGTGCTGCTACCTCTGCACATGTATCAGGTTTATGTTGAGATGTGATCTGTGCACATGAACTACCCGTCTATGTCTATTGTTAGAGGTCTGACTGTCCCACTGATGACATGTTTGTGTGCATGTGTGTGGACATGTTTGTGTGCATGTGTGTGGACATGTTTGTGCATGTGTGCATGTGTGTGGACATGTGTGTGTTCATTGTCTCTGGTATCCACACTCATGTTATCTCCCACTTTAAATCATTGCCTTCATCTTCACGTCTGCCGTCCACACCCCTCCCGGCTGAGATGTCTGATTCTATGTGCCTGCAGCATTGTTTTCGTTCAGTCTGTTACTTTGTTTGTCCTCATCGTTTGTCTTAATCCTGATTTCAGTTATTTTTCTTTTATGCTAAGCGTGCACGTAATCTAGGTCATGGGATAGGAGTGGCTAGTTCTCTTCCTTATCACCTCTTCTATTCAGAAAATGTGCAGATAATTCTAATAGTTATTTAGTTGTCACCATCATATGCCATGCCGATAAGCATGGGGTGGTCATGTTTCACAATCACCAGAGTCTTGGATCAGTTCAGTGTTCATGTCTCAACCATACCACGTGGCCAAGCCAACCAGGTGTTTACCTCTCTGCCTTCTCCCTGTTCTTTCCCCCTCAATCTTGCCAGTTGTCACCAAGTACTCTAATTTATTTCTTCTTATAATGTGTCCAAAAAATGTTGACTGTCTACGTTTTAATTCTCTAATCAGTTTACGGTTTTCATTTGTTTCTTGTAGGAATTGGCCATTTGTTTTTCTATCTGTCCATGGTAATCTTTGCATTTTCCTCAGAAACCACATTTCCACAGCCATCAAATGTTTTTCAGCTTGACTGCTCATTGTCCATGCATCACATCCATACAAAAGTACAGGTTCTATGTAGCACCTCAACACTGTTTTTCTCGTTGCAAATTACATCTTTTTATTGGTCAGTACGTTTTCCATCTTGCAAAAGGCTATCTTCACAATTTTTGTTCTAATGGGATGTCTTCCCTTATCTTTATTGCTTTCTTTGTGCTCGATGCCATAGGTATTTTGTCTTCTTGGACAACATTGTGATAGGGTGCATTGTCCATAATTAGACAAGACGGTCTATCTAGGGATAGAAGCACTGTATTCTCAAGCCAATCTCTAAATACATTACCATTCATCTCATTATGATAATCCCTATTGTCTGTATGCTTTGATGCGAACACGAGTCCAGCATTCTGTAGTCAGCCATTATGCGTACTACCAGCATGGGCTTTGACCAAACGCTGTCCTTTACTACTTGATACATATTGCTTTATCTTTCCATCCCCTGGTTGCCATTCCTTTACATTTGTGTGATGCGCATTAATCCAGGTTTCATCCAAATACTCTGTCATAACTTTATTTGCGCATTTCCTTTATTTCACGTAGGTACATGCTTCTCATTGCTCCTAAATGCGGTTGCTCGCAAATATTTCTACTCACTTGTACTTTCTAAACACGTAGCCAAATGTTCTTATAATTTTCCACAAAGTTGTTTTGAAAAGCTCTGTGTCATTGTACTTTTGAGGTGAGTTGAGCTAAGAATTGACATCACTGCACTCAGGACATTCCCATATGTGCTCCGTCCCCAAACTACTAATTGTTCCCACCGCTATCTGATTTAAAGTTCTGGTCTTCCCTCTCAGTTTTGATAATCTTCCAGAACCGCTGCCGATCCTGCGCAATCTCATTCTTTTCACATACGGGTTCTCAATCTGTTCCTCCGCCTTCTCCACCTGATCCCACAGGCGCACGACCACCTCCCATTTGTCCATAGGTAATCGACCACCAAGAGGTCCATTCCCTGTCAGTCTATCAGCCTGTTCATTTCCCCTCATAGCCAGGGCGAAATATCCATGCAATTCTCACAATCTGTGACCTTAGAAGCGACGATAGGCTTTCCACACGAAACATTCCTTTCTCAATCTTACTAAGCATACTGTGAATCTAATGAAGACAGTGTGTGTTGCAGTAGTTTCCTCTAACCAACGGAATGCCGCTGTTACTGCTTCCACCTACATTCTTATGCTGGAGGTCGTAGTCTCAAATGCCACTCTCCTTTTTTCAATAGACCCAGTGATACTATTACATTGTGCCAGTCCGTCATGACTTCCGGAATTTCAACCCACTCTCTTTCACGATTGATGGTATTCAGATCACACACCTGACGTATAGAAAGTTCTGCCTGTGCCATCCAGGACCTTCCTTGTCTTAGCCTTTGACCTTTGACCATACCCATGGCTTCATGCAGGGGGTGATCCCTATCTGCAGCAATTCTCAGGTGCCATTTGGCCTGAAGGACCCTATGTCTATCCGTCATTGTTGGTAGCACAAGGATATGCCTCATGCATATAATTGGTGTGTCCTTTGTGCACCTCAGGATTACCCGCATGGCAGCATTCTGTATGCGCTCCAACCTTTCAAGCTGGCTCTTTGATACTGTCGGCAGCCCCAAACCATACTCAGTGACATAAATTATTAACTGCTGAAAAAGCCTGTAAAGCATCCTCTAATTTACCCCAGTTACTGCCATCGCCTTAAGTAAGCATTAAGTCCCCTACCAGCCTTCACCACCAAAGTCTCCACGTGATCATTAAAAGACATCTCAATCTCAATGACGCGTTGAAACCACTGAACGTAAACTTGCCAAGAAATCATAAACGGCCAAAAAAATGCTTGGATTGACTGCGACGCCCTGTTAAGAATATGCAATTTTGGTAGTAGTGAGACGCGCTCTTCATAATTCCTCGTCAAACAGAATCGATGGTTCGAGATCGCTGCAGGCGTTTTGGCAGCAGACGACATTGCGCTGATTCCGATAGCGTGAGGCGTCACCGTTCAGAAATAAACGGCAAACTACTGAACTTATTTTGCCTAGTAAATTATAATGTGCAATAAATGCTGGGCTTGATTGCAGCGTCTTGTAAAGGGCATGCTAGTAACTTTGCGCGCGTGTGTGTGTATACACCATTATTTTTCCATGTCTTTATATTTTTTTTTAGTGCCGCAGTCTTGCTTCGCCTGTCCATATTTCCATCTCCCCACATAAGAGTTTTGATTAAGGCATTCATTTAAAACATGGCTGCCTGACTTGAGATTGCGATGTTCAAGTTTCCTAGCTGAAGGGTTTGTTTGTTGTTTGTTGATACAGACAATGGTGGAAATTGTCGCTTTATCAATGAAAGCAAGAATACTGAGCATTGTTGTGTAGAAGTGCCGCGAGCCAGCCCTCCCATATGCTCCGATTATATGATTCAGTGCTACATGTTTACTTTTGGCACTATGTGTGAGTGTGTGTGTGTTGTCACATTCAGACTAAAATGGAGTTTATTCACAAGCAAACCAGTCTTGCGGCACTGGTATGACGTAAACATTTATTAAAACAATTGACAAACAAAGAGACTGGATTACCCAATCAATAAATCAATCTTGTGTATGCACAGGGAAATACTCCAGCAGAAGTGCCGTGCGTGGAAGCCTTCCTTTCACTACTTCCACTGTGAGTCGCTCTGTTAGGCGGTCCTTTGTTCTGTCAATGGGCTACTATTGTGCCTCTCCTGTGTCTTGTGTAGTCGATCATTGCCTACCAGGTAAGCTGCCTCCGATTGACAGGTAGGTTCTGTCACGACAAACTCTCCAGTGATCTCACCCACAACTGAAGCTTCATTCAGATGGTCTCACTGTGTGCGCCCGCACGCACACACACACACACACACACACACACAAAGCAACTACTATATTTTGCCGGATCTGTGGCGTAGGCGTTACGGACGCAGTTCGCAATTCCGCATACCGCGTTCGAAAGAGCAGCGGGCGATTTGGCAGCAGACCGCCTTACGTTGGATTTTATATAAAATGGTATAGGGTGCCGGTCGTTCAGAAAGCAATGACAAAACTACTGAACGTAAACTTGCCAAGAGATCACACACAGCCAAATAATGCTGGGGCTGATTGCGACGTCCTGTAAAGGATGTGCAATTAACTTTTTTAAGACTACATTTTAGGGAACTCAATGAGAGTAGCTTACAGTTCAACACACCTTCAAGTATCTCGTGTACGCCAACTGTGTACGTGTGTCTCGTGTAGGCCACCCGTGTACATGTGTCTCGTGTAGGTCACACGTGTCTCGTGTAGGCCACCCGTGTACATATGTCTCGTGTAGGCCACCTGTGTACATATGTCTCGTGTAGGCCACCCGTGTACATATGTCTCGTGTAGGCCACCTGTGTACATGTGTCTCGTGTAGGTCACCCGTGTACATATGTCTCGTGTAGGCCACCTGTGTACATATGTCTCGTGTAGGCCACCCGTGTACATATGTCTCGTGTAGGCCACCCGTGTACATATGTCTCGTGTAGGCCACCCGTGTACATGTGTCTCGTGTAGGACCACCCGTGTACATGTGTCTCGTGTAGGCCACCCGTGTACATGTGTCTCATGTAGGCCACCCGTGTACAAGTGTCTCGTGTAGGCCGTGTACATGTGTGGGATTACCCCTCCCCCGCCCCAGGAGCAGTGAATCGGACGGATAGCTTCTCGGGAGAAAGAGCCGATAACTGTTCACCTGAGCAGATCTGGCCACTCACTTGTCCAGACAACCGGAAATTGCTCTCAGACGGAGGTCGCAGCTTGTGTGTGTGCATGTACGAAGAACGGGGTAGCCACATCAAAGTATGTCAGAATAAGTGTATGAACAGCTCCGTAGTCTAGAATAGGCAAGTGACATGTTTGCATTGTATAGTTGGACATGATGGTATTAAGGAAATATGTTACATATGAGTTAAATCCCAGGATTTTCCATCTACTTCGCTCTCTCGCTCTCACATATTTTTTTTTTTTTGCATATCCCTTACAGAACGTTGCAGTCAACATTAGCATTTTTCAGCTGCTGTTGATGTACTAGGCAAGATTACGCTCAGTAGTTTGCCATTGCTTTCTGAGCGACCGACTCACATACCCCTAAGTTACCAACGCGATGACAACTGCTACCGATTCTCGCGCAGGTTACGTTACTCACGAGAATATACGGGATTATGGAGAAAGACGTTAACCTCTGGGCCAGGGAGACCAACCAGTATCACCTACTATCTCTGAAATAGGCCTTGCATCAATTATGTATACATCAAAAGCTCTCACATTATTTCCCTATTATTTCTATGCCTTCCCCCATTAACTCTATGCATTTCTGTTGTTTTCTCTGACTTGGAGAGAGAGACAATATGAATGTGTGTGAAAATAAGAGAGAAGAGGGGTGCGACCGAGCGAGGTGAAGACAGGCAGATAAATAGAGAGAGTGAAAGAGAGAAACAGAGTAGTTTAGATTATTGCCGCTGACTACATGGTCTAGTAACAACGCGCCGGCCTCATGCTTTCACCGGGGGTGTAGAGAGAGAGATAGAGTTTAGTTTAGATTTATTACCGCCGGAAAGAACATGCGCGTAACACTCTCATTGAGCTGAAACAAGCTAGGAAGGATAGTGCAAAAGGCTGCCAGGGCAGTATGCTAATGACTATTGGATGAAGTTATGTGAGTCCATTCAAAATGCAAGTGATAAGGGAAACATCAGAAGCATGTATGGAGGGATAAAGAAAGCCTGCGGTCCAATGATCAAAAGAATTGCACCATTGAAAACCTTGACTGGAGAAATCATCACTGATAAGAAACAGCAGATGGATAGATAGGTAGTGCACTACTTGGAGCTTTACCCATGAGAAACCAAATAGCGGATGATGCCCTCAACATCATAGAGGCCCTACCAACTCTTGACCACCTGGACACACTTCCCACCATAACATAAGTGTGCTATAAATGAATTTGCAACTGGCAAGGCCCCAGGTAAGGATGGTATTCCAATAGAGGTTATCAGGAGTGGGCAAGACACGCTCACTCTACAGATCCACCAGCTAATGGAGCTATGCTGGCGAGAAGGACAAGTCCCACAGGATTTCAAAGATTCAAGCATCATAACACTGTACAAGAACAAGGGCGATCGGAGCGACAGTAACAACTATAGGGGAATCTCACTTCTGTGTATTGTTGGAAAAGTATTTGCCAGAATTGTTCTGCACAGACTTCAATTCCTATGAGATCAAGTCTACCCCGAATCACAGTGTGGCTTCCGACAGAATCGGTCTACCATTGACATGATATTCTCATTGCGACAAATGCAAGAAAAATGCCGTGAACAGAATAAACCACTGTTTATTGCCTTCATCGACCTCACAAAGGTATTTGATTTGGTCAGTCGTAAGGGTCTGTTCAAGGCACTAAAAAAGATTGGCTGCCCACAAACTCTTCTGTCCATTGTGGAATCGTTCCACACAGGCTTGAAGGGTATACTCAAGTTTGATGGTGCAACTTCAGAAGAGTTTGAATTCAAGAGTGGAGTTAAGCAAAGTTATGTAATAGCTCCCACCCTCTTTGGAATATACTTTTCACTTCTGCTGAAATATGCCTTTCGTGATCAGGATGGTGGTATATACATTCACTCACGCTCAGATGGCGGCCTCTACAATGCTCAGAGATTGAAGGCCAAGACCAAAATTAGGAGGGTACTGATCAGAGAGTTGCTTTTTGCAGATGATGCTGCAATTACGACCCACTCTGAGGAAGAATTACAATGTCTACTATCTGCATTCTCCAATGCTTGTTCTGAATTTGGTTTAACAATTAGCAAAAAGAAGACACAGATTATGTCACAAGGTGCACATGGGGTACCATCAATCTTTAATGACGACACCGAACTGGAGATAGTAGACCATTTTACATATCAAGGATCAGAGGTAAATAACAAATTATCCCTAGATCAGGAAATCAAAATCAGAATTCATAAGGCAGCAACAACAATGAACGGGGTAATAAAAAGAGTGGGAGAACAGGAAACTTACTGCCAAAACTAAAGTCTTTGTCTATGAAGCCTGTGTCCTTAGTACTCTTCTTTATGGCAGTGAAGCCTGGACAACTTACTCACACCAAAAGAAACGTTTAAACAGCTTTCATATGCGGTGTCTGCGAAGAATGCTTGGAATTAGTGGCAATAAAATATCACAAAGACTGAAGTATTGGAAAGATCAGGTTGTGTGACGGTTTGTTCCATGCTCAGTCTCGTAGACTTAGATGGATAGGACATGTTAGGAGGATAAATGATGGTAGAATATCAAAGGCCATCTTTTTTGGTGAATTACAGATGGGTTTCACTGGGAAGAAGGAAATACCACAATGTGATATACGAGTAGATGGGCATAGTATTAAACAAGTGAATCGATACTGATTATCTCGGCTCAGTCATAACATCTGATGGGAGATGCCTTGAAGAGATTAGAACAAGAATTGCCATTACTAAGGTAGCCTTTTGAACCTACATAGAACCTATACTTTTGTGTGGATGTGAAGCGTGGACAATAAGCAGATCAAGCTGAAAAACAGTTGATGGCTGATGGAAATGTGGTTTCTGAGGAAAATGCAAAGAATACCATGGACAGACAGAAAAACCAATGAACAAGTCCTTCAAGAAACAAATGAAGATCGTAAACTGATTAGTTACATTAGACGCAGACAGTCAAAATTTTTTGGGCATGTTATGAGAAGAAATGAACTGGAGAACTTGGTGACAACTGGCAAGATCGAAGGGAAGAGACCAAGGGGAAGACTGAGAAGTAAATACCTGGATGGCTTGGCCACATGGCATGGTCGAGACAGGAACACGGAGCTGATCCACGACTCTGGTGATCGAGTGAGATGGCAGAACATGACCGCTCACGCTTACCGGCATGGCACATGATGGATGGATGGACAGATGGGTAAGAGATCCCAGGGTCGGTCTCTACTACGATATAAAGATGTGTGTAAGCGGGACATGATTGATACAGGCATTGATAATTCACATTGGGAGCAAGTCGCCGCTGAACGTGTTGCATGGAGGGCAAATATCAGAAATGGAATAAAGACAAAGGAGAAAATGATTGCTGATAAGTCACACACCGAACGTGTGAGACGTAAGATGGTGCATGATGGTGAAAATGACCATGTGTACTCATGCATCCACTGTGGACGAAAATGTACAACGCGAATTGGCCTTATCAGCCACATTCGCCACCGCCATGGCTTGTAGTTATTAAGCTTTTTTGAAGCACAATGTAACAAGCTATCGTCAAGACGGCAAAGTGCCTATGTACATTGCCTCTGACTACATAGTCTTGTAACAAGGCGCTGGGCTTATGCCTTCACGGGGGTGTAGGAGAGAGAGAGAGAAGGAGTCGGATCTCAGTGCTAAAGTAAATGCTGAGTAAAGAAAAGAGAAAAATGCTTTAGCACCAGCCGCTCTTGAAATCACCATCAGAGCTTCAGTTAATAGACTTGTAACTGGCTCCAACCTCAGCAGCTCCTATGAAACCCAAGAATTGTACCCCATTAGCATCCTCTTCCGGAGCAGACCATAGGCCGGGATTATATACATTGAACTATGAAAGGGGAGAGTACTGTTGCAGAGTTTTGAGGAACAGAAGTTAAGGGAAACAGATAATAAGAGTTGAATATTTATACGTTATTCTTTTATAAAGTTTGTTGTTCGTTTTTGAATGTTACATTACCGTAGTGTGGTTGAAATTCTACATTGTTAACATTTAACGAACCTGTAACTATAGGGGAGATTTGATAGTGAGGGGAGGTAATGAGGATAGTTTAACAAACGTAACATTCACAGAGTTGCACAGTGACACTGACAGCAGAGGAGTAACACTGGGAAGTGACAGCAGAAGGTAACAGTGGGGCAGTGACAGTAGAAGGGTAACAGTGGGGCAGTGACAGTAGAAGGGTAACAGTGGGGCAGTGACAGTAGAAGGGTAACAGTGGGGCAGTGACAGTAGAAGGGTAACAGTGGGGCAGTGACAGTAGAAGGGTAACAGTGGGACAAGTATAGAGATTTCATTATCTGTGGACAATAACAACAACATATGGGGGAAAAGGTTGAGCAGAGGTAACATACAGAATCATCCAAGTGAAGGAAGTATCCAAGAGGTAACATACCGAATCATCCAAGTGAAGGAAGTATCCAAGAGGTAACAACAGAATCATCCAAGTAATGGAAGTATCCAAGAGGTAACAACAGAATCATCCAAGTGAAGGAAGCATCCAAGAGATAATGCCGAATCATCCAAGTGAAGGAAATATCCAAGAGGTAACAACAGAATCATCCAAGTGAAGGAAGCATCCAAGAGGTAACATACACAATCATCCAGGTCAAGGAAGTATCCAAGAGGTAACGCCGAATCATCCAAGTAAAGGAAGCATCCAAGAGGTAACGCTGAATCATCCAGGTCAAGGAGGTATCCTGTCAGACTGAGACTTAGCTATGTTCATGGAAGTCGGCAAGGAAACACAATGTCTATGGGGTTCGTACTGTAAATAAATAAAATGTTTGCATATCCTTTACAGGACATGGCTGTCAACATCAGCATCTTTCAGCTGATTGTTGATTTCTTGGCAAGATTACTCTCAGTAGTTTGCCATTGTTTTCTGAGCGACCGGCTCACACACCCCTAAGTTACCGACGCGGTTAGAACCGCCACCGTTTCTCCCCGTCGTCACGGTACTCACGAGAGTATACGGGATTACGGAGACAGTCGCTAACCCCTAGAAACCGGCGGTTCGCACTGTAGGCTTATGAATATTGGACCACGGATTATGCGATTAGATTGGAACAAAAGGCCATGCAGATGTGGTCTCCCTTTAGCAATGAAGCAGAGGAAGACAGCGACGCCTTTATATTCTTCTGGATTCTTTCGCTCTTAATCCCCCATTGGGGCACAGACTTTCAAGTGACCCAGCCCAAGCTCTCTTATCACGATTGATCCCATGCGGCTTCGTCCACGCCTTCCCCGTATATCCTAGTTGTCTCTATCCCTCTTCTCCGTGCGTGTTGAGATCTTCCTCTTTCCTCTATTTCTTCTGCCTTCTAGATTGCCAACAAAGGCCCTGCTATACTCAGGTATTCCCAAAATATGCCTGCCAACAAAGGCACTGCTATTCTCAGGTATTCCCAAAGTATGCCTGCCAACAAAGGCCCTGCTATACTCAGGTATTCCCAAAGTATGCTATATCCTGCGCTTCTCGTCACATCTTGATTCACTAGTGGGTGTGAGTTCGCCGTTGTAAGGTGTATACACAGTGTCTGTGTCTATGATCTCTCTCCCTCACGTTGTAAGGTGTGTACACAATGTCTGTGTCTGTGATATTTCCCCTTCACGGTGTAAGGTGTGTACACAGTGTCTGTGTCTGTGATATCTCTCCCTCACGTTGTAAGGTGTGCACACAATGTCTGTATCTGTGATATCTCCCCTTCACATTGTAAGGTGTGTACACAATGTCTGTGTCTGTGATATCTCCCCTTCACGGTGTAAGGTGTGTACACAGTGTCTGTGATCTCTCTCTCTCTCTCACGTTGTAAGGTGTATACACAATGTCTGTGTCTGTGATCTCTCTCTCTCTCTCACGTTGTAAGGTGTATACACAATGTCTGTGTCTGTGATCTCTCCCTCATGTTGTAAGGTGTGTACACAGTGTCTGTGTCTGTGATCTCTCTCCTTCACGTTGTAAGGTGTGTACACAGTGTCTGTGATCTCTCCCTCATGTTGTAAGGTGTGTACACAGTGTCTGTGTCTGTGATCTCTCTCCTTCACGTTGTAAGGTGTGTACACAATGTCTGTGATCTCTCCCCCTCACGTTGTAAGGTGTATACACAATGTCTGTGTCTGTGATCTCTCCCCCTCACGGTGTAAGGTGTGTACACAGTGTCTGTGATCTCTCTCCTTCACGTTGTAAGGTGTGTACACAATGTCTGTGATCTCTTCCCCTCACGTTGTAAGGTGTGTACACAGTGTCTATGATCTCTCTCCCTCACGTTGTAAGGTGTGTACACAGTGTCTGTGATCTCTCTCCCTCACGTTGTAAGGTGTGTACACAGTGTCTGTGATCTCTCTCCCTCCTTCTCTCTCTCTCTCTCTCTCTCTCTCTCTCTCCTCTCTCTCTCTCTCTCTCTCTCACGTTGTAAGGTGTATACACAATGTCTGTGTCTGTGATCTCTCTCCCTCACGTTGTAAGGTGTGTACACAATGTCTGTGATCTCTCTCCCTCACGTTGTAAGGTGTGTACACAGTGTCTGTGATCTCTCTCCCTCCTTCTCTCTCTCTCTTTCTCTCTCTCTCTCTCTCTCTCTCTCTCTCTCTCTCTCACGTTGTAAGGTGTATACACAATGTCTGTGTCTGTGATCTCTCTCCCTCACGTTGTAAGGTGTGTACACAATGTCTGTGATCTCTCTCTCTCACGTTGTAAGGTGTGTACACAGTGTCTGTGATCTCTCTCCCTCCTTCTCTCTCTCTCTCTCTCTCTCTCTCTCTCTCTCTCTCTCTCTCTTCCTCACGTAAGGTGTATACACAATGTCTGTGTCTGTGATCTCTCTCCCTCCTTCTCTCTCTCTCTTTCTCTCTCTCTCTCTCACGTTGTAAGGTGTGTACACAGTGTCTGTGATCTCGCTCCTTCCTTCTCTCTCTCTCTCTCTCTCTCTCTCTCCCTCACGTAAGGTGTATACACGATGTCTGTGTCTGTGATCTCTCTCCCTCCTTCTCTCTCTCTCTTTCTCTCTCTCTCTCTCTCTTTCTCTCTCTCTCTCTCTCTCTCTCTCTCTCTCTCCCCCTCACGTAAGGTGTATACACAATGTCTGTGTCTGTGATCTCTTTCCCTCCTCTCTCTCTCTCTCTCTCTCTCTCTCTCTCTCTCTCTCTCTCTTTCTCTCTCACGTTGTAAGATGTGTACACAATGTCTGTGATCTCTCTCCCTCCTTCTCTCTCTCTCTCTCTCTCTCTCTCTCTCTCTCTCTCTCTCACGTAAGGTGTATACACAATGTCTGTCTGTGATCTCTCCCCCTCTTTCTCTCTCTCCCTCTCTCTCTCTCTCTCTCTCTCTCTCTCTCTCTCTCTCTCTCTCTTCCTCACGTAAGGTGTATACACAATGTCTATGTCTGTGATCTCTCTCCCTCATTCTCTCTCTCTCTCTCTCTCTCACGTAAGGTGTATAAACAATGTCTGTGTCTGTTATCTCTCTCCCCCACGTTGTAAGGTGTGTACACAGTGTCTGTGATCTCTCTCCCTCACGTTGTAAGGTGTGTACACAATGTCTGTGATATCTCCCCCTCACGTTGTAAGATGTGTACACAGTGTCTGTGTCTGTGATCTCTCTCTCTCTCTCTCTCTCTCTCTCTCTCTCTCTCTCTCTCTCTCTCTCTCTCTCTCACGTTGTAAGGTGTATACACAATGTCTATGTCTGTGATCTCTCTCCCTCCTTCTCTCTCCCTCCTTCTCTCTCTCTCTCTCTCTCTCTCGTTGTAAGGTGTATAAACAATGTCTGTGTCTGTTATCTCTCTCCCACACGTTGTAAGGTGTGTACACATTGTTTGTGTCTGTGATATCTCCTCCTCACGTTGTAAGGTGTGTACACAGTGTCTGTGATCTCTCCCTCTCACGTTGTAAGGTGTGTACACAGTGTCTGTGATATCTCTCCATCACGTTGTAAGGTGTGTACACAGTGTCTGTGATCTCTCTCCCTCCTTCTCTCTCTCTCTCTCTCTCTCTCTCTCTCTCTCTCTCTCACGTAAGGTGTATACACAATGTCTATGTCTGTGATCTCTCTCCCTCCTTCTCTCTCTCTCTCTCTCTCTCTCTCTCTCTCTCTCTCTCTCTCACGTAAGGTGTATAAACAATGTCTGTGTCTGTTATCTCTCTCCCACACGTTGTAAGGTGTGTACACATTGTTTGTGTCTGTGATATCTCCTCCACACGTTGTAAGGTGTGTACACAGTGTCTGTGATCTCTCCCTCTCACGTTGTAAGGTGTGTACACAGTGTCTGTGATATCTCTCCCTCTCACGTTGTAAGGTGTGTACACAGTGTCTGTGATATCTCTCCCACACGTTGTAAGGTGTGTACACATTGTTTGTGTCTGTGATCTCTCTTCCTCACGTTGTAAGGTGTGTCACCCAGAAGACCTGTTCTGACCGCATCTTACAAGACTAACTTCTGTAACTCTGGGGACCGCTGTCACGTGACTGTGGCGTGAATTGCAGGTGATATAGCATCTGGAGAAGATGGGGGAACAGAATGAACAGGATGCAGTTAAACAAGTTCAACATGATGTAGAAAACATTGTTGCGCTGTCTGCAAGAGGAATGGGAAACCGAAGATGCCATCTGGGCTTGTCTAACGCACTAGAACAGTGTTGTGCATTGACTTTGACCGTGTATTGTATTTGATAGATCATCTCATCTAATCTCATCTAGTTCCTCTTGTTCCTTGCGGTATCGAGGTGAAGCATAAATAGCGGGAGAGTGCCCGTTCATGGGCTTCATGCATCGAGATTCCCATGGATTCTGCTATTCCCTCTGTCCATCGTTTACGTGTTCGGCCTCTTCTTCTGCTTCCATTTGATCTATGTGTCGTTGCTTCTTGTGGTATACTGTTAGTTGGTAACCTAGTTACATGGCAAACCATTTGACTTGCTGTCTTTTAATAAAATCTAGCGTTGCTATAACTCCCACTTCAGTTCTGATTTCTTCATTTCGGATTTTCTCTCTTCTTGATACATTGAATATTCTTCTCAGGAATCTCATTTCTTTTCTTATAATTTTTCTTTTAGTCTTTTTCTGTCATTGTCCAGGTTTGGCATTGGAAGCTTAGAGTTGGTAGAAAGATTGTGTTGTAGAGTGCTTTCTTAATAACTTATTGATACCGTGTTTGTTCTTTATTATTGGTGCCATTTGTCCAATAAGTTGGTTTGCCTTATTGCATCTATTTTCGATCTCGTCTTCTGATTTGCCATGTGATGATATTATGCTTTCTTAGTACTTGATTGATTGATTGATTGATTTCTTAGTACTTGAAGCTCTTTACTTGTTTCAGGGGGTGTTCTTTTAGAAGAATCTTTGTTGTTTTTTCTTCTTTGGTTATAGTCATTATCTCTGTTTTACTGGTGCTAATTTTCATGTTACGTCCCTATTCATGTCGTCTTGTAACTCTGCTTCTGAATTTGCTGTTAAGGCTTAAAGTCGCTTTAAAAAGTCGGCAGGGTCGACTTCATTGCACCGGGTTTTTATCCCATATGGCTCAGTCTCTTTCCGCAGCGAACTGCAGAAAGCGTCGCACAAAGCATGAACTCCGTAGCTCCAGCGTACGACCCTCAGGAGTCTCCGAAAAAAATGCACTCCTGAACCGAAGGACGCGGCCCGGAATTGAACCCACAACCTTCGGAGCCCGAGTCCGACAGCTTGGTCACTTCGCCCCTGTTAGGAGTCTCCGTGGTCAAGCCGTCCGCCTCGCCCTCCGAAGGTTGTGGGTTCGATTCCGGGCTACATCTTTCGGTTCACGAAGTGCATTTTTCGGAGACTCCTGGGAGTCGTCGCTGGAGCGACGGAGTTCGTGCTTTGTGCGATGCCTTTCCAGCAGGCCGTCGTGCGGAATGAGACAGAACCATATGGGATAAAACCGGGGGCAATGAAGTCGATCCTCTCGACTTTTAAGACTTTGTTAGCGCTTGATCGTCAGCAGTTCTTTAAAGGTGTAATTTACCGTTGGTTCTTCTTCTGTGTTCTGTTCGTCATGCGGTGTTCTTGCAGTCTCTGCTTGGCTGGTTTCTTTACATATTCTGTCTATATAGGTAATGAACAAAAGGGGGAAAGGGGGGGGGGGGTGTTAAACAAGTCACAACTAAGTCGTATTCCGGATCTTATGGTGAAGGATACTGATTGTCCTCCAGTTGCTCTCACTATGCATTCATTGTTGTTGTATAAGCTTTTTCATAAGTTTCTTAGATGTGTGCTCACTCCATATCATTTAAGATTTCCCAGAGCTTGTTTATATCTACTCTATCAAATGCCTTTTCTTGGTCGACAAAGGCTAAGTAGAGTGTTTCATTAAATTCGTTTGATTTTTCTATAAGTTATCTAAGAGGAAATATGGCATGTGTGCATCCGTTGGTTTTCCTAAATCCAAGTTATGTTTCGCTTAGCTGGGGTTCTATTGTATTCTCAAGAACTTTGCTAAATAGTTTTCCAGTATTACTCAACAGGGAAAGGCCTATGTATTGTGTGCAGTCTTATTTACTGCCTTTGTTTTTCCAAACTGGAATAATTATGGCGTTTCCTCAGTCTCGTTGTGTCTGTTGTTCTACCCAAACGGGATTAAATAGTCTATGTAGCCATGCTGTTCCCACTTCTCTTGCTGCTTTAATTAATTCATTTAGTATTTCATCTTGTCCCGGCGATTTATTCAATGGGATTATCTGACAGCTTCTCCAATTTCTTCTTTCGGTAAGTCTTTGCTAGATATTTTGTGTAAATTGTTTGTTCTCTGTATACATTTATCTAATAATAATGTAGACATGTATCACAAAATGCGATACTGTGCTAACTAACGTACCATATTGGTTACTTGATATGTGACATCCAATATTTTGTCCTAATTATCTGAAGATAAATTCGTTGGATATGTTATGAGAAGAAATGACTTGAAGAACTTGGTGATGACTGGCAAGATCGAAGGGAAGAGACCAAGGGGAAGACCGAGGAGTAAATAACTGGATGGCTTGGCCACGTGGCATGGTCGAGACAGAAACATGGAGCTGATCCACGACTCTGATGATCGAGTGAGATGGCAGAACATGACCGCCCTCGCTTATCGGCATGGCACATGATGGATGGATGGATGGATGGATGGATGGATCTGAAGAGGGAACTACAGGCTCGTGGCCTACTAGAGAGAAAGAAAACTCAAATATAAAACCCCCAAGTTCAAGGTGAACCTATGGCCAAGGGTTAATCGTCGTTAATATTGGGCGTCTGGTGTATGAGGGCGTCTGGTGTATGAGGGCGTCTGGTGTATGAGGGCGTCTGGTGTATGAGGGCGTCTGGTGTATGAGGGCGTCTGGTGTATGAGGGAAACATCTGGCGCAAGGACGTCTTCTGGACATTCCGGGCCTCTTCTTAGCAGACAGACTATCACTAGGGTGATAGTATTTCCTGTAGTATAATAAATACTTATATGGAAACATTTCATACGAATCATCGCCAGAGCTACGGAGTGCATGCTCTGTGCTTGACGTCATCTTCAACAGCCAGCGAAGAGAGAGTGGAGAGAAGAACTCTGGGGGATGACGAGAGAAGGAGGCAGAGAAACAGGAGAGCATTGGTCCGAAGCCAGAACCAAATGGAGCACATGGCATTAACATAGCATACTGCTACTGGAACTGCTGTAGTGTCAGCCAGAGAAGGCCGGTACTGGAGTAAGATGATTGTACGACTATGATATGTTGGCTTGCTACAGGAGCTGATTGTTAATCGCTGTCAGTGGCCTGGTTATGTCTGGTTACATAAATACTTTTGGTCAGGTAAGACATGGACAAGGCTTGTTGGTCAAGCGGGGAGTGAGGCATACAGTGCTGGACATGAGCAAGTGGAATGATAAGGCAAGAGGGGTTCGAGGGATTTAATTGGGGACTGACGGCCTCAGCCGGAATATTGATTGATTGATTGATTGATTGATTTAGGAACCGACATCACAGCATTCGGGACATTCCCATAAGCGCTCCGTCCCCATCCTCAGCAGCCAGCGAAGAGTTCCAACACTAATAGTTCCAGTAGCAATCTGATTATATGTCAATTATATGGCTCAATGTGATTATAACTCTGCACAAGTCTGACTGCACGGCTGGCACTCTGACCAACTCCTCTCCTCGCCTGATGTTCTCCAAGGGGCACACCTGTCTGATCGTATCCTCCGCCTGAGCCATCCATGATTTCCCTCTTATCAGTCTCTGACCCTTAACTACGTCCAGCGCCTCATACAACGGGTGATCTGTGTCTGCAGCTACTCTGGGGTATGCCATCATCTGCATCACCTTGTGCCTACCAGCAACAGTCGGCAAACCAAGGATGTAACGCATACACACTACTGGAGTGTCTCTGGTGCATCCCAGAATGACCCGCATCGCTTCATTCTGTATGCGCTCTAATTTCACCAGCTGACTCTTTGAGACAGTGAGCAGTCCTAGTCCATAATCAATCACTGAGAGGATCAAGTGCTGGTATAGTGTGAAGAGCATTCTCTGCTCTGTGTCCATTGCAGCCATAGTTTTAAGTGCATTGAGTCCCTTTTTAGATCTTGTCACAACCGTCTCCACATGGTCCTTGAAGGACAGACTCCTGTCAAATGTGATTCCAAGATACTTCAGTTTGTTCTCTCTGTTGACGCTTCTGCCATCTATCGTGAGGCTTGGGGTATCATCTCTCACAATCCTGTTGTCCAGAGAGCACCACAACACAGGCCGCCTTTTCCGGGTTGATGACAGCACTCATTTCAGTGCACCAGTCAATCACATTTGTCTACTGTCACCTGTAGCTCCTGGGCTGTTTGATCCCTATTTCTCCCCTGCCTGTATGCAAGAATATCATCTGCAAATGTTAGATATCCTTCCAACCCCTGGTGCTTCTAGGTATGCAATCTTGCTCGTATACACATTAAAGAGCACCGGTGAGATTGCAGATCCCTGTGGCAGTCCCGGGGTTAAAATATGTGGCTCTGAGGTCCATGCACCCAGACGGAGAGCAACCCGACGAGAATGCAGGACGGCTGCTATCCAGTTCACCAACCAGGGATTGACCCCTTCTCCATAAGTTGCGGTCATCAAAATATCATAGCGAACTCTATTGTACGCATCCTCGAGATCAAGCGCTGCCGCCATCGTTTCCTGTCTACTCTGGAACCCCTCATAAACGTCAAAGGCAAGGTGGCTGCATTTGACCAGGTATCTTTTACAGGCCTGTAGCTCCCAGGCCTCATTGGAAGAACTTCCCCCTTTCCAAAAACTCCTGCAGCTTAACAGCGATTATCTTCTCTAAACCTTCCCAAATTTAGTTTGAAGGGTGATGATCCTAAAGCCGCCAAGCTTTGAATGATCCTAGTATGGTTTTGGGAGAGGGATGAGATAGCTATGCAGCCAATCCTGCGGTTACTGATGCTGGTCCTAAGGCTCTGATTAAAAGCAGCCGGCCATCTCCTTCAGGTCTACATCGCTCAAAGCCTTCACGTGGCCATAACTGCCACTATCACAGGCCCTGGTGCCGTGTCTTTTGCCTTTTTGCAAAATATGTTTAACATCTTCAAACAGTATGATGTCTTCGTAAGGCATATCTCTATTGTGCCAGATAATTCCACTCTAACTGCTCATCCCTGGTATCCGCATCACTATGATTGGTCTGGTCTAAAAATCTCTGGAGAAACGCCTCCCCTTTCTTCCTTGTCTGTTGTCACGCGTACCCCATCCTCTTTATAAATTGTTTCCCACTGTCATAGGCCGATATTTTCTTTGCATTTGTCATAGGTTTATAAAACAGACACGTCACAACGATGAAGACAATAGGTTTATAAAACAGACACGTCACAACGATGAAGACAATAGGTTTATAAAACAGACACGTCACAACGATGAAGACAACAGGTTTATAACACAGACACGTCACAACGATGAAGACAACAGGTTTATAACACAGACACGTCACAACGATGAAGACAACAGGTTTATAACACAGACACGTCACAACGATGAAGACAACAGGGAGGAGGTTTATAACACAGACACGTCACAACGATGAAGACAACAGGTTTATAACACAGACACGTCACAACGATGAAGACACAGAGGTTTATAACACAGACACGTCACAACGATGAAGACAACAGGTTTATAACACAGACAGATCACAACGATGAAGACAACAGGTTTATAACACAGACAGATCACAACGATGAAGACAACAGATTTATAACACAGACAGATCACAACGATGAAGACAACAGGTTTATAATCACAGACAGATCACAACGATGAAGACAACAGGTTTATATCACAGACACGTCACAACGATGAAGACAACAGGGATACTGCCAATGAACAACCAGCAGTTTTCATCAAGGGCGAGTGCTTTGAGGATGTCGTACAAGTAGAAGACATATTGTATGTAATGAACACAACAAAATACACGGCGCCAGGGCCTGATTGGTTGAACACAACAAAATACACGGCGCCAGGGCCTGATTGTTGAATACAACAAAGTACACGGCGCCAGGGCCTGATTGTTGAACACAACAAAATACACGGCGCCAGGGCCTGATTGTTGAACACAACAAAATACACGGCGCCAGGGCCTGATTGTTGAATACAACAAAGTACACGGCGCCAGGGCCTGATTGTTGAACACAACAAATACACGGCGCCAGGGCCTGATTGTTGAACACAGCAAAGTTCACGGCGCCAGGGCCTGACCGAGTCAGGTACTGCCTTAGATATTAGTGAAGGAGATTTGAAGGAGATTGCCACCTGTTTTAATCTAAGCATTATGTCAGCATCAGTGCCCCAAGAGTAGGTGTTAAGTTACTTGTATATTCTTCACTGGACGCCGCAATCAACCCCAGAATTCATTGGCTGTGTGTGATTTCTTGGCAAGTTTACGTTCAGTAGTTTGCCATTGATTTCTGAACGACTGATGTCCGACCATTGTATGAGATTGTATGAAAACGATCTCAAAGCGGTCTGCTTCCAAATCGCCCGAAACAGTGTTTCCAACGCGGCGTGCGGGGTGAAGATTTGTGTCTGTAATCCCTTGGTCACATGGTCGGTAAGAGTGGGTGTGCATTTATTGAATTCCACTCCCTGAGCCAGGCCAGGACCGTGGAAGAATTCATGACTAAAGGGTTATCACATTCTTGCAAAGGGAAAAGCTATTCCCAAGACGGCTATGGAATTAACGGCACAGGAAAGGAACATGGTCACACGCAGCAACACTTTCGTTTGGATGTTTATGAGGGGTTCCAGAATAGAATGAAACAATGACAGAAGCACTGGATCTTGAGGATGCGTATAACAGAGTCAGATGTGATCTCTTAATGCACTCTTTTATGGTGATTTGTGCTAGTCCCTATGTGGTGAACTGGATAGCAACTATCCTGCACTCTCATAGGGTTACTCTCCGTCTGGGTTCATGGACCTCGGAGGCGCGCATTATGACCCCGGGATTACCACAAGGATCTGCAATATCACATAATCTATTCAATGTATACATAAGCAAGATTGCAAGCATTGAAGCACCAAGGATTGATGGGATATTGATATTTGCAGATGATGTCCCTGCTAATAGGCAGGGACGAGACAGATGCAAATAGCGCAAGAATTGCACCAGACAGTAAAAAAAAGTGATCGATTTGTATACAGGGATGGGTATTGTCATTAACCCAGATAAGGCGTCTGTGTTATGGTGCTCTCTAGACAACAGGGTTGTTAAGACTAACGTCCCAAGTCTCACAAAAAAATGGCAGAAATGTAAACAAAGAGAGTACACTGAGATACCTGGGAATCACCTTTGACAGAAACCTTTAACGCATGGATCATATGGAAGCAGATGTTATGAGATATAAGAAGGGACTCAGTTCGCTGAAGATCATGACAGCGAAGGACATGGAGCAAAAGAAATTTGTTCATACTCTATCAACATCTGATCCTTTCAGTAATTGGGTATGGACTGGGACTGCTGGCAGTGTCAAAGAGTCAGCCGATGAAACCAGAGCTCAAACATGAGACTATGTTGGTGATACATGGGACACGCCGGTAGAGTATATGCGGTACATCTGTCTGTTCACATAGCCTTACCTATGATTGCAGACAGGCTCACGGTGATGCTGGCTAAATCATATCTCCGAGTGGCTGCAGACACCAATCACTCACTGCATGAATCCATGGACACAGTTATCATACAGATATCTGCTCAACGTAAGAAATCACGCAGTCAATAACTGGCAAATGCTCGTAAGCACCGAAAAGCCTACCAGAACGTAGTAAACATTACAGAAAATTCTAACTGATTGACTGATTGATTTATTGATTTAGGAACCGACATCACAGCATTCGGGGCATTCCAATAAGCGCTCCGTCCCCATCCTCAGCAGCCAGCGAAGAGTTCCAACACCAATAGTACCAGTAGCAATCTGATTATATGTCCGTCTCGCCTTTCATCTGAGCGTCGAGCGTCGGCCAGATCCACTCGTCACTCCTCGCTGTCTCATTATTGTCAGACCATGGTGATCCATTTGCTCCTCCGAGGTGTACACGTGCTCCCACAAGGCCGCAACCACGTCTGCCTTGTCATGCACCACCAAGTTTTGCACAACCAGCAAATCTGTCCGCCTGTTCATTCCCCAGCACACCGGCATGCCCTGAAGAAAAGATCCAGGCTATGCTTGCCACCCGTGACCACTCTGCCCGAAGTTTGCCTGTTCTCACCTTCCTCAGCTAAACACAACAGCGCATGCCATCTCCAAGTTTTTTGACAGTGAGTCTGAATGATTCAGTAGCATGGTGTTATTTTCAAAGTTGTGGAAGTGACTCTTTTATTGCAAGATAAACAAAACCAGAAGCCAATTTAAAAGAGATACTTATGAATATATGACCTCCTCTAACAGGAAGTATGTTTCTGTTGATGACAAAATATAGCAAAAACTGGAACACAAGTCACAGGACAGTAGTTGAATTGTTCAGAAATGGATGAAATCATCAAAACGTTATGTTATCTAGTATGTAAAAATACTAGTCTTATATTTAAAACTGACAGCAAGAAAGCCAAAAAAATTCGCTGTGCGTGCGAAGGTTTACTGTTCTTGTTGTGAAGTTTGTAGAAGATCCGAGCTGCAAGAAGTAATGATGGGGATATATCTGTTGCCATCAACAGCCAGTCTGTATATTCTGTATTAGTTTGTGGAATGGGTGCAACAGTATTCAATAATTTTTGTGAAAATATGAACTTGCGTCTTCATTACAAAACATTTCACAACAAAGCGAATAAACTATACTCAAAGTTAGAAGATCAGAAGGACACTGTTTTCTCTCAAACCGTAAAGTATGTTCGTCAGGCTCATACACATCAGTCAGGCATCATTGTACATGACAGGATGTTACACACATGGCTCAACAGTTAGTTAGTTAGTCGACAGATCATCCTCATTGCACATCGAACCATTCAGTCCATAAGTGCTCGGATCCCCTCCTCAGCAAATCCCGCAGCATGTAGCGGCTAACGACGCCAGTTCTGTGTTGGTTTATCAATCTTCTTTGGCTTCCCGCGTAGTGTTCTTGTTTGGCCACGCCTCTTTTAATTTGCTGTTCTCGCAGTCTGGCCATGGTTGTAGATTCACAGTCATCACTTGGTTCTCGTAAAAGTCTTACTTCTCGTAGAGCATTCAGAATGTCAGCCTGGTCCATGGCACGTCCGCCCTCCACAGTAGCCTCACCTGCGAGCTTGTCAGCCAGCTCATTTCCTTGTACTCCCGCATGCCCTGGCACGAAGATGAAACTAATCTTTGCCAGCTGAGACCGCTCCAGAGGCAGCAACCATTCTCTTCGGATCGACCCCTCCTCTATCCTCTTGATCATGTTCATTGAGTCGCTAAGGAAACAATGCCCTAGTGAATGTCTGTGTCTCGAGCCATGTTATTGCTTTACTTACTGCCATGACTTCCATGGTCAGGCTACTTGTGGTTTCAGTGAAAGCACCAGAGTCCTCCTTCACAATTCTCCCTCCGGCCCGAGCCTGTAAAGGCCCATGAGCTTCTCACATGTCGGACGACCGACCCATCTGTGTAGATGACAGCAGTCACCGTCTAGCGAATTCTCGAAAATCGACGCTTGCATCTCAGCCTCCACAGCAGCCGGATTTTCTGGTCTGCAATTCCTTTCTAGTTGGATGCAAACTGAAAAGGATGTGCAGAAGTCTGTTGGCACTTGTACCCACTCCTCGCCAGGTTCTAAGTCCTCAAGTGAACACACCTGTTGAAGAATGTCTTCGGCTTGACCCATCCACGACCGTCCTCTTTTTAACCTGCTGCCCTTCACCTTCCTAATTTCACTATGCAGTGGATATTGTGTGTTTGCGTTAACTCTGAGGTAGGCGCGTGCTCTGCAAACTTGTATTCTCTCTTCAATGGTTGGAAAATCAAGAAGGTAGCGCATCGCCCTGCATGCTGTATCTCTTGTACATCCAAGAATAATGCGCATAGCTTCATTCTGTATCCTTTCCATCCTTTCTATCTGCTTATGGCTGAGAGTCAGGATTGCCATTGCATACTCCAAAACAGACATGACCAGCCACTCGTACAGAAGACATAGATGGCGCTGCTCACAGTTTGCTGCCGCCATCACCCGCATCGCAGCCAAACCCCGCTTCGCCTTTGTTATCACCTGGTCTATGTGCTCATTATAAGAAAGGCTTCGATCAAACCGTATCCCCAGGTAATTCATTGCCTGCGTTCTTTCCACCGTCTCTGAACACAGCATTACAGTTGGTGTTGGAGTGTTGACAATATGATTATTCAACGAGAACCAAGTCACTGTTGCCTTTGTTGGGTTGACCATTGCCCCAGCTTCATCACACCAAGTACTTATGCGATTGAGTTCGGTTTGTAGTTCCACAGCAACCTGCTCTCTATCCTTACCTTGACGATATACTAAAACATCATCGGCATATGACAAAGTCCTGCCAGGTCCAGTGATCTGCTCACTGGTGATTCTCACTGTGTAGGCGTTGAACATTACCGGAGATAATGGTGATCCCTGTGGTAGGCCAGGATATATTGTTGTTGGTTCCGAAGTCCAACTGCCACATCTAAAAACTACTTTCCGTTGGAAGAGGGCTGCAGCGATCCAACTAAGGAGGAATGGACTTACTTTTAGTTCAAGAAGCTGAAACATTAAAAAATCCAATGGTACTCTGTTGTATGCGTCCTCAAGATCAATCGCTGCAGCAAAGGTTTCAATGCCTGAGTGGAAACCTTCATAGACATCATGGGCAAAGACTGCTGCATTGGTCCAGGTTTCTCTTTTTGGACGGTACCCACCCAGGGTAGGTGGGAAAACACCTTTCCTCTCTAGCTGGCTTGATATTTCCCTGGCAATTACCTTCTCCAGCAGCTTTCCTATTGTATTCTGCATGGTTATAATTCGATATCCCTGAATTTTTTTGTGGTCTTTGTCAGGCTTCGGCAAGGGAATCAGATAGCTGTGTAACCACTCCTCCTTGATGCTAGCACTCCCTATACTGTTGTTGTACATGTCTGCTAGTTTCTCTAACTCGATGTCGGTACACCTATTTATGTCGTCGTATCTTATGCCATCAGGCCCCGGAGCTCAGTTTTTTGATCGTCGAAGCACAGCCTTGATTTCTTTCACTGTCACTGTGTCTTCATCCGAAGTGTTCTGGGCCTTGCACCTGTCTGAGGTGACCTCCTTGGCCAGATTTCGGCCTCCCATGTCTGTCTGGTTGCTCTGCTCAAGGTAGCGTTCAAAGAGGGCTTTGCCCTTGTCCTCATCAGTCCTCTGCCAGATGAGGTCAGCACCTTGGAAGTCAGAAATGCTCTTATTCTTGACTACACCACTCATGCTTTTATGTAGTCGCCAGAACAATTTCAGTGACTTGTCTGTGCTTACTCTTTGACACACCTCTGCCCATTTTTCGCTTTTAACCACCTTGACCAGTTTTTGAAATAGCTTACTTTTGTGTGCATCTCTCTTTCTAAGTGCAAGCAGGAACTAGGATGACCAGCTCTGTTCTTCTTGGCATTCTGCCATCTCCTTACAGCACTACGCTTATCCATCCAAGCCTTCTCTACCTCGAAATTCCACCAAGGTGGCTGCTCCCAGCTTTTTTTCCTGCCCTGAAGCTTTCTGCGCTTGTCACGTCTTATTTTTACTCACCACAACTTGCCCTGTACTGTCATACTGGAGAGTCTTTACCGTAAGCTTGTCCTGCCTGGTTCTGCCTTTCTCCACCAATATGCTGCAAGGGTGGTGGTCGCTGCCGTGGTGTCCTAGGACACCCCATCTACACACTGTAGTGAGATGAAGGTGAAACCAGCGCCAGATCAATAGCACTGTCCTCATCAATGGCTCAACAGTGACAAGCTTGAGAAATATCTTTTGCCAATTTATGACAGGCTGTCTGACATTAAACTACTTAGTAGATGTGTGTCAGGACAACCCCATAATTCAAGTGAGTGTTTACACAGCTTGATATGGGCTCGCTGTACTAAAGATAACTTTGCCTAACGCAAGCAAGCGTGTTCAGTTTGCAGTTGTAACTGCAGCAAGAGAGTTCAATTTTGGAGCTGCTGCTGCCCAAGACACTGCCCAGATTTTTGGATTTTCTACATGCCTGCATATGCAGAGACTAGGAGCACCTAGGATGCAGAAGACGAGTTAGAAATGGCTTGAAATATAAGAAGGACAAACAAAGAGACGCCACAGTGTACGAGCGGCCAAACTGAAGAGACAAGGTGAGCTGCATGCCCTGAAGGGAGGTCCTGCACATGCAGCAGGATCATTCTAATTCTCAGGTACAGTTGTAAACTGTTTTTCTGTGTAAAATAAGCATTTTTAACATGAAGATAACTTTTTTTAGTATTATAAAACATGAAAATAATTAGTTTTTCCTTGCTTTTCATTTTGCCATATTTTTTACTTTGTTAAAATTTTTATTTTCAAACACAGGTTGACAGATTACAATGAAACTTTGCAGACTTATTCTTCATTGCATTATTCACATTTTGTCAAGAGCATTTGTCAAACTAAGATTTAGTTTTCGTGTAGCAGTCAAAAAACCACAAAAATTGTCAATGAAAATGTTGAACTTATTTTTGGTAATTATGAAGAAATAAAATGCCAACGGGTATCATTGAAAGCTTCTGTCAGAAAATGAAAGTTCTATTTATGTATACACATACAAAAAATGAAGCATATAAATTTTAAAATAAAAAATGACTGATTTAGATCATACGTAAGAAATCCAATATGGCCGCAGTATATCTTGGTTTCCATGGCAATCGTTAAGTACAAAGTCAATTTGACAGCATTTTATCAATCAGCAGACTTCAGTATCAAATCCTATACCATATCAGAACATAGAAATTAAATATATAGCATTCAATTCTTTTTAGGGTTAGCATCGCCTTAAAGAAAATCATGGATGGCTCAGCAGAGAAGGAGATTAGACAAGTATGTACGCCTGAGAACATTGGGAGAAGAGAGGAGTGGGTCAGAATGCCAGAGGAAAAGTCAGACCTGAGCAGGGTCATAATAACATTAGATCGGGAGTGAAGGGATTGGTCGGCAGGCTGATTGGGACGCGCAACAAATGATCCACGGAAAATTTGCGACCAGAGGATATAATCATGTACACGGATGACTCGGTGCTAAGGGGTAAAAGAAGTGTCTGAGGCTTCGTGGCGTTTGGTGCAGAAGAGCCTGGCATATGATACCACAGAATCTAGTTTTATAATGGAGATGGAGGAAGTCACGGCGGCGTTTCGCTAGCTGGAGGACAAACAGCTCATGCATGTCGTGATTGTAATGGATTCACAAAGTATGATGAAAAAAGTGAAGACATGCATGCTTCGGGCTGAGTAGCAGGCTTCCTCCCATTCAACAATCAAAAATAGAGAGCATATTTTACCCCATACTGGTGTGGTGGGAAACGAGCAGGGGGACAGACTGGCGTTGGCTGCACCACTGGTGTATGATCAAGTAGATATGGTGGGGGGGGGGATGTCCTTTGCAATCATGTGTACAGTGCAGAAGAACGGGTAGATCACCAGGACTTGGCGAGCACGGCGCTGCAGGGACAGACCTGAGGATGTGGCCGACACTCTGACTCAGAGGAGAGGACAGACGGACACATAATCAGACTGCTACTGGTACCAATATTACTGGAACTCTTCACTGGCTGTTGCAGATGAGGATGGAGTATTTATGGGAATGTCCCTAGTGCTATACTCCACTCATACAGACAGACAGACAGACAGACAGATAGACGGACGGATGAGCAGTCAGACTATTTATTTCAACGAATGGTGAAACAGTCAAGTGTATACATGTTTAAAAAACAAGAAAGGAAACAGATGTATAAAGACAAATGGCGGATTGATATCATGTGGTTTGTTTGTTGGTTTGACAGCGCGGAATCAGCCACTGTGGTGTAAGGGGGTTGGTGGTAACGCCAGAACATGAAGTCTTGCCATCTCTAGTCTGGCAGAAACCGGAACAATATGGATGGCTACAGTCGCCGGCATCGATTCTCAAATGGAAAGCCCGGGATGCCACGTCCGGTCCGATTAAATGTCCTCGGATATGTTCTTAGCACCGAGAGAGTGACGTTAGAAGCTTCGCTCCCGGATGAATTGAGTGTAAGGAACAATAAACACCCTGGTGATTTGAGAAAACGAATCTGGAAGCATTGGTAACAAGCTGATAGTGGCCAGTCCAATTATGTAGGGACAATATAAACCGTGTTGGACAGACAATTAATATCCTGTCCTACTTAAATAACAATGTCAGCTGTCGCTGTCGATCATGCTGCTGCCCAACACCATATATATAGATAGTGAATCTGTGCAAGAGACATTGCCTGTCATCATTACCACACACACACACACAATATATATATATATATATATATATATATATATATATATATATATATATATATATATATATATATATATATCGTAATGATGACAGGTAATGTCTCTCACACAGATTCACTTCTTTTACTCCCCATTTTCGTCCCCTGTCTGTCTGTCTGTCTGTCTGTCTGTCTGTCTGTCTGTCTGTCTGTCTGTCTGTCTGTCTGTCTGTCTGTCAGGTTCGGTCCTACAAAAGCTGCCTTCTATCCTCAATGGTCCTGTCATGGTGAATGAAGTCCTCACGTCGTTCACACACAATGTACAATCCAGCTACATTCACACACAATGTACAATCCAGCTACGTTCACACACAATGTACAATCCAGCTACGTTCACACACAATGTACAATCCAGCTACGTTCACACACAATGTACAATCCAGCTACGTTCACACACAATGTACAACCCAGCTACTCTTCCACCCAAGTTGTTGCAACATACTACATATTACTCTGGTGTCAGACGATACCATTGTCCTTCATTCTCCATAAACTAAACTTTTTTTCGTCTATACCGTTGTCCTTCATTCTTCATATCTAAACTATTGTTGGTCTATACCGTTGTCCTTCATTCTCCATAAACTAAACTGTTGTTGGTGTATACCGTTGTCCTTCATTCTCCATAAACTAAACGATTGTTGGTCTATACCGTTGTCCTTCATTCTCCATAAACTAAACGATTGTTGGTCTATACCGTTGTCCTTCATTCTTCATAAACTAAACTTTTGTTGGTCTATACCGTTGTCCTTCATTCTTCATATCTAAACTATTGTTGGTCTATACCGTTGTCCTTCATTCTCCATAAACTAACCGATTGTTGGTGTATACCGTTGTCCTTCATTATCTATAAACTAAACTATTGTTGGTGTATACCGTTGTTCTTCATTATCTATAAACTAAATTATTGTTGGTGTATACCGTTGTTCTTCATTATCTATAAACTAAACTATTGTTGGTGTATACCGTTGTCCTTCATTATCTATAAACTAAATTATTGTTGGTGTATACCGTTGTTCTTCATTCTTCATAAACTAAACGATTGTTGGTCTATACCGTTGTCCTTCATTCTTCATAAACTAAACTTTGTTTGGTCTATACTGTTGTCCTTCATTCTTCATATCTAAACTCATTGGCACCTTGCCGTCTTGACAGACGATAGTTTGTGCTTTAAAAAGGCATAATAACTTTTACCTATGGCGGTAGCGAGTGTGACTGATAAGGCCAATTTGCGCTGTAAATGTCCGTTCACAGTGGGTGCATGTGAACACGTGGTCATTTCCACCATCATGCACCATCTTACGTCTCAAACGCTCGGTGTGTGACTTATCTGCAATAATTTTCTCCTTTGTCTTTATTCCATTTCTGATGTTTGCCCTCCATGCAACACGTTCAGCGGCGACTTGCTCCCAATGTGCATTATCAATGCCTGTATCAATCATGTCCCGCTTACACACATCTTTGTATCGTAGTAGAGGCCGACCCTGAGATCTCTTACCCATCTGTAATTCACCAAAAAAGATATCCTTTGGTATTCTACCATCATCCATCCTCCTAAGATGTCCTATCCATCTAAGTCTACGAAGATCTGAGCATGGAATAAACTGTCACACAACCTGATCTTTCCAATACTTCAGTATTTGTGATTTTGTCTTGCCACTTAATACCAAGAATTCTTCGCAGACACCGCATATGAAAGCTGTTTAAGTTGTTCTCTTGGTGTGAGTAAGTTGTCCAGGTTTCACTGCCATAGAGAAGAGTACTAAGGACACAGGCTTGATAGACAAGGACTTTTGTTTGTGCAGTAAGCTTCCTGTTCTCCCAGACTCTTTTCTTAACCTGTTCATTGTTGTTGCTGCCTTACCAATCCGGATGTTGATTTCCTGATCTAGGGATAATTTGCTATTTACCACTGATCCAAGATATGTAAAATGGTCTACCATCTCTAGTTCGGCGTCGTCAATAAAGATTGATGGTACCCCATGTGCGCCTTGTGACATAATCTGTGTCTTCTTTTTGTTAATTGTTAAACCAAATTGCGAACAAGCATTGGAGAATGCAGATAGTAGACATTGCAATTCTTCCTCAGACTGGGTCGTAACTGCAGCATCATCTGCAAAAAGCAACTCTCTGATCAGTACCCTCCTAATATTGGTCTTGGCCTTCAATCTCTGAGCATTGTAGAGGCCGCTATCTGAGCGTGAGTGAATGTATATACCACCATCCTGATCGCGAAAGGCATATTTCAGTAGAAGTGAAAAGTATATTCCAAAGAGGGTGGGAGCTAGTACACAACCTTGCTTAACTCCACTCTTAATTTCAAACTCTTCAGAAGTTGCACCATCAAACTTGATTATACCCTTAATGCCTGTGTGGAACGATTCCACAATGGACAGAAGAGTTGGTGGGCAGCCAATCTTCTTTAGTGCCTTGAACAGACCCTCACGACTGACCTAATCAAATGCCTTTGTGAGGTCGATGAAGGCAATAAACAGTGGTTGATTCTGTTCACGGCATTTTTCTTGCATTTGTCGCAATGAGAATATCATATCAATGGTAGACCGGTTCTGTCGAAAGCCACACTGTCATTCGGGGTAGACTTGATCTCCTAGGACTTGAAGTCTGCGCAGAACAATTCTGGCAAATACTTTTCAAACAATACACAGAAGTGAGATACCCCTATAGTTGTTGCAGTCGCTCCGATCGCCCTTGTTCTTGTACAGTGTTATGATGCTTGAATCTTTGAAATCCTGTGGGACTTGTCCTTCACGCCAGCATAGCTCTATTAGCTGGTGGATCTGTATAGTGAGTGTGTCTTGCCCACTCCTGATAACCTCTATTGGAATCCCATCCTTACCTGGAGCCTTGCCAGATGCAAGATCATTTATAGCACACTTAACTTCTGTTATGGTGGGAAGTGTGTCCAGGTGGTCAAGAGTTGGTAGAGCCTCTATGGCGTTGAGGGCATCATCCGCTAGTTTGGTCTCACTTGAGTAAAGCTCCAAATAGTGCTCTACCCATCTGTCCATCTGCTGTTTCTTATTCTTATTGTTGGTCTATACCGTTGTCCTTCATTCTTCATAAACTAAACTTTGTTTGGTCTATACTGTTGTCCTTCATTCTTCATATCTAAACTATTGTTGGTCTATACCGTTGTTCTTCATTCTCCATAAACTAAACGATTGTTGGTGTATACCGTTGTCCTTCATCTATATCTATAAAAGAGATTTATGTGGCTGGCTGTGTATTGGATGGGTTCGATAACGGTACATCCGATTGAGACGAAATTTTCTACACGTCTTCCTTTCATTCCTGAGCAACCGACCATAATAGTTTCATAGTGTAAAATCTTCTACTTATTTAATAACATTTACTTTTTCATTTTTCATTATATAATTTCTATATAGCAGGGGGACTTCACTCTAGAAAAGTTATTTCAAAGGGGCATAACTTTTAATAACATTTCTATATACTTTATAGTCATATTGTTGGACTTACTTGCACTATTGTTAAACTCTTGTACTATTGTTAAACTCTTTGTCTATAGTTATTTTCAGGCATATTAGTTATAATAAATAATGATATAATCTTTAAGGCATTTTCAAAGTTTGAATAAAAATAATGCATAATGCATAACATTGTAACCCATCTTTTTCTGCTTAAAGAACTTATCAACTGTCATGTCGGTGATTAAAAACAGTTTTCATTAAAAATAATGAATGGTGTGTGGAAGGACATTCTTTTAAGTTACTGTGCGCCAGGAGCTGGACGAAACCACGCCGGGTCAGATAGATAGACAGACAGATAGTCGGGAACGGAAGCTTATTTGACTACTTATATGAATTAAATGACATGCTCCACACCAGGGACTGGGTGAAGCCGGGCCGGGTCAGACAGACAGACAGATAGACAGACAGACAGATAGTCGGGAACGGGAGAGCTTATATGACTACTTATATGAATTAAATGAGATGCTCCCCACCAGGGACTGGGTGAAGCCGGGCCGGGCCAGCCAGACAGACAGACAGACAAACAAGCAGACAGACAGACTGATAGATAGATATATCCCCTCCAGGGCCTGGGCGAAGCCGGGCCGGGTCAGCTAGTTATCTATAAACTAAACTATTTTTGGTGTATACCGTTGTTCTTCATTCTCCATAAATTAAACTTTTTTTGGTCTATACCGTTGTCCTTCATTCTTCATATTTAAACTATTGTTGGTCTATACCGTTGTCCTTCATTCTTTATAAACTAAACAATGTTTGGTGTATACCGTTGTTCTTCATTCTCCATAAACTAAACTTTTTTTGGTCTATACTGTTGTCCTTCATTCTTCATATCTAAACTATTGTTGGTCTATACCGTTGTCCTTCATTCTCTATAAACTAAACTATTATTGGTGTATACCGTTGTTCTTCATTCTCCATAAACTAACCGATTGTTGGTCTATACCGTTGTCCTTCATTCTCTATAAACTAAATTATTGTTGCTGTATACCGTTGTTCTTCATTCTCCATAAACTAAACGATTGTTACTGTATACCGTTGTTCTTCATTCTCCACAAACTAAACGATTGTTGGTGTATACCGTTGTTCTTCATTCTCCATAAACTAAACTTTCTTTGGTCTATACCGTTGTCCTTCATTCTTCATATCTAAACTATTGTTGGTCTATACCGTTGTCCTTCATTCTCCATAAACTAAACTTTTTTTGGTCTATACCGTTGTCCTTCATTCTTCATATCTAAACTATTGTTGGTCTATACCGTTGTCCTTCATTCTTTATAAACTAAACTATTGTTGGTGTATACCGTTGTTCTTCATTCTCCATAAACTAACCGATTGTTGGTCTATACCGTTGTCCTTCATTCTTCATTAACTAAACATTTTTTGGTCTATACCGTTGTCCTTCATTCTTCATATCTAAACTATTGTTGGTCTATACCGTTGTCCTTCATTCTTTATAAACTAAACTATTGTTGGTCTTTACCGTTGTTCTTTATTCTCCATAAACTAACCGATTGTTGGTCTATATCTTTGTCCTTCATTATCCATAAACTAAAAGATCGTAGGTCTATAAATTTGTTCTTCATTCTCCATAAACTAAACGATTGTTTAATATCACGCTATCATAGGGTGTCATAAAACATAGGAATTCCTCGTTGGTCACAGAAGAAGGGGGCGTTATTGTGCGTTTGTCCCTTATGCAATGATGTTGATTTTTGATTTCATATTCATATTCTGTCGAGGCTGTCGAACACATTGCTTTATATAAGTAAAGAAATGCCAGCTTTGAGGATATTGTATATGACTGACTAAATGCCAGCTTTGGGGATATTGTATATGACTGACGAAATGCCAACTTTGAAGAGATTGTACGATAAGAGTAACGGAATGCCAACGTTGAAGACATTGTATGAAATAAGTGACGAAATGCAAGCTTTGAAGATAATGCTTGATGTAAGCAAAGAAATGTCAGCTTTAATTATATTGTATTATGTTAGTAAAGAAATGTCAGCCTTGGAGATATATCTAATTTTTAAAAAAATAGTCAAGCTAAATACCAACAAATGTTTCTCCTTAGTTCATCTCGGAGACAATGTTTGGGAGTCACTGGGATACCGCACAGTTTACTGTATTCCAGTGGCGTTAACTTGAGTTGTTCACGGTTCCCCTGCTGTAATCAATATACAGGGTAAGGAACTGCATTCTGTGTTAGAGAAAAGAAACCCATTTCCCAGTGTAGGTGACAACATTTACGAGCACCGCAGCAACAGCAGACCAGTTTGTCTCAACCATCATCAGATTGCAAGAGCTTGTGTGTTTGATTTGTGGATGCTACTGAAGAACTGAGAACATCTGAGACACCCCGATCGGGATCGGATGCTGCATCCGTGACAGTTATGATTAGGTCGGGCGGTGGTCAATATTTACACCGTGTGTGGTAACTACTTTCTAGCTGTCTAAGCACGTTTCTCAGTCGGGGAACATGAACACTGATTTAGGAATCTGGACACAAGAGTGACCGAAGCGTTGTCTGCACAATTTGCTGTAATGTTCCTCGTAAAGAAAAAGTTCATTTCTATAGAAGGGCAGTGTTTATTATTTGGCCAAACGGGTTGTAATTTAGGGACACAGTTTGGTGCACATTTATCGTCCCTTTGAGCAAAATAACTTAGATCCGTTATCATTCGAAAACGATTGTCACTGATCGTTTGAGTATTTCTAAATATAATAGACAGAAACGACTGGCAAGAGAAGGTCAACCTGAGAGACGACTGGAGACGGATTGTATCTGCAGCAAAGAACCTCAATGGCTCGGAACGTTGAAGAAGAAGAAGAAGAATAGACAGAAACCCCACCCGAGAGTTTTACGACAGTCTCTATAAATTTTGGCTCGTAAAAATAAGATTGTCACTCTAAAGGGATGGTCCCGACTGGCATTCACTTGGGAGACAAAAGACAGACGTTGAAGAGAACTCGTGTATGTATGAAGACGTAACACGAATGTCAAGTTGATCTGGTCAGGAGCTTTTGTCAGAAATATTATCTCCCTGTAGTTGTCACATTCCGGCTTCGTGGCTTAGAGGTTATGACTTTTCTCCGTAATCTCGTATACTCTCGTCGGTGACGTGATGACGGTGAGAATCAGCAGTGGTTCGAATCGCATCGGTAACTTACTGGGTATGTGAGCCGGCCGCTCAGAAAGCAATGGCAAACTACGGAGCGTAATCTTGCCAAGAAATCAACATACAGCTGAAAGATGCTGGTGTTGACAGCGATGTACTGTAAATGATATGAAAAAGAAAAAAAGTTGTCACATAGCGTATTTCATAAACACTTGCACTCATTCGCACACCTTGCATTAAACATAAATCAAGAGTGAAGTAAGTGAGTGGTGTAACAAAAACACAATTATTTTCTCTTCATGAACCAAAAAAAAAAAAAAAAATTACAAAACGTTCTTGATTCAAACAATGACCTAGAACCAACCATTTTTGTTTACAATTGATACGAATTCTGCCCCTCAAAAAAAGATGAAGTGTGAAAAATAAATGTTTCTAAGTTCATCAGGAACGCACACAGATTGGGACAAACTTCGTGAACGATGTTTTTACAATACAGTCACCTGGGGTGTTGTGATCCTGTCTATGGCTAGAGCTGAACTAAGTCCTACTGTTTCAGCATGGGCGTCCAGGTACAAACAGGTACCCGATGTTCCTCGGGTTCAACGTTCCCTCTCCCACCAGATGATGAATCTGCTGCTCTGTAACCTTCCACAGGTTCGCCAACAAGGACACAATAGCAGTAACAAGGCTGCCTCTTTCCTACAACCTCGCATAAACTCCACGGCCGTTGGTCTGTCTCTTTCCTACAATCTCCCATAAACTCCACGGCCGTTGGTCTGTCTCTTTCCTACAATCTCCCATAAACTCCACGGCCGTTGGTCTGTCTCTTTCCTACAATCTCCCATAAACTTCAGGGCGTTGGTCTGTCTCTTTCCTACAATCTCCCATAAAATCCACGGCCGTTGATCTGTCTCTTTCCTACAATCTCCCATAAACTTCAGGGCCGTTGGTCTGTCTCTTTCCTACAATCTCCCATAAGCTACACAGCCGTTGGTCTGTGTCTTTCCTATGATCTCCCATAAACTTCATGGCCGTTGGTCTGTCTCTTTTCTACAATCTCCCATAAACTCCACGGCCGTTGGTCTGTCTCTTTCCTGCAATTTCCCATAAACTTCAGGGCTGTTGGTCTGTCTCTTTTCTACAATCTCCCTTAACTCCACGGCCGTTGGTCTGTCTCTTTCCTAGAATTTCCCATAAACTTCACGGCCGTTAGCCTGTCTCTTTCCTACAATCTCACATAAACTAAACGGTTGTTGGTCTGTGTCTTTCCTACCTTCTCGCAGCGGGTGTAGGCCACCAAAATACGTTTCTCTGTTCTGCATGTGTTGTACACCGCTGCAACAAATCTTTACCCTATTCTACATTATCTATACCGAGCCAGCATTTCCCAGTCCGTATCTGATTATCATCTATTCAGGACATTGTTGGTCGCCTCTTACACGCGTTTTCATGGAACTGTTGCAGTCAGTATTGTCTTGGAGAACCCCGCAGAAGTTCACCGACGACTACATGTATTAGCATGTGCTTACAGCGACCCCGCCAGCCTCCTTGCATTCCCGCACACTTGGCTAATGATGACCCGCACACTTGGCTAATGATGACCCGCACACTGGCGTGTAGTATATGATCTGTATTTGTGACTCCAAAAATGTGCCTGGACCGCCAGGTCCCTATTAGTTGACTCAATCTTTCTAGTTCAGCATTGAATGTCCACGTGTGCCCTCTCACAGTGAGGTTAAGGTCACCACTATGTGTAGTAATGTGACCTTGTTGTTATATGGTCATGTTGGCTGAAGACACATGTGTCACGAAGTTTGTTTCCTGCTATGGGACTGCAATGTGTTTGCACCATCACATGCTGTAGGCCTGAATGCAGACAGGAATAGCTGGGCAATGTCTCCCTCACGTTAGCAGGCGACGAGTCCAGGCTTGAACTCTCATCCGACAGTGCTCATGACAATATGAGCTTTCAAACTAGCTTCGGGTTGGATATCGTGTTTGTTACTCGGGCAGTGCTTGCACTTGAGTTCTACTTACTCAGACATCATCTATTATACATGTTAGCTATCTCAACTGTCTTGCTGTCCCCAGTATTTGTACAATAATTGTTACGTTTCAGTTGATGTATTTTTAGGGTTTTACAATAGCTGGACTGCATTTTCCCTCGCTGATTGTCATACATTTCCAAGAGTTTGTGCCAAATATAGCTTTTAGTTATTGCAAGTGTAGCATGTTTGTGGCCAGACAGAACCTTTGTTAGCACATGCGAGGCTCATACCTTCGGGCCAGATTTGGCTATGGCATTACATACATCATTTTCTTTCCTCTGTCTCTGTTATGCCTTTCAGAGTCACATTACCAAGGACCTTTGTGTGGAGAGTACAAGACGTTCGTTCGCTCTGTTATTCCGCTAAATCATCGCTGGCAGGCGTTGCCCTTTGTTCGCCCCTGTGTCTGTAAATGTGAATGCTGTTGTACCCTGCTTGTGTATAATCTTGTCCCATGACCGAGCCATTTCTTGTCTTTCCATAAAGTCTGTTGCTCAGACTGTAACTTTTTGTTTTCTCTCATAATCCTTCATCCTGTCTCTTATTGTCATAATAAGCATTCTTCGTAGCTAGCCCAAGCCCATTACTACAATCTTTCTGTTATGGCTTGCTGTCATTGCATATTGTTTAAGGAAGATTGTGTAGACCTGAACAATCTTTGTACCCATTTTCACTTGTATATGCGACATACAGTATATAGTACGTATATAGTACGTGTGACATCTGACCTGGTGTATCTTTTGACACGAGTGAATACTGTAGAATGTGTGACATCTGACCTGGTGTGTCTGTTGACACGTGTGTACATTCTGTAGTTTATGTGACATCTGACCTGATGTATCTATTGACACGTGTGTACATTCTGTAGTTTATGTGACATCTGACCTGATGTATCTATTGACACGTGTGTATAATGTATTATATGTGACATCTGACCTGGTGTGTCTATTGACAAGTGTGTATACTGTAGTATGTGTGACATCTGACCTGGTGTGTCTATTGACACGTGTGTATACAGTATGTCGGATGTATAGTTGATAGCTCAACCCCAAAGAGATAAAGGATCCTAAGTTCCGCTGTCCTAATGTGATCCTTTTTTTTTTAGCATATCCTTTACAGGACTTAGCTGTCAACACCAGCATCTTTCAGCTGTATGTTGATCTCTTGGCAAGATTACGCTCAGTAGTTTGCCATTGCTTTCTGAGCGGCCGGCTCACATACCCCGTAAGTTACCGATGCGATTCGAACCACTGCTGATTTGAACCGTCATCACGTTACCTGACGAGAGTATACGAGATTACGGAGAAAAGTCATAACCTCTAAGCCACGAAGCCGGCATAATGTGATCCTGCCCGTTGTAATTAATTTAGCTGTTACTGGCTCAATGGTTTGAGACCATTAAATAGAGTTTCGGAGATCCAAGGAATACCCCCAGGAAAACAATGAAGTTTTACTGAGTATTCCAAATGTCCTTTTGGTGGTTCCTTGCCTCTCCTCTACAAGCTAAATAATTATTAATCTAGGGTTGTTTACTTAAAACAATTTTGCTACGACAAGAGAACTCTCAAAAAAGACAATGACCCATATTTTCAAATTTATTACACTTAACTAGTGTTATTAAACAATAATTTCATCAACATACATACTCAGTACATTTATAAAACAAGATTATTTGCATGTTCATCTCTAACTACATATATCTATCTTGGGTGTGCCCACTATCAGATCCATCACCATCAGCATTGAATCAGTCTTCTATAAGAGTTATTTTGCCTCTTCTTCTGGCCTATGTATACTCTGAGGATAAAAAAAACTGTATCCATTCAGATTGGTCAGACTTCAAGATCTTGGACCTCAGCGGCAATATATGTGATAGTTAAGAGTTCTTTTGTTCCAGGAGTAGGATTAGTGGCTCACTGATTTCTCTACCTCTGTAATTAGACTAAGGTCTTCAATGATACCTGTCCTATTGGTGGAGAAAATCTAGCAGGAAGTTGCTTGTGACTTGTATTTGGTCTCACTCTACCAGCTGCCTCATTCAGTCAAGCTGTTACATTCACACAGTGCTGCATTCACAAAGTGCTGCATTCACAAGGTGCTGCATTCACAAAGTGCTGCATTCAACCTAGTTAGGTCTGGATCTAGCGGTACTTAGCCACTATCTGAAATGTGAGCAATCAACAAACATCTAATCACATCCTCAATATGACATTAGAAATTAAATGCTGTACCTTTCAACAACAAACCAACAAATAAAATACATAAAAGAATTGTGATCCAAGGAAAATATACAGTGGAGGGTAAAGAGTCTTAGTGCTCTAAAATAGTTATCCACAACATAATTGTTTGCTGTCCATCCAATCTTCCAGTATAAGGTGTTTACGGTTTAGACTAGCAGATGTGCAGTTTCATCTTCACCTATGCCTGTCCTCAGGTTCTACAGGTTGACAAATACCTTGATTGATTTGGAATTGACAACTATGTTTCCCATCCTATTCTGTACCTAGTTAATTCTCTTCATCTTCTCCCATTAAAGAAAAAGGGTCTCATACATTTAGGGTTTTGCAATTGCAATGAGTATTTGCTTATAAGCCATATAAGTACATCATGGTATCATTTTTTATATAGTATTCAGGTGAATTCTTTTCTCATCAAAAGTTTTAAGGCGAGTACATGCTCTCCTCTTCACCGTGTCTGTAATATGCTTTTATCGTATATATCATTCTCATCATTCTCATCATTATCATTATATCATTATCATCATCATTTTCATCATCATTATCATCAACACCATTATATCACTTTCATCATCATCATTATCATTACATTATTATCATCTTCATTACAGTTATCATCATCATCATTGTATTGCATTCATTAGGACACTAGACCATATGTGGTAACATGAGTGACATGAAATACAAAGTTGGATTTTGCTTAAGATACAAAACCAGATGCTTGTAGTATGCGTAATGTAATATGGGTTGTGTCGTGCTTAGGGCACAAACCGAGATGACGGTATTATAAGTGATATATATTACAAAGTGTTGTCATGCGTCGGAGTGCACTAAATGATTAATTAGTGTTTGGGTTATGCTGAACATTGTTCTCTTGTGATAGACAGGGCATTATACATTAAAGTTGCCTTCTATCATGAGATTGACTGTTAGCTTATATTCATTTTCAGCATGTCTCTTCATCTCACTCATACTCATTCATCAGACATGATCATTTCACTCACCCAACAGACATAATATTCATATGTGCATGTATTATCATTTCACTCATTCCACAATCACAGTCACATCTGTATAGATGACAATTAAGCATATGTATGTGCTTAACTGATGATAAATTCGCAGATTCAACAACCATGACAGTACAATGGAGTCTTAATCACTCCATCATCCTTCATCGGAAATTAAAATATTTTCCTGGATGATGTTTAGTCATTACTGATGTGGTTCACAAATGATACATTCACACCTGTTTACAACTAACGAAATCACCCATGAATCACCACAGGCATGCTTCCATCAATTACATAGAATTATGTGATCATTAGGCATAATTATGAGATTCACAAAGGTTGATTCCTCAACTTTAGCTATAATGAACTTACACATGGATCACCACATGCTCTCATCAAATACATAGATTTATGTGATACACTTAATCCACATTCATCCATCATGAATCATAACCATTCTTGCATGGCGGTTGATTAAACATTATTATGTGGCACAAATATGACTTCCACATGTTTAACAACAGCGAAAATACATTGTCTCACCACATGGGTGCTTTACCCACCCCACAAATTTATGATACATATAGAAATCTATTTACATCTCATGTGCTTCATGGAATAAAACTACTTGACTATTACACGTTACACTAATTTCTATTACCAGTGTGGGCATATGTAAAATAGTTGCTTTAACACTGATCAAAGTATTTTCTTCTACTTCTTAAGTTACTCATCAACTTCTAAAGTAATGCTGATTGAGTTTACTACTTAAAAATGTAATGTACAACCTAGGTCTAATGTTTACACATTAAATAAGTTATTTACTAGAAGAATCGGAAACTCACTGAGTTGTCCTAATGTACAGTTTATCTATAACTATGATAGCTGAATATTTTATTTAGTTTTTACTAAATTAATTTCTTAAGAACTAACCACGTGGGTTTACGACACACTGACTTACCACAAACTTCTCGAAAAGGTCTCACTGACTAACTGATTATAAATTAAAACATTGTTTACACCTCATTCGAATAGAATGGCTTCACGACACATGTCAACACCAAAAAGTCCGGCTCTCAATTGGGTTGAGTTTCCCACTAAACTGGTTGCTAGGTTTCTGGTCCTTCTTTATCTCTAGACTTTAATTTTCTAACGTGTTCGAAGGGTGTTAAGAAGCTACCATTTTCCGCAGGCACAGTCGGCCTTTCTTCTGGTCCGTGATGACGAGTTGTGGTTTATGCAATGAGGCCATGAGACCGGTTGTTGCTGTTTTTATCTCAGCTTTTTTCGTTCCAAGTTTTGGCTTACCCGTGGATCATGGGTCTGTCTTGGCAAATTTTACGATTGTAGAAATACGGAACAAACCAGCATTGTTGCGGTGTTCACCTTTAATTGTTGTAATGAAAATAATTACATCACTTTTACAGCTTGTGAAAAATATATCACACTGTAGAATGTGTGACGCCTGACCTGGTGTATCTATAGACAAGTGAGTATACAGTAGAATGTGTGACGTCTGACCTGGTGTATCTATTGACACGTGTATATTCTGTAAAATGTGTGACATCTGACTCGGTGTATCTATTGTCACGTGTATATTATTAAAACGTGTGACATCTTCTTCTTCTTCTTCTTCTTCTTCTTCTTCTTCTTCTTCTTCTTCTTCTTCTTCTTCTTCTTCTTCTTCTTCTTCTTCTTCTTCTTCTTCTTCTTCTTCTTCTTCTTCTTCTTCTTCTTCTTCTTCATTTTCTTTTTCTTCTGCGTTCATCTGGAGTTTTTTTCCGGACGTGATTGCGTTGTGCCTGTTTACAACAGAGCTGCGTTCTTGCGCCGTTAGGCCGACACATCCGACTTCTGCGGGCATTTGTTCACCGGGTTAACCTTTCCGGCAACTACCCAATATCATTTCCTTAAAGTACGATTTATTTCCTGGCACATTTCGCTGCATCTCGTCAGGTACTTACTGGAGATGTCACACACAACATAGTGTAAAATAATTAGAATCATCGTTCAAGCTGAAATATACATATTCATACAGTCATATCAGTTGTTTACCATGGTAATTTTAAACTGACTATCATGTCTTTCTGTTAGCACAAAATTGGCTTGTGTAGGTGGATCATTATCGCTTCTGCAAACTTTAACAAACGACTATTTTGTTTATGAAACAACACGCGAGAAGCGCTGTCCCTTTCAATGACATGACCGGTTTCCATGACGTGCAATGGACGACGCCGGAAGTTTATAATTGTGGTGTGTCACACTTCCCATGATCCAATCGCTTGTGTGTAGTTTCTTGTCAACCCAGTTTGGTACGTGTTCAAAAATCCTGGTGTGTAACTGCATCTCTGTTCGGCCAATGTAGGTAGACTCAAACCTGCATGTGAATTGGTAAATACAATTAGATGTAGCGTACGAAGTCCAGCGAAATGTGCCAGGCAATAAATCGTACTATTTGTGGTTTGTGTCTTCGTTATTCAAATTCTTTAGGGAAAACATTGGTTTGATTTCCTTAAAGCTCTACACACAACTACTCAATATCCTTTCCTTAAAGCTCTACACACAACTACCCAATATAATTTCCTTAAATGATGATGTGCTGGTGTACAGACAGGGCAGCGATAGAGAAAGAAAGTTTGGTTGCAGATTTACAGGTAGCAGTAAACAGAGTGGCGGAGTGTTGCAGGGACGCAGGGCCGTTATAAACCCAGACAAGGCATCGGGTGTGTGGTACTCCCTGGGTAACCGGATTGTGAAGGCAGATGTCCCGTGTATTATATTTAATGGGTGTCTTCTTAGTAGAGAGAGTAAATTGAAGTACTTGGGTATCACTTCCGACAGGTGTATGTCCTTTAAAGATCATGTGGAGGCTTTGGTGGTAAAAGCTGGTAGGGGACTTAACGCTTTGAGGGCGATGACAACAACCGGGGTAGAGCAGAGGATGCTTTACAGGCTCTTTCAGCAGTTCATAATTTCTGTCATTGAGTATAGTTTGGAGCCCCTGACAGTATCAAAGAGCCAGCTTGAAAGGTTAGAATGCATACAAAATGCGGCCATGCGGGTGATTCTGGGGTGCACAAAGGACACACCAATTATATACATGAGGCATACCTGGAGCTACCAACAATGGTAGACAGGCCTACGGTCCTTCCGGTCAAATGGTAGCTGAGAATTGCTGCAGATAGGGATCACCCTCCCCCCGCCAAGATATGTGAATGTGTCCAAAACACTTAGTCTATGATCATTCACTTTGATATTCGGTACAGTGTGATTATTCCCTGGAGCTGGCTGGTACATAACTACAGTCTTCTTCTCCAAGCTGATATTGAGCCCAAAGTTGGCACAGGCATGTGAGAAAGCTGAAACATTATGTTGCATGTCCGCCTCTGAGTTGGCGTATAGAGCGCAATCATCAGCAAACAGGAGCTCTCTGACGGTGTCCGCTGTTAATTTTGGTTTTAGCTTTCAGCCTTCTGAGATTGAATAACTTTCCATCCATACGGTAGTTGATGTCTATTCCAATGTCGTCGTTCTCGAAGGCATTCATCAGCATGTCTGAAAACATGAGGCTGAACAGTGTTGGTGCCAGGACACATCCTTGCTTCACTCCATTGGTGACAGGAAAGAGTTCAGACAGTTCGCCATTTTCCTGTACTCTTGCCTGCACGCCATCATGAAATAGCCGCACTATTTGGACAAACTTTCGTGGACAGTCATATTTTGTCATAATCTTCCACAGTCCTTCTCTGCTGACTGTATAAACAGCCTTGGTAAGGTCAATGAAAGTGGAGAACATTTCGCAGTTCTGTTCCTGACATTTCTCTCTCTCTCTCTCTCTCTCTCTCTCTCTCTCTCTCTCTCTCTCTCTCTCTCTCTCTCTCTCTCTCTCTCCCTCTCCCTCCCCATACACACATACACACACACACATACACACACAACACACACACACACGCTGACCCGGCCCGGCTTCGCCCAGTCCCTGGCTGGGATCTATCTATCTATCTATCTATCTATCTATCTATCTATCTATCTATCTATCTATCTATCTATCTATCTATCTATCTATCTATCTATCTATCTATCTATCTATCTATCTGCCTGCCTGCATGCTTGCCTACCTATCTCTCTCTCTCTCTCTCTCTATCTACCTACCTACCTATCCTTCTCTCTCTCTCTCTATCTACCTACCTACCTACCATCTACCTACCTACCTACCTATCTATCTGTCTGTCTGTCTGTCTGTCTGTCTGTCTGCCTGCTTGCCTGCCTGCCTGTCTGTATGTCTGTCTGTCTGTCTGACGATCCGGCCCAGCTGTCTATCCATCCATCCATCCATCCATCCATCCATTGTAACATCCACCCATCCATCCATAGGACCCGGCCCGGCTTCGCCCAACTCCTGGCGGGGAACATCTCATTTAATTCATATTCGGTCCCTGCTCCCGTTCCCGTTCCTAAAAAAGACGACTCGGCTCGGCTTCGCCCAGTCCCTGGCGAGGAGCATCTCATTTAATTCATATTAGTCATATAAGCTCCGGTTCCCGTTCCCGGAAATATGGCGAACAGATTGGAAGAGAACAATCTTCATCCCAATAACTAAATAGGGTAATCTGAAACTACTGAACGTAAAGTTACCAAGATATCACGAAAACCCAATACATGCTGGGATGTCTGTATAGATGTCGAAGAGAAATAAAAAGATGAGTTAGAAAATTTTCACGTATTTAAAATAGATGCATTATTTTTATGAAAACTTTGAAAATGCCTTAAAGATTTTATCATTATATATTAAACGCATATGCCTGAAGATAACTGTAGAGAAAAGGTCCACCTATTTGAGAAATATGCAACAATTATTTTAATTACATATACAGCAATGCTATTTAAAGTTATGTCCCTTGATATAACTTTTCTTAAGTTAAGTCCCCTCGCTATATATAAATTATAATGTAATTACAAAATTAAATTTTATTACGTAAATAACTGTTTGTAAACTACAGTTGGCAGCACAGGAATGAGAAGAACATGTGTAGAAAATTTCATCTCAATCGGATGGACAGTTCGCGAACGCATAAATAACATACATACATACAGACAGACATACATTGTATTATATATATATATATATATATATATATATATATATATATATATATATATATATATATATATATATATATATATATATATATATATATATATATATACATATAGGTGACATATACTAATGGGTTGTGGTGAGAAACAGACGGAGTGGTTGGCATTTCATTGCGAAGGCTAGTGGACAATTCTTGAAAAAGAAAGTATGGCATATGAGGTTACGACCTCCAGCATGAGAATGGAGTTGGAAGCAGTCAAAGCGGCATTCCGTTGGTTAGAGGAGACCACTGCAACACATCATGGTCTTTATCACGGCTCAATGAGTATGCTTTAGTAAGGCGGAGAAAGGAATGTTTCTTGTGGATGGCTCACCTCGCTTCAGATGTCACAGATTGTGAGAATTATATGGATGTTTTGTCCTGGCCATGTGGGACTGCGGGGGAATGAATAGGTTTATAGACTGGCAGGGAATGCGCCTCTTGGTGGTAGATTACTTATGGGGAAGGTGGTTGTACGCGTGTGGGACCATGTGGAGAAGATGGGGGAACAGATTGAGAACTCGTATGTGGAAAGGATGAGATTGTGGGGGATCGACAGGGGTTCTGGTAGAATCTTAAAACTGAGAGGGAAGACCAGGAGAACTTTCAATCAGATAGCGATGGGAACGATTAGTAGTGTGACTCTTTGCTGGCTGTTGAACTGGGGGGAAGGAGCGCGTATGGGAATGTCCTGAGTTCAGTGATGTCGGTTCAACTCAACTCAACTTCCCTTAAAACTCTATACACAACTACTCAATATCCTTTCCTTAAAGCTCTACTCGCAACAAGTTAATCCTTAAATAAAAACAGAATATGGCTACAACTACAGAGAACAAATCGAACTGAATTGCAGAGACTAGTATGTGAGGGTCTAGCACTTGACCACTGTCCAGCGGCATGTGTTATGTTGCTGGCTTTTTATGATTAACTGACACAGCGGATAGTTGACATGTGTGTGTGTGTGTGTGTGTGTGTGTGTGTGTGTGTGTGTGTGTGTGTGTGTGTGTGTGTGCTCTGTTAGAGATGGAAACTATTACACTGTTTTTTATTTAAATGATATAAGTGGAGATGAAAATGAAACATGTGTGTGTGTGTGTGTGTGTGTGTTTGTATGTCTGTGTGTGCGTGTGTGCGTGCGTGCGTGCGTGCTTGTGTGTACTGTGAAAGATGAGAACTAATGCTATGATAATAGTTCCAGAACATGCAATTCAGAAAAGTGGGGTTTAGTGGGGTAGCGTATGCACGAAACAAAAATGCACTGACGCCCTCGGCGCTCTACATTTAGCACACTACGCCCCTAACGGCAAACACGACTTCAAATATTCACCAGAATAAGAACTTGGGAGAGAACAACAATTCTTTATATTCGTCATCATGGTGTGCCATACTGATAAGCGTGGGCGGTCAGGTTTCGCCATTTCACACGATCACGAGAATCGTGGACGTCCTGCTAGATTATGTCATGCGACCAAGCCATCTACATATTGATCTCTCTGCCTTCCCCTTGTTCTTTCCACCTCAATCGTGCCACTTGTCACACAGTTTTCTAGTCTATTTCTTCTCAGAACGTGCGCACAAATTCTTGACGGTTTGCATATATATTCTCTAATCAGTTTACTGTATTCATTTGTTTCTTGTAGGAATTGCTCATTAGCTTTTCTGTTTGTCCATAGTATTCTTTGCATTTTCCTCAGAATCAACATTTCCCATGCCTTCAGATGTTTGTCAGTTTGTCTACTGTTCCGCAGGCTGCACGTCCATACAAAAGTACAGGTTTTATATAGCATTTCAACACTCTTTCTCTAATATATTACGCTCCACTACTGGAGATGCCGCCAACTGGAAACACGATTCTATCTTCTGTGTTTTACAGCAAACATATTCTTTATGGACATGATCACAAGGCCCAAACTTTAGACTGCACACACTGTTTGAGCTGTACTCCTCTGTTGTCAGTTTTATGGAACTGAATATTATAATTCAGTAATAATAAGCGAATGTAATTGTGATGCCTGCGCTTAGTAAACGGCACGACTATTTGTATGAAGCAACCAATGCTAGCATTAAGTACAGTGTCAGCAAGCAGTCAATGTATGCAGCATCTACAAGTAGTGAATTTATGTAATAACAATGTTTACAAACAGTGAATGTACGAGTATATTGTAGTCAATTCTTGTCATAGCGATATGTATAACTAGCGAATTGTGGTACAAGGCAACCTTGTGAGTTGCAGTTGGTTCTAATCCCTATATTTGCAAGTAGCGAACATTATGACCGTATTCCGTCAAGTGACTAATCTACAGTGGAGGTCATATGTAGTGCATCTTCAACATATTCAGTCTCTGTCCTCTCTCTCTCTCTCTCTCTCTCTCTCTCTCTCTCTCTCTCTCTCTCTCTCTCTCTCTCTCTCTCTCTCTCTCTCTCTCTCTCTCTCTATCTATCTATCTATCTTCCCCTCTTTCTCTATCACCCCTCCTATTTAGTTGTAAACTGACAGACTGTTGTTCGTACATCAACTCTTATTATCTTCCCACTTGTATCGCTGCTATACTCTTGTCCGCTTGATGTGACCTTTTCTCCACTAACGTTTTTATAAGAATAGTATGTAGTCTGGTTAATGTAGTCTGTTATGGGAATGGTGTTTGCTACTTCTCCCAGTGAAGAGATAAGTCCTATCTAGCATAACAACATTAAATCACTAGAAATGAACCTGCCCAGCATTCTTTGGTCATGTGGTGAGAACAGATGCATTAAAAACATCGTGACACCTGGACAGATACATGAGAAAATAGGCAAAGGCAAACCGAGAGAAATAATGCTGAATAGACTGAGACGATGGCATAAAGAAATATCAGCAGAGTTGATCCAGAACAGCAAGGACCGAGATCTGAGGAGAGACATGAACGCCTAGGAGATGATGATGACGATGAACCAGGTGTTATCTAGTAGAGACTATGGGGCCCACTTTTTTTTCCACCCGCATATCCTTTACAGGTCATCGCTGTCAACATCAGCATCTTTCAGCTGATTGTTGATATCTTGGCAAGATTACGCTCAGTAGTTTGTCATTGCTTTCTGAGCGACCGGCTCACATACCCCTGTAAGTTACCGACGCGGAGAGAACCGCTACCGATTCTCGCGAACGTCACGTTACTCACGAGAGTATACGGGATTACGGAGAAAGTCATGTAACTACTAGACCAGGGAGACCGGCATGCGGCCTCACTAGACAACATAAACAAGGAACCGACCGCTTTCAATATTGATGTTGTCTAGTGCGTGCCCTGGTCGCTACTTATTTGCCCTACTTCTATGAGCTGCAAACACTACATGTGTGATCATGTATGAGCTGTCTTAGTGGCCTCACAGGCTTCCCTAGTTGATATCATGTAACTAATGAGGCTGATGTGCTATTGCTCTACCAGGCCATGCCTCAGTCAGTTGATTAAATAAAGAAGCCTTCGTGGCAGTTATTGCTGAAGTGCTGTGAAGGTTTACATACATTAGGACACGGCGTTAATGGGGGGTTCGATAAGCTGATGTGATCACTGTCATGGTTTCCGGGGAATTCCAGAAAGCCGTTAAAATAATGGGGTATCCATTCGACAAGACGGCGTCAAACCCCGTCCCTAATTGACACATTACTTTTCCTAATGCCGATGAAGCCCCGACCACCGTGCTGGCAAGAATAAACACAGACCACTATGACACTTCGGTTCCTAATAGTTCTGCTAGAATGAGCGGAGCTGGAGGCACATGACGTCAATGAACCGCACCTCTCATCAAGTGCACCTATTGTCCACGGAAAGCCGATTTCCTGCTCGCCGTCAAGGGTGCAGACAATTATCACGACACCGTACGGCATTATTTGCATTTGAAATGTTTATTTGACGATGAATGAAGCGAATGATGGCCTGGGAAATGCATAGATTGGGAATGCGATTTCACTCTGGTTATCCAATTTCCTTGCAATTGTTACACACCCTGTATGTCCTAGCGCATTCACTTCTCTCTCTCTCTCTCTCTCTCTCTCTCTCTCTCTCTCTCTCTCTCTCTCTCTCTCTCTCTCTCTCTCTCTCTCTCTCTCTCTCTTTCTCTCTCTCTCTCTCTCTCTCTCTCTCTCTCGCTCTCTCTCGCTCTGCGCGTGTGTGTGCGTGCACGTGTGTGTGTGTTTGTTTGTGTGTGTGTGTGTGTGTATGTGTGTGCATGCGTATGATTTCGTTGCAGGTTTCTCAAAATTTGTGGAAAACATCTGAATACCCCGCATCTGTTACATTAAACACCCCTGGGTATTTATGCGATAAGATCTTCTTGAATCCAAGAAGCGGAGAGTGTATTATGACCACGACGGCTGAGATTGTATGGCCAGCGCCTCCACTACCTTCCAGGAAAAACAGAGAAACATTGCTATTCATATCTGTCCCGGTGAGTAGCTGAGTACCCAGTGTTCTACAAGCGGCTAGCCGCGACAACTGATGCAGAAGTCATAACTAAGACCCTAATTCTCGACACAAACAACAGCCTAAGCTATAAGAGCTGATGGCACTGTGCTGAGGGATGGAATCGGTGACTGTGTGGAGGTGGTCAAAGTGCCAGGTCTATGCGTCAGGTGGTGTCTACAGGTGAAGCCCGCCATCAACGGGAGGCTTAGTATACACAAACGAGGCGAAGCAGTTATGTGCATCACGTGACGATTCCTTGGGTGAGTCCAGTACCAGGGCTCCATGTGTCAGCTCTGCATTTATAGAAGCCATCTTGGATGGTGGGGTATGCCCATGCTCTGTGGCTGCCTCTCTGTCAGGGTCGATCGCCATGCAGTCGGCTGGTCTGGACGATCCTTTAGGGATCACCACCTCTAGATGGACCTGCAAATATGAGATGACCGCTCTGAGGCCGTGACGTATCATCTGCAACCACTCAGGATGTAAACCTGGTCAATAAGTAGAGGGTAGAATTTGGGTGAAATGTGCAAATATCACATATCTGCTGTGAACAGGCCGGTCTCTCTGGCCGAGGGGTTACAACACTTTCTCCGTAATCCCGTTTATCACGCAGAGTCTCGTAGCAGGGCGAGAGCTGGGAGCGGTTCGACCCCCGCTGGTGACTTGCGGGATAACTGAGCCGGCCGCTCAGAAAGCAATGGCAAACTACTGAGCGTAATCTTGCCAAGAAATCAAATACAGCTGAAAGATGCTGATGTTGACAGCGATGTCCTGTAAAGGATATGCAAAACATGTGCTGTGAACAGTCACGGCGCAGTTACGTAAAAGCAAAACGATTCAGCGGAACGCATCAAAAGAAGTCGACGTATAAGTCACTCCACTATGACCAAGCTTGACCTCTGGGCAATCAATATGTTTTTCTCCCCTTGTACTACAAAGCCGTGATGAAGATTTACATGCTATCGGTGTTATCTTGTAGCTAGATGTTCTCAGTTTAAAAATAAAAAAATAAAAAAAAAAACCAATTTGCCAATAGCAACTGCCAATTACAGACTATTCTACACAATCTCCAGCTACCAAGCGATCTATGGCATGTACATCGTTCACTAAGAGACTCAGAGCTTCCTATACTTTTCTTCTATACAAGGAATATAGGTGTCTTATTGATTACTGTAGCATGATGGAACAGAATCCCCATTTCCAGTCCGACACATTTCATAAATATACTTTGAGTCTTAACAGGGACCATCCCAAAATAAGGGCTATTCTTAGATCGAAGGTTCCAGAATGAGTTGGGGGAGGCGGCGGTATGCACTTGTCTTATGATTGGTTCATAAATAATGAGCCCACGCTATCCCTGGGCCATATTTTAAAATCTAATTAGTAGGAGCGGGAATTTCACCAGGAGCGGTCGCTAGAGTGATGTGATGACCCAACAATGCCCTTGTAGATTCAATATATTGTTCTCTGGACAACAGGTACCACTTTAAAACATACTTTAATGTTGTGGCTAAACCTAATGTACGAAAGAGAAGAATATAAGAGTATTTTATGAATAATGTGTGAAAGTGGAAAACCTAACTTCTGTGCGCCAGAATTCTGAATATTGCTTCTTCAACCTTGACACGTCTTTCACGCTGTATACTCCAAGTGCCTATCAATCCCTTGTTGTGACTGGTTGCGTATGCTTGAGGAATGTAGTACACTCATGCAGATTCGCAAACCAAAACCCCTTGTGCATTCTACATGCCTAGGATGACTTATTCTTAAAATCAACTGTACCTTTGCTCTCGTGCGAGTTAACAAATGGCAGTCTGAATGGGAATGAGTGATGAAACATGTACAAGTTCCTTTGTAAAAACGCAGAGAATGATGGAGTGAGTGAGTTGGTGATTTAATAAATAGCCTCTCACATTAGTAGAAAGAAAGATGCTTCAAATATCCATATGTAAACAGGACGGTGATGGCACGCCAGAATTGCTAAGTCCATGTGATGCCTGGTCGCTATAAGCTCAAGAGAATTACTATAATTTCTCTTTGAAGTATTACACTGTTACCTCTACTGTTGGATGGTTCATATAAACTAGTTCCTCAGAGAACCATAGGTGTGTGAACCTGTGTCTCAGTTGGCTGAATATAATGTATGGCTCATGCAAACTTACAAGGACTAAACATGTTTTTCCACATATGTGCTTGGTGCATATGTGAACTATTGCTATGCAATTGAGCTTCTGTTACCTACTGTGGACATTACTCAGTGGGGAAAGAGCACATGATGATGATGATGATGTATCTGTGATACAAGTCTGGTGAAAAAGGGGTGAGGTCTGGTATTGCTGTGTGAATATGGAATAAGACATTCATACACCAACATCACAGCCATAGGAATGGATGTCTGGTCTGCTAATTTGGTAAATGCCATTAGTTAATACATAATGCATATTGCAGTTGTAAATGCCTATTTTCCATTTCCCTTCACAATGCCTGTCCCATGTTGCTATGTCACAATGATTGCTGTACTGTGTCTGGTCCTCCTTGTGCCCAGGTCTACTGTGGTTCAAACATGGTGGAATTTAGACCACATAAATGCTTGTAATTGTGTTAAGCTACCCTGTCTCAGCATATGGTCTTGTGATTACCACAGTACATCAGAGTGAAATTCACTACATCATCAACCTTAACCTTCCCCATCCCCAATCTGTGTATGTTAATGTATGATAACATCATCTTTTAACACATGTGAAGAGATGTTGTGCCATTCTATATATCCACAGAGAACAGGAGGATGGAGGAGAGGCATCCATATATCATCTGGGAAAACTAACCAGTAGTCCCAGAATCCAGAACCAACTCTCTATAAGTGAAATCTTCTAGAACCCACAATATGGGAATTTCCTAGAGACTTTCAGCTCAGCTCTCAAACAGCTGGATATAAATAAGGGAGAAAAATAGTTCTGAAGACTCCAGTGATCATAATTATCAGGATCATCTGAGAAGGAAACAACAAGTCTGGTTGTTAAACCCCATTCAGGACAACTTGTGAAATGACTGGTGCAATGGATTGTTTAGCTAGGACTTATCTTGGTTAATCTCCAGCCTGGTGCTCACAGTGTTGAAGAATGTGACTTGAAGTGTAGGTGAGATTGGACTGACTGAGGGGCTGTAGTATATTGGATTTTGTTCCTATCTCTGGGTTTCTTCAGCAAGTCATGTTTTGCATGTACCGAGTATACATCTCCCAATGTCAGGAGAGTGTTATCCTCAACTTTTGAAGTATCCCAGTATCAGCATTCACAGACAGTCTGGTTAACGGGGAGAGACAGTCTCATATCATCCTACCAATTCTTGTCTTCCAGAGGAATGAATCTGCCATGAAGCTTATTTTGGGAAAGCTGCTAACTGGAGCTAGTCCAACATCCATGCTGATGATAAAAGGATTCAACAGACCCAGAACAGTAGTTTCTTCCTTGAGTTGCCCATGGATAGGATTTCCTAAATTCCCAAGAGACAGGAGATGAGGATAGAGACTGATACCGAAACAGAATGGTGTAGTGGTGATTAGAGAGGAGAGGTGGATAAGAGTTATTAGTTGGTGGAGAAAGGAGAGGTGGTGTATCATGTTATCTTCATGCATGTTAGCATATTTGTACATTTTGTATGTACCTTGTTGAGGTGTTGACATGACAAATGGGATGAACAATGGTCAGCACTAGACTCACCATCAGCTCAATAAACAGTATGATTGAACCAGTGTTTCAAGTACATGTCCCCAGTGAATTTCTTGTACAGTTGCTGTCAAGTGTTGTCTCTGGTGACTGTCTTAAGTGCTGTGGTTGGTTATACATATTGTGAAAAGTCCTGTATAGATGTTGTAAGGTATCTCATGATGTCTATCTTGTACACTTGTGGTGTAAACCAATTCCTTGTGAATGTATGTTCCACTTTTGTCAAGAAACTGTCATGTAGATGTCCTGTCCAACAGATGTAATGTACAGTTATTGTTGAAGTTTATTTGTCTGCAAAAATTGAAGGACTACTTAAACTGATATAGGTCATACTGACAAAATAAAGAAAGAAGAGATCTAGGTGACGGACGAACAGCACACTGTCAACAGTATAATGAGTGAGAGGGATCCTCAGTTGTACAGGCGCTAATAGTTCAGATCTTTTCTGGCCTTAAGGGAACCTTTTACTTCCTTTATAAATTTCTGTGTAGATACATAGTGGTCTCACAGTGGGGGTTGAGCCAAAGAAAAATGTTCTCCAAACAAGGCTATTGCGGGAATGATTAGCTCATTTGAGTGACCTCTAGACAAAACGGGCAAAATCAGATCCTTTATCTTGGTATTTATTATTCAAGATATATCTCCAGAGAACACTACAACTAGGTCCTCTGGCAACTCAATCTACAACATGTCACAATTACCACAGAACACATACTAAAATATAATGTCCCCAGGTTCCCGTATTGTAAACATCCACAACTGAATGCAGACGTGGATATCTGTTTTTTTTATCCATTCACCTTGACGTGGTAGAGGCACTTGTGGGTTTCAATGAGCCCAGAAGCTTTGCTGACGGACGGCTACTATTATAGCAGGGTCTGCATTGTGAGACAACTCAAGGGATAGGCATCAGACGAAGCGATACATAAACCTGCCGCCTGGTATCTAGACTGGGGATAGCCAAGGGCCAAGCACAGACAAGCCGAGAATGCTTGTCCAGTTTCGGATGTACCGAGCCACAGGCAACGCAGCCTAGCTGCTGATGCCAGGCCATCATATCCTTCGTAATTTCTTGCAGCTCCCTCTATGTCATCCCCATATTATTCATCCATGTCTGTTTATTTCGTCTCCGTGTGTTTTTAAACCTGTCATCTTTGCAGAAAAGTGTTCGGAAACTAGGTCGATGGGGGAATGCTGCTCTTCAAATAGTTGATGCGACACTCAAGGAAAGTGAATTGACCTACACTTTTAGATCAAATGGGTGCGCCGTGGCGCGGTGGCCTGCCGTCCTGTTGGTCGTGTGTTCGAATCCCTACCTTAGCGGATCCTTTTTATTGAACTGGGCTCCCAGTTCTCAGAAATGTCACGAGAAGTAAAGCTAGCGACGTGATGTTGACCACATGACCTGGGAGTGTCTACTGGCCTATAGCGGGCGACGTGATGTTGTCCACGTTACCCAGGGAGTGTCTACTGGCCTATAGCGGGCGACGTGATGTTGTCCACGTTACCCAGGGAGTGTCTACTGGCCTATAGCGGGCGACGTGATGTTGACCACGTTACCCAGGGAGTGTCGACTGGCCTATAGTGGGCGAAGTAATGTTGACCACATGACCTGGGGAGTGTCTACTGGCCTATAGCGGGCGACGTGATGTTGATCACATGACCCAGGGAGTGTCTACTGGCCTATAGCGGGCGACGTGATGTTGACCACGTTACCCAGGGAGTGTCTACTGGCCTATAGCGGCGACGTGATGTTGACCACGTTACCCAAGGAGTATCTACTGGCCTATAGCGGGCGACGTGATGTTGACCACGTTACCCAGGGAGTGTCTACTGGCCTATAGCGAACGACGTGATGTTGACCACGTTACCCAGGGAGTGTCTACTGGCCTATAGCGGGCGACGTGATGTTGATCACATGACCCAGGGAGTGTCTACTGGCCTATAGCGGGCGACGTGATGTTGACCACGTTACCCAGGGAGTGTCTACTGGCCTATAGCGGGCGACGTGATGTTGACCACGTTACCCAGGGAGTGTCTACTGGCCTATAGCGGGCGACGTGATGTTGACCACGTTACCCAGGGAGTGTCTACTGGCCTATAGCGGGCGACGTGATGTTGATCACATGACCCAGGGAGTGTCTACTGGCCTATAGCGGGCGACGTGATGTTGATCACATGACCCAGGGAGTGTCTACTGGCCTATAGCGGGCGACGTGATGTTGACCACATGACCCAGGGAGTGTCTACTGGCCTATAGCGGGCGACGTGATGTTGATCACATGACCCAGGGAGTGTCTACTGGCCTATAGCGGGCGACGTGATGTTGACCACGTTACCCAGGGAGTGTCTACTGGCCTATAGCGGGCGACGTGATGTTGATCACATGACCCAGGGAGTGTCTACTGGCCTATAGCGGGCGACGTGATGTTGACCACGTTACCCAGGGAGTGTCTACTGGCCTATAGCGGGCGACGTGATGTTGACCACATGACCCAGGGAGTGTCTACTGGCCTATAGCGGGCGACGTGATGTTGATCACATGACCCAGGGAGTGTCTACTGGCCTATAGCGGGCGACGTGATGTTGTCCACGTTACCCAGGGTGTGTCTACTGGCCTATAGCGGGCGACGTGATGTTGTCCACGTTACCCAGGGAGTGTCTACTGGCCTATAGCGGGCGACGTGATGTTGACCACGTTACCCAGGGAGTGTCTACTGGCCTATAGAGGGCGACGTGATGTTGATCACATGACCGCGGGCGACGTGATGTGTCCCGTTACCCAGGGAGTGTCTACTGGCCTATAGCGGGCGACGTGTGATGGTGATCACAGTTACCCAGGTGAGTGTCTACTGGCCTATAGAGGGCGACGTGATGTTGATCACATGAGCCCAGGGGAGGTCTACTGGCCTATAGCGGCGGGCGACGTGATTGTTGATACCACAGTTACCCCAGTGAGCTGTCTACTGTGCCTATAGCGGGCGACGTGGATGTTGACCACGGTTACCCAGGGAGTGTCCTACTGGCCCTATAGCGGCGGGCGACGTGATGTTGACCACGTTACCCAGGGAGTGTCTACTGGCCTATAGCGGGCGACGTGATTGTTTGACCACGTTACCCAGGGAGTGTCCTACTGGCCTATACGGGCGACGTGATGTTGACCACGTTACCCAGGGAGTGTCTACTGGCCTATAGCGGGCGACGTGATGTTGACCACGTTACCCAGGGAGTGTCTACTGGCCTATAGCTGGGCGACGTGATGTTGACCACGTTACCCAGGGAGTGTCTACTGGCCTATAGCGGGCGACGTGATGTTGACCACGTTACCCAGGGAGTGTCTACTGGCCTATAGCGGGCGACGTGATGTTGATCCACATGACCCAGGGAGTGTCTACTGGCCTATAGCGGGCGACGTGATGTTGATCACATGACCCAGGGAGTGTCTACTGGCCTATAGCGGGCGACGTGATGTTGATCACATGACCCAGGGAGTGTCTACTGGCCTATAGCGGGCGACGTGATGTTGATCACAGTGACCCAGGGAGTGTCTACTGGCCTATAGCGGGCGACGTGATGTTGATCCACGTTACCCAGGGAGTGTCTACTGGCCTATAGCGGGCGACGTGATGTTGATCACATGACCCAGGGAGTGTCTACTGGCCTATAGCGGGCGACGTGATGTTGATCACAGTGACCCAGGGAGTGTCTACTGGCCTATAGCTGGGCGACGTGATGTTGATCACATGACCCAGGGAGTGTCTACTGGCCTATAGCTGGGCGACGTGATGTTGATCACATGACCCAGGGAGTGTCTACTGGCCTATAGCTGGGCGACGTGATGTTGATCACATGACCCAGGGAGTGTCTACTGGCCTATAGCGGGCGACGTGATGTTGACCACGTACCCAGGGAGTGTCTACTGGCCTATAGCGGGCGACGTGATGTTGACCACGTTACCCAGGGAGTGTCTTACTGGCCTATAGCGGGGCGACGTGATGTTGATCACAGTTACCCAGGGAGTGTCTACTGGCCTATAGCGGGCGACGTGATGTTGACCACATGTACCCAGGGAGTGTCTACTGGCCTATAGCGGGCGACGTGATGTTGATCACATGACCCAGGGAGTGTCTACTGGCCTATAGCGGGCGACGTGATGTTGATCACATGACCCAGGGAGTGTCTACTGGCCTATAGCGGGCGACGTGATGTTGATCACATGACCCAGGGAGTGTCTACTGGCCTATAGCGGGCGACGTGATGTTGATCCACGTTACCCAGGGAGTGGTCTACTGGCCTATAGCGGGCGACGTGATGTTGATCACATGACCCAGGGAGTGTCTACTGGCCTATAGCGGGCGACGTGATGTTGATCACAGTGACCCAGGGAGTGTCTACTGGCCTATAGCGGGCGACGTGATGTTGATCACACGTACCCAGGGAGTGTCTACTGGCCTATAGCGGGCGACGTGATGTTGATCACATTACCCAGGGAGTGTCTACTGGCCTATAGTGGGCGACGTGATGTTGATCACATGACCCAGGGAGTGTCTACTGGCCTATAGTGGGCGACGTGATGTTGATCACGTGACCCAGGGAGTGTCTACTGGCCTATAGTGGGCGACGTGATGTTGATCACGTGACCCAGGGAGTGTCTACTGGCCTATAGCGGGCGACGTGATGTTGACCACGTTACCCAGGGAGTGTCTACTGGCCTATAGCGGGCGACGTGATGTTGACCACGTTACCCAGGGAGTGTCTACTGTCCTCTAGAGCGGGATGACGTGATGTTGACCACAGTTACACAGGGAGTGTCTACTGGCCTATAGCGGGCGACGTGAATGCTGATCACGTTACACGGGAGTTGTCTACTGGCCTTTAGCGGGCGACGTGGGAAAAACAAAAAAATGTTGACCACGAGAATTTTACCCAGGGAGTGTCGACTGGCCTATAGCGGGCGACGTGCTTTTGATCACATACCCAGGGAGTGTCTACTGGCCTATCAGTGGGTCGACGTGTGTTGATCGGGACCACAATGACCCAGGGAGATGTCTACTGGCCTATAGCGGGCGAACGTGATGTTGATCACGGTGCACCCAGGGATTGGTCTTCACTGCCTCATAGCGGGCGACTTTGATGTTGTCCACGTTACCCAGGAGTGTCTACTGTGGCCTGTAGCGGGCGAAAGTGATGTTGATCACATGACCCAGGGAGTGTCTACTGGCCTATAGCGGGCGACGGTGATGTTGACTCAACATGACCCAGGGGTGTCGTTTTAGGGGGGGGTTTTTAAAAAACCCCGGGGGTTCCCCCGGGGGGGGGAGTTTAAAAACCCCGGGAGTGTCTACTGGCCTATAGCGGGGGACGTGATTTGACCATTTTTCCCGGGAGTGTCTACTGGCCTTTGGCGACGTGATGTTGATACAGCCCGGGATGTCCTGGCCTATAGCGGGGACGTGATTTTCACAGCCAGGGAGTTCCTGGCCTTACGGGGGTGATGTTACACGACCGGGTTTCTGGCCATGGGGCGACGGGTTTAATGACCCAGGGGGACTGGCCAGGGGCACGTGTGTTGTTGACCCAGGGGGATGGCCATGGGGCACGGGTGTTTCACGACCCAGGTTGTCCCCTGGGGCGTGATGTTGATCGTCCCAGGGGGTTCTGGCCTTTGCGGGCGACGTGGTTGTCCACGCCGGTGGTCTATGGCCAAGGGGCGGGATGTTACCACGTTACCCGGGAGTGTCTACTGGCCTAAGGGGGACGTGTGTTGATACGACCCAGGGAGTGTCTACTGGCCTATAGCGGGCGCGTGATGTTGCCAGTTACCCAGGGAGTGTCTACTGGCCTAAGCGGGCGACGGATGTGACAAGCCCAGGGAGTGTCTACTGGCCTAAGGCAGGTTGACCCTTCCCAGGGAGTGTCTCTGGCCTATAGGGGCGACGTGATGTTCCCTTACCCAGGGGTGTTACTGGCCTATCGGGCGAGTGATGTTGACCACGGGGGGGGCGGGCGACGTGATGTTGCCCCGTTACCCAGGGGTTCTACTGGCCTATGCGGGGAGTGATGTTGACCTGACCCAGGGGTTCTACTGGCCTATAGCGGGGCGTGTGTTAAAATTACCCGGGAGTGTCTACTGGCCATAGCGGGCGTGATGTGACCACATGACCCAGGGGTTACTGGCCTATAGCGGGGGTGATGTTGATCCCGCCCGGGAGTGTCTACTGGCCGGGACGTGTGTTACCACGTTCCCAGGGAGTGTCTACTGGCCGGGACGTGATGTTAACCTACCCAGGGTCTATGGCCTATAGCGGGCGGGTGTGAACCCTACCCAGGGCTAGGGCCCATAGTGGGCGACGTGATGTTGATCACTGACCCAGGGAGTGTCTACTGGGCCCATAGCGGGCGACGTGATGTTGTCACTACCCAGGGAGTGTCTACTGGCCTATAGCGGGCGACGTGATGTTGACCCCATGACCCAGGGAGTGTCTACTGGCCTATAGCGGGCGACGTGATGTTGTCACTACCCAGGGAGTGTCTACTGGCCTATAGCGGGCGACGTGATGTTTATCAAACCCCGGGGGCACGGCCTAAGCGGGCGGTGTGTTTTTAAAGGGGTTTCCCGGGGGGGGGGGTTTTTTTCATGACCCGGGGGTGTCTACTGGCCTATAGCGGGCGACGGTGTTGACACATGACCCAGGGAGTGTTACTGGCCTAAGCGGGCGACGTGATGTTGATCAATGACCCAGGGAGGTCTACTGGCCTATAGCGGGGGACGTGATGTTGACCACTACCCCGGGAGTGTCTACTGGCCTATAGCGGGGACGTGATGTTGATCACATGACCCCGGGAGTGTCTACTGGCCTATAGCGGGCGACGTGATGTTGATCCACGTTACCCAGGGAGTGTCTACTGGCCTATAGCGGGCGACGTGATGTTGACCACGTACCCAGGGAGTGTCTACTGGCCTATAGCGGGGCGACGTGATGTTGACCACGTTACCCAGGGAGTGTCTACTGGCCTATAGTGGGCGACGTGATGTTGATCACAGACCCAGGGAGTGTCTACTGGCCTATAGCGGGCCGACGTGATGTTGACCACGTTACCCAGGGAGTGTCTACTGGCCTATAGCTGGGCGACGTGATGTTGATCCACATTGACCCAGGGAGTGTCTACTGCCTATAGCGGGCGACGTGATGTTGATCACATGACCTCAGGGAGTGTCTACGGCTATAGCGGGCGACGTGATGTTGACCACGTTACCCAGGGAGTGTCTACTGGCCTATAGCTTGGCGACGTGATGTTGATCACATGACCCAGGGAGTGTCTACTGGCCTATAGTGGGCGACGTGATGTTGATCACATGACCCAGGGAGTGTCTCTACTGGCCTATAGCGGGCGACGTGATGTTGTCCACGTTACCCAGGGAGTGTCTACTGGCCTATAGCGGGCGACGTGATGTTGACACGTTACCCAGGGAGTGTCTACTGGCCTATAGCGGGCGACGTGATGTTGATCACATGTACCCAGGGAGTGTCTACTGGCCTATAGTGGGCGACGTGATGTTGATCACATGACCCAGGGATGTGTCTACTGGCCTATAGCGGGCGACGTGATGTTGACCACGTTACCCAGGGAGTGTCTACTGGCCTATAGCGGGCGACGTGATGTTGACCACGTTACCCAGGGAGTGTCTACTGGCCTATAGTGGGCGACGTGATGTTGACCACGTTACCCAGGGAGTGTCTACTGGCCTATAGTGGGCGACGTGATGTTGATCACATGACCCAGGGAGTGTCTACTGGCCTATAGCGGGCGACGTGATGTTGACCACGTTACCCAGGGAGTGTCTACTGGCCTATAGCGGGCGACGTGATGTTGACCACGTTACCCAGGGAGTGTCTACTGGCCTATAGTGGGCGACGTGATGTTGACTCACATGACCCAGGGAGTGTCTACTGGCCTATAGTGGGCGACGTGATGTTGATCACATGACCCAGGGAGTGTCTACTGGCCTATAGCGGGCGACGTGATGTTGACCACGTTACCCAGGGAGTGTCTACTGGCCTATAGTGGGCGAAGTAATGTTGATCACATGACCCAGGGAGTGTCGGCTGGACTATACACGCAGGGAGCTAGCACCTTGTACCCAACACGCCCCAAGGCGTGTATAGATATGATTCGTATGATATGACCTGGCTTCATAGTTAACACTCGGTCATCACAGAGTTCACCAACCAACCAACCAACCAACCAACTAACCAACCAACCATTCAACCAACCAACCATTCAACCAACCAAACAACCATTCAACCAACCAACCAACTAACCAACCAACAACCAACCAACCAACCAACCATTCAACCAAACAACCATTTAAGCAAGCAAGCAAGCAAGCAACCAACTAACCAACCAACCAACCAACCAACCAACCAACCAACCAACCAACCGACCGACCAACCAACTATTTTATTTTGTGTCAGAAACTGTTCCCCCATTGTTTCCCAAACTAGCCTCACATACCCAACGTATGTCTGACATCATCATAGCCTCATTTACTCAAACCATCTAGTCTGAAATCAGCATAGCCTTATATATACCAAATAAAGCGTGTCTGACGTCCTTATAACCTCATATGCCTAACACGTCATGTCTGACGCCTTATAGCATAATATGCCCAATACATAAGGTCTGGCGTTCTTATAGCCTCAAATACACAAAAAGCTTGCCTGGTGTCCATATAACCTCATCTACACAACACATAATGTCTGGTGTCCATATAGCCTCATATACACAACACATCATGTCTGACGTGAAAATAAAGTTGATTTGATTTGATTTGGTTTGATTTGATTTGATTTGACGTCCTTATAGACTCATATTTCCAACACATATCTGACATCCCTGTGACATCTCATGGGCTCCTGGTTCTCAGAAATGCCATGAGAAATAAAGGCGACCGACGTTGTGTTGAGCACATCACCCAGGGAGTCTCGACTGGCATCCTTATAAGTTCACATACGCAACACATCATGTCTGACATCCTCTCCTGATATTCTCACATTCCAAACTCTTTATGTCTGACATCTTTATAGTTTCACATACCCAAAACATCATGTCTGAAATCTTCATAGTTTCACATACTGAACACAGCATGTATGTTGTCCTTATAGTCCAACACACCCAACATATCATGTATGATATTCTCAGTCACACATACCCAACACATCATGTCTGGCATTCTCATAGTCTTACTACCCGACACCCCATGTCCGTCAATGGTTCCGTCGCCCTGCTACTGAGTTGGGTGCGTGGTGCTACACTGTGAGCTGTGAATTTCGCGTAAAATACGTTTACATCTGTCCGCTGTTGTTCATAGTGTGAACTTTATGTTCGGAATAATCGGCGGCCTGCTTTGTCACAGAACTGTTTACCGTATGCAGTAATATGTGGCTGTTGGTTTTCTAGGGACTGCCGCTTCCAAAGAGGATGAACTATATTTTTCGTGGAGGACATTTGTGTTGGCATTCTGGTATCGGCATTATGCACAGTGTACCTGTGTGGGCTGTTGGTTTGTCGAGACTCCCATTTGTTCCACTTTTCACATAGGGCAGTGAAGAGCATCTTATGTGATTTTCACTGGCACAGGAACGGAGCATAATGAGGACAACCCGTTGCCGCGAAGTTGGAACCGTGACTAATGACTAATAAACCCATGTCTAATATTATCATAGTCGCACATACGCAACACATTAAGTTTGATATCCCCGAAGCCTCACATACAGGTCATTTATGATATTCTCAGTCACACATACCCATCACATCATGTCTGATATTCTCATAGCCTTACTATCCAGCACCCCACGTCTGATATTCTCATAGCCGCACATACCCAACACCCCATGTCAGATATTCTCATAGCCGAATATAGCCAACATCCCATGTCTGATATTCACATAGCCGCACAACCAATACACCATATCTAATATCCTCATAACCGTACTTACCCAACACATCAAGTTTGACATCCCCGAAGCCTCACATACCGATCACATATTCTCACTACCTTAGTCACTTGACTACTGTCACTATTTAGCTCAAATTAGCTGTGCTTCGTACGAGGAATCCCCATAGTACGTGAGTACGTCATTAGGGAGTTTCCTAGTTATTTATAACTCGGGGGAAGTCATCTGATTTGCATAACTTTGAATGTTCGAGAACTGGCAGGTTCGATACAGAAAATTCGAATCGTGCATTACTTTTACACCGTGAGTGAACTTGACTTGTTCTCTATTCGGAAGAAAGTAAGATTCTCATTCAGAGTGAGTAATTCGTGCAGCATGACTGTCCCGGGCATGGAGAGTTTACCTCGCAACCGGAACAAGGCATTTGGCCATCATTTCGATCTGAGATCTCTACGGGAGCAGAGCTCCAGAAAATAAATGCCTATTGTCAAGTATGAGGCTTGTGAATCACATACAGTAATTCAGCCTGACTTGGTGTCGATTTATGGTTCTTCTTCTTCTTCTTCGTTCATCCGGAGTTTTTTTTCGGATGTGATTGCGTTGTGCCTGTTTACAGCAGAGCTGCGTTCTTGCGCCGTTAGGCCGACACATCCGACTTCTGCGGGCATTTGTTGACCGGGTTAACCTTCCCGGGGGATTTATGGTTCAGGTAATACCTCTTTACATATTTACCTTGTGTAATATAGCGTAACAGCGCGATGGTAAGGCATCTCATTATCTATGCGAATACGTAATGAACTTGGCGATCGATAACTGACAGGCTGTGTCGCTCGCGTATTTACATGTTGCGTTTTCCGCTCGAGATGTGTAACAGCGTAGCTTCAACATTTGATTACTTGTAAGTCCATTAGTGTGGCATCACATTGTAGCTACTAATTATATTACAAGTTGTGAGATCTTGTATTTATTAGTTAAGTTACAATTGTGATGAAATTTTACTGCTATCTGGTATGATCTGTTGAAGCCAAGTAGATTAGTCAGTTGTTACTGTGACCAGTGCTTCTGGATTCTGTGGTTAGACTGATGTAGGTGGAATTCAGACAATGCTGTGGTAAGAGCATGTGTGATTCGTCGATCAAACAGAGCATGTAGTTCTAGACGCTAAGAGATGATGCAGCTATTTTGTGATTGATAAATAGTGGTGATGTCATTCCTGGGAAGTGTTTAGATGCTGTAAGTAGTGATCATGTACTATGATGATATATATATATATATATATATATATATATATATATATATATATATATATATATATATATATATATATATATATATATATATATATATATATATAATGCAATAAAGTGCGTTATATAACTGAGCGACTTGTCGACGTCCGATGCGGTCCGACGCGAGATACCTGTGCGCTATCGTCGCGTTTGTTGGGAAATCGGTCGAGGGTCTACATCTACACTGTCCTATGCCTTTTTCTTTAGATGATCATGAGTACGTGAGTGCTTGTGTGATTGATGGAAGAGAAGGTCTATGGCTGTTGAATTAGACTATGAGATGTGTGGGATATGGGATGCAAGGCAATTATAATATTATGTAACTGGCACACCAGACCAGTTGTGATGTTCGGTCACCACTCCAAGGCTAATCCGCTTGGGGGACCAGAACAGGCAAGTACATCTTGAACATGTGGTGTGGCAGAACATGTTTAGAAACAAGGAACTTCTCGCCTCTATTATCAGAGGTTGATCAAGAAGGATTTCGCTATTAGGAGTGAAAGCATCCCACTAGCGAAATTGATAGTTATTACATTATGTTTATTGTTTAGTAATTGATTTGGTATTAATTACTTGATAAAAATACTTCTATGTCCAGTGAAGGGGAGTGGTCTAGGGACCAACTCTTCCGGAGGTTTAGTTTTCTATTATTGTAAATAGAAACAGTAGAGTTCTTCACACAACCACCGAAGACCAGAGTAAGGTAGGAGTATGAGACTGCAGTAAGATCAGTCTCGAACTTTTCGGAACCTAATCCCTCCGACAGGCTGATTCAGGTGCCATTCTTCATCGGATGTCTAGACATGCTTCCACTATATATAGGGATGATTCCCTGTGTAAGTATATAGATAACATAGTAATGCTGAAGGCAATTTTGTAGTGGATGTTAGCATGTGAATCCGAGTTGGCACCGAATGCTCTCACCGCCTGCTCTTTCCTTTCAGGTGTTGCCTGTTGTATGAGGTCTGCAGTGATGATATATGAGACCTAGCCTGTGTTGTTCAGGAATTCTACAATGAAGCGATGTTGTATAGAAATTCTACACTGAACCTGTGTGGTATATGAATTCTACCATGTACCTACAGATGTATTCTACCATGTATGGCAGATGTATTCTACAATTGAAGGTGTGGTATATGAATGCTACAATGAACCTGTGTTGTGTATGACTTCTACAAAGAAGCTGAGCTTCCACTGGAAGATTGTGTTTATTTGTTCGATCCAGATGAAAACCCCGGCTGGGGAAACGTCAGCGCTCTGGGAGCACCTCAGCTAGAGTAGCATTATTGAACGCCACCGAACCTTATATAATCTACCAGGGAAACATGATGTGTTCCACGGGGATAGATCCTCATCAGATCTTACAGACATTTATCCTGTTCTTATGCCATTAGACAGTGTTATCACGATACAGGACATTGTTCTGGACCAGACTCAGATGGAGTCAGGTCAGTCCTGTGAGTTCAAGTCATCTATGTTTGCAGTCACCTACTAGAGAGGAGAAACCCTCCAGAGACACTTTGCAGGACTTTAGGAAATACTTCATCCTCGATTCTCTATTATAGTCATGCGATTGTGAGTCCACGTCGCCCAACCAAGGATATTGTGCAGTGACATTATAGTGCATGTTGCAAGACTGTTTTCAGCTATTGTCCAAGTGCATCAGGGGATACCTCATGGTCGAGGGTCTCCCACCCAGACTGTGTAGGCAGAGCAGTCCTAGAGACAATATGTATTGACAATTCTCGCATTTGTGGAGGTGATCTTAGTCCAGTCATCGGAGGTCGTGGTGTCTAAATTCCATTGTATGATCACCTGTTGCTTGCGGCAAGAAAGTCCACAAGCGTTCCAGGCACCAGTGCTGGGAAAGAGCCGGGTGAGTCTATTGGACCGATGTGGTTGGATGTTCACACACACTTGACAACCCTTGATCAACACTCTCATTACCTCACATACTTGACAACCCTTGTCTCACATTATCACTACCTCACACACTTGGCGACCCTTTCCTTACATTTTCACTATCTTATATCTTCATCTTTGTCACGAACCCACTGCAACTTAACGATAAGATGAAAAAACTAACAGAGACAGCATGTTTTCAAGGCCGCAATTGTTTGTAACTAGTACAGAAACATTCACGTTGGAACAAGGGAACCGCCAGTCTTTGAAGGTTCCCTAGGAAACGAAGAATCTATCGGCATTGTTTGATGGGTCGGCGTTCGAGAGGAACAGACGGTTACCTTGGTTGTAGAAAGGGGAGATAAAAATTCCTGTGAAGTTAGGGACGGACTGTCTGCCCCTAAGAACATCTGCTGTTGACATGAATGACGTCACTAGGACAATCCCTGGTTGGGAGAAAACATAAATTCTTTTGCTGGCAGTGTAAAGAATGGACTTGAACTAGACAGAAGTGTTAGCTGGCTCGATTTTAGTGTTGAATAGAATCGCATGTGTTTTGTTTCGCTTAACATATGCCTTTATGGCAAATTGTGAATTCGATTCAGAGATTGAGTCAGGATGGCATAAGGTATTTGTGGTATTGCATCTAGATGTAAATAATGTGGAATAGCTTAGTGATAGATAGAGTTTAGAACTCTGTCATAGTGTTGTTGCGTTGTGGTTAGGTAGTCAAGGAGTGTCGGCGACAGTAGGCAGTCGCATTGTTAAGATTAACTAGTGTGAGAAGTCAAGTGGCTCCGCTGGTGGGGAATAGTGAAATGGGATGATATTTGGAGAGATTGAGGATGGGGGGGGGGAATAAGGAGAATGTCCAATGGTGGGATCTTCCAGTGAGGTCTACTGGGGTTCTACACTTTACATTTTGCTCTGTCCTGGTCTTAATCCACCACAGACCGAGGTGATGAGCTCCTCTGCCCATGACAGAGTTAGTTTACTGTCATGTATCTGAGTGAGGCCATCGGCCTACACTCATCTAATGGAGGTCAGGGACAGGTGCTCTCACCGAGTGTTGTTCTCTCTTTTACAGGTTCCCTCAGGTCACTCAAGTCACTGAGGTTACTCAAGTTACTCAGGTTACTCAAGTCACTCAGGTTACTCACGTTACTCAAAGTACTCAAGTTACCCAGGTTACTCAGTGAAGCTAAAACCTAAATGCTTACTAGAATGGAGACCTTAGTGCAGGCAGTTATTCAGCAGCTTTTGCACTGGGCCCATGATGAAAGGGGTCTAAAGGAACAATTGTGAGAGTATTTATCAAACATCACACGTTAGCAGAACACTAGATTGGGTTTTCCGCATCATTTGGAGAAGGAACAATCGTGAGATTAATGTTTCAAACATCACACGTGAACAGAACAATAGTCTTGTGTTTTCCACACCACATGGGAAAAGACCAGTAGGTATTATGTTTTCACACGACAGGTGAAAAGACCAATAGGTACTGTTTTTCCACATCACAGGGGAAAAGAACATTAGGAACTATTTAGGAAATTATTAAATTCCTGTGAGACTGTAAACAATACCAGTATCCTTGTGAACAGTAGAAACTTTAGAAATGAATTACGTTTATTTCAAGGAACAGTGTTTTCGTGTTCTCACTGGGCGAGGATGTTATAAGTCTCAGAACAATAGGGACATGTAATAACGGTGTGTGATCTATTCCGGATCAGTGTCAGGCTGTGACCAGGTATTTGAGTTACAAAACAGCTACGGGAGGAAGTCAACATCTAGCAGGAGGGACACATCATTTGGTGAGGTTATCGTGTACTGAATGATGATGTGGTGTGATCCTTACCGGGATGATCGGGCTGTACTCCAGAGCTGTTCGGTCTGAGTCTGCAGATACACTAGAGTATACGACATACATTCTACACATACACTTTCTCGCATACATACACTTTTCTTTATTAAATTAATTTGTTATTAATTTTTAGAAGCTAGAGTTGTTGAGTATGTTGATTTGGGGAAGTGTGAGAGGGGGCATGATCCAGTGGTGAGTGAGAGAGAAAGGGGTATCCAGGGACTGAGGGAGTGTTGTGGACGGAATCTGGTGGATTCTCCAGAATAATGATATGGGGTTAAATATAATGTGGGTGTTGATTCCCCTCACTCCAGGGACCACACAATAAATAGGATCCACGAGAATCTTCACAGCCTCACACACTCCACACCTCACATCTTCAAAGCGTCACACACTCAACACCTCACCTCTTCACAAACGCACACACTCAACACCTCACATCTTCACAGCCTCACACACTCGACACCGCATATCTCACATCTTCACGACCGCGCGCACCCAACATCTCATATCTTCACAACCTCAAACTCAACACCTCACATCTTCACAGCCTCACACACTCAGCATCTCATATCTTCACAACCTCAAACTCAACACCTCACATCTTCACAGCCTCACACACTCAGCATCTCATATCTTCACAGCCTAACACTCAACACCTCGCATCTTCACAGTCTCACACACTCAACACCATATACCTCACATCTTCACAGCAACACTCATTCAACACCTCACATCTTCACAGCAACACTCATTCAACACCTCACATCTTCACAGCCTCACACACTCCACACCGTATGCCTCACATCTTCACAGCCGCACACTTTCAACATCTCACATCTTCACAGTCGCACACACTAAACACCTCACATCTTCATAACCGCACAGACTCCGCACCTCACATCTTGACAGCCTCACACACTCCACACCGCATGCCTCACATCTTCACAGCTGCACACACACCACACTTCACATCGTCACAGCTCCACACACCCAATACCCCATGCCCGGTCAATGTTTTTCACGACCTAGTGTCTTGTCCACTGTGATGAATATTTGATGCCACCCCCATCCCTCTTCACCGAGAGATGTCCCATCTCTTCTCTATATCTCACACCTTGCTCTCACGTAACTCGGCGCAATTTGAACACTGCTACAACCTTCCCCTCCCTCTCTTTCACTCACTCATTCACTTTCTCATCGCTCTTTATATATATATATATATATATATATATATATATATATATATATATATATATATATATATATATATATATATATATATATATATATCTGTGTGTGTGTGTGTGTGTGTGTGTGTGTGTGTGTGTGTGTGTGTGTGTGTGTCTGTGTGTCATTGTTCTTCTCTCCCTGGTTCTGCCTATTTCTGCTAGGACAATAATGGATGGCCGTAAGTCAATAAAGAGAAATCTAATAATAGTGCCTGTATGTATATTTGACAGACATTCACCAGCGTAAAAAACATTAACCGCAGTAATTACATCTGTATCTTTTCATCCTTGGAGTTTTGTTACAGTTTATGGTGTTTTTTTTTATTAACGATATTGCGGTCTAAATGAGCCTAATTTTTTTATGTTTGCCGATTGCACAAGATAACTTCTATACCGGATATCGTTTGCTCTCCCACACGGCTTGTCATTTCATACGATCACCAGTCTCCGACCAGGTCTTTACTTCATCCTCCTCTATAGCAACTCCAGACAAATCCACAGCTGGTCCTATTATATCAGTATCAATCAGCGGGGGTGGGGGGGGGGGGGGGTGAGGGGTTACCTTGAATGTGTATTCAGATGTTACTCCATCTACCACTGGATTGGGCTCTTCTGTTTTAATCTGCTCATGAGTAGTTTCCTCAATAGCCATGTCATCATCATCATCTTCAGCAAGAACACAACTCCTACCTCTCATCCTCGACAGTAGTGATGTAAGGGAATTACACCCCATTCTTTAGGTCGGAGGAGGAGGGTCCCGCAGGCTGAGGCGGTTCCCTGAGACTGTTCGTTGTGAAGGTAGTAGCGGGAAGTTGTAAAATTTTTGGCGGGCGGTCGGGGAAGTGTGGGAAATCTGTGAGCGAGTGTGACGGTGGTCGGATCATAACAGACGTGAAGGGATGCATACAGAAAAGTCAATAAGTAACGGATTTGTAAAAATCATTGGTGAGTGATGTGTTAAAATATGCTGAACTTTTAACACATTGGCAGTGTATATAAGTTGTAAATAAGAGATGCTCGGTGAAGTGTGGGAAAACTGACGGTGAGGGAGGGAGTGTATGAATTGGGTTTGGTATTCGAAGAGGGTTACGACTACTTTAAGTGCTTCCGAACACTATCCTCATACACATGAAAACCTTGAAAAGTAAAGATGGTCGGTTGTAATGGTTTATTTTCATTTGTTGATTAGAGGTGGGTAGCAGGGTATCAGTGCTCAAGTGGTGGTCGAGTGGTGGTCAAGTGGTCGAGCGACCACTTAAATTGTAGAGGAGTGCGTGTAGTGACATGGTGGTTAAAGTGATCGATGACATGGTCAAGTAGTGGTCAAGTGGTCACTTAAATTGTAGAAAAGAGTACGTATAGTGAAACGGTGGTGGGTAAAGTGATCGATGACGTGGTCAAGAAGTGGTCGAGTGGTTGAATGACCACTTAAATTGCAGAGGAGAGTACGTGTAGTGGCATGATGAAGGGTAAAGTGAAGAGAAGACAGGAGGATGCACTAGTTGTAGTAGAAGAATAAGAGGAAGAAGTAGTTGTAGCGACAACAATAGTCATAGTACTAGTGGTAATAGTAGTAGCAATAGTAGTAGTAGTTGTAGCGACAGCAATAGTAGCTGTTGCATTAGTAGAGTTACAAGTCTCTTTATCGGAATGTGTAAAAGTCACACACAAGTACAGAGACATCACAAGAACAAAGTCACAGTACACTTGTACAGACAGACGTGAACAAAGACACACAAGGACAAAGACACATAATGAAACAAAGACACAGTAACAGTGGCGAGGAGGGCGGGGGTTGCTTGGAGAAGTGATTCATCGGTGGTAGGGCGGTGGCACGGGGGCGGGCGAGGGCGTGTACAAAAGGCAACTCGGCACTTTTTCACAACCGGAAGTTGTAAACAATCTTTTTTTAATCGTCTGATGTGATGAGAGGAGTGATGACGTCATCAACTGACGTTTTCGATGTCCCTCTCCCCCCCCTCATGTTCATGCTTGTGTGAGAAAGCCACGAGGTGTTGTCTACTAAACGCTAGGTGGGCGTTCACTATATGCATTATATAGACACTCAGTAGCGCTCATACTCACAAGGACAACGAAATAATGAGATGTAAGTTTTAGTTATGTATTTATTCACCTGTTGCTTGCAGCCAAGTATAAAAATTACGCCAGCCACCTTGTTGTTGCAGTATCCAAGAATGTAGTTATCAGTCATATACGTGCCAACAGATGTAGCGAAGCGTTCTTCCAGGTCTTAGACATGCACATATGCATTGTAAGAATTATCAACCAGATGCTTATCCAGACGCATACCAAGTGTAAACAACATCATTATTCTTACATAGTTGATGACGTTATCGGCAAAGAGGTCATCAGCAATTGAAACAAAGACTGGGAAAACGTGTTCGGGGCTTGATACTGCCTTCTAGTCTCGTGAATAACACATCTTGCTGTTTGGCTTTTTGACATACTAAGCGAGAAAACCTCTAAGACACATACACAAGTACAGTCAAAGGTGGAGTTGCATCCAGTCACATGTGTAAGGGTACATCCGAGACACGTGGTTAAGTGGGATACTACAGAAAATGGTGTTCTGTCGGCTGTCGAACTCGGGGATCCAATGCGCAATGACCACCATGTAGAGGAGTGATTCCACAACTTCGTAAACAATTCACCCACAAACCCACAATGTAAAGTGATCTCTCTCTCTGTCTCTCTCTCTCTCTCTCTCTCTCTCTCTCTCTCTCTCTCTCTCTCTCTCTCTCTCTCTCTCTCTCTCTCTCCTTTCTATATCCGTTAGGGTGGTCAACCAAGTGTATTTACACTTTCGTTAATTTATTTTTCTGTCTGTACATAGAGGTCTTTTCATCTTTCCGTAGAAATGAGACAGGCTACAACAAGAACATATCATACACAACAGCAATACAACTCACAAATCAGACTGGCAGGAATGCACCACACACACACACACACACACACACACACACACACACACACACACACACACACACACACACACACACACACACACACACACACACACACACACACACACACACGCACACACACATACACACACACACACTAAAATCACAATTACAACAACAACACACATTCTGTGGTGCACTCCTTAGAAGATAACTCACTACCATATCAGATGAACCACCCAGCAATCAACACCTGGCAGTAGAATAAATACATATGACGCAACAGACAAATAGGAGCAATATCAGACATGGAAGGAAACATACAAACACTGGCAACACATATACTAGAAACATTCCAACAGTACTACATCGACTTAAATACACCAGAACCAGCCAACACACAAACACAAAATAGGTGTTTTTAAATACACAAAGAAACTGTCTGACAATCATGTGTCGGACAGTCGTGTGTTTATGTAGCCTGTATGCAACTTGTGTGTCGGGTTGACATGCTTTTCTGTATTCTGTATACCAACCTGCCTGCCCAGTGGTCGTGTGTTTCTGTATTCTGTATACAACCTGTGTGTCGGGTTGTCGTGTGTTTCTGTATTCTGTATACCAACCTGCGTGCCCGGTGGTCGTGTGTTTCTGTATTCTGTATACAACCTGTGTGTCGGGTGGTCGTGTGTTTCTGTATTCTGTATACAACCTGTGTGTCGGGTGGTCGTGTGTTTCTATATTATGTATACCAACCTGTGCTGGTAACCTGGGTTGTCGTGCGTTTCTGTATTCTGTATATCAACCTGTGTGCCCGGTGATCATGTATTTTTGTATTCTGTATACCAACCTGTGTGCCGAGTGGTCGTGTTTCTGTATTCTCTATACCAACCTGTGTGTCTAGTGGTCGTGTATTTCTGTATTCTTTACACTAACCTCTGTGTCGGATGGTCGTGTGTTTCTGTTTTCTGTATACCAACCTGTGTGTCGGGTGGTCGTGTGTTTCTGTATTTTGTATACCAACTTGCGTGCCCGATGGTCTTGTGTTTGACGCTTGGAAGTTACACCGTGGTGTTTTTCCATCCTCTATCACTGGGGAATTACACCGTGGTGTGCTTGCTATCATCTACCACTGGGAGGTTACACCCTGGTGTGTTTCCCATTCTCTACCACTGGAAGGTGGATACTCAGTCCCAAGACAGCGTTAGTTACACCATGGTGTGTTTCCATTCCTCTACCACTGGGAATGTACACACCTGGCGTGTTTTCCCATCCAATATCACTGGGAAGATACACCCTGGTGTGTTTCCTTTTCTCTATCACTGGAAGGTGGATACTCGGTCCCCAGGACTGTGTTATTTACTCCGTGGTGTGGTTTCTATCCTCTACCACCGGGAGGTGGTTACTCGGTCCCCAAAACTGCGTTAGTTACACCGTGGTGTGTTTCTCATCCTCTACCACTGGAAACAAACACCGTGGTATGTTTCCCATCCTCTATCACTGGGAAGTTACACCGTGGTGTGGTTTCTATCCTCTATCACTGGGAAGTTACACCGTAGTGTGTTTCCCATCCTCTATCACTGGGAAGTTACACCGTAGTGTGTTTCCCATCCTCTATCACTGGGAAGTTACACCGTGGTGTGTTTCCCATCCTCTATTACTGGGAAGTTACACCGTGGTGTGTTTCCCATCCTTTAATACTGGAAAGTTACACCGTGGTGTGTTTCCCATCCTCTATCACTGAGACGTTACACCGTAGTGTGTTTCAAATCCTCTATCAATGAGACGTTACACCGTGGTGTGTTTTCCATCCTCTAATACAGGGAAGTTACACCGTGGTGTGTTTCCCATCATCTATCACTGGGACGTTACACCGTGGTGTGTTTCCCATCTTCTACCACTGAGAAGTTACACCGTGGTGTGTTTATAATCTGTAACGTTCATGTTAAAAGGATGGATGTATACGAATTCAAGGTCATGCCCTTTGGACTCAGCAATGCACCCTAGTGTGTTTACGCGCATGATGAGGACTTTACTAGATCCTTTACAGGATCCGGCCATCATCTCATTCATGGATGATATTCTGATTTCCAGTGACTAGCTTGGATGACCACTTGAAATCCTTGGAGAGAGTGTTTAATAGACTCAAGGAAGCAGGGCTTACCGCTCGTCCAACCAAGTGCATGATCGGTTACCAGACTCTGGAATTTCTAGGTCACACCATCACTCCAGGACACATTGTCCCAGAGGAAAAGAACCTAGAGAAAATCAGAAGTGCTCCAAGGCCAAAAACGAAGAAGGATGGGCGATCTTTTCTCTCGTTGTGTGGGTTCCTACCACAAATTTATCCCACATTTCACGGAACTGGGTAGCTCCATTGACGGAAACCTTGAAAAAGGGATTCCCGACCAAACCATTTGGACACCAGAATGTGAGACTGCCTATAGTCAGTTAAAGGAGGCCTTGGTCAGCAAGCCTGTATTGCAGCTCCCTGACCTTTCCAAACCATTTGTGTTGAGAACGGATGCGAGTGGGATTGGAATTGGGGCAGCCCTGTTACAGGAAGGAAAAGACGATGCTTCGGTTTTGAAACCTGTGGCATACGCAAGCAAGAAACTACTCCAGGCTGAGAGGAATTATTCGACCGTCGAGAGAAGAGTGCTTGTCTCTTGTATGGGCCGTGCAAAAATTCCAGCCATATTTGTATGGAGTTAAGTTTCGGGTTCAGTCGGATCATCAGCCCCTGATGTTCTTGGCTACTTCTCAGAAGCTCAACGCCCGTTTGATGCGGTGGTCGTTGTTACTTCAACCCTATAATTTCACAGTGGAGTACATTCCTGGGAAGGAAAATGTTGGAGCGGACTTCTTGTCAAGACACCCAGCTCCTGAAGAAGAGGAATGAATCATCTGGATTGAACTCACGGTGGAGAAGAGTGAGATGGACTACTCTCTTAAGAGGGAGCCTATGTCACAAATAAGACCACCGTAATTAACCAGTGATGACAATAAAAGGCGTTCGGATTAACGACATGTTCGAGGCCACAGGTTGTTTCAACAAATACAGAAAAAACAGTCTGGGTTGCAGCTGCACGTGTTCACATCTGGTCGGCAAAATAGGAACATTCGGTGGTGAGTGAGATGAATCAATACACCCTTGACTTTGTCAGTTGATAAACAGTCCCGTCTGTCATTTAGAGTTTCCGGACATCAAGCGAAATGGCGGCTGTGATTGTCACCACTCGACAGAAGATTGGCGGCTTGTTATTGAAAACTGTTGTTGGGACCATACAGTAACTCGCTAGCTTGTTTTGGATGTCAAAACATGGGAGGACGAATCTGACATTGATTAAGCCAGGGAGATAGATTCCTGACAATGGAGGATCTGCCCATAATAACACCTGTGTGGACATAAAGAATAACGTCACGTGACCAATTTTAGGCGTTTGCCAAAAACCCGATTTGGGGACAACTAGTGTAACTCGAAATGTTGATCTAGGCAGACGTGCTTTGGCACGGCAGTTATGATTTGGAATAATGTCTACCGTGTGCGAATTAAATGAATTAGTTTTACACGTGCCTGGCATGGCAATTGTAGATGTGATTCGGAAGGACTGCAGTGTTGTTTAAGGTAGTTTTAGATGGTGTTACTAGTCCTAATTAATTTAGGCAGTGGCATGGTAGAAACTGGTTAACGTAGGGAAGTGATAATTGGCTCTGTTGGTTGAAAATAGATTAGTGAAGTATTGATAAGCTTTACTAGTTGAGAATTGAGTAATGAGGGATAATTGGGATATTCCAGTGGGTGTCCCTGGTGGGCGGGGTTCCGCATTCTGTTTGTTGATTTTTTTTTCTTGTCTTGGCCTGATGATAACCAATGTGTTGAGTCATCTGTCCCTGACAGAGTTAGGTTCATTGTATTTTGCTGAGCAAGGGCCAATGGCCACGATCATCTAATAGAGATCAGTGACGGAGAGGCTATCACCAGTTGTATTATCTATTTTACAGGTTCCCTCTGGTCGGGATGAAGAACACAGAACAATTGTAAAATCCGATCCCGGATAAATTATGATGCAGAAAGATTGGCCAGCAACTTTCTCAATGGGTCTATAATGGAATAATTTGATCAACATTGCTCAGTGGAGCTGAATGGTAGAAGTATCCTACAGGATAAGTACCGAATGAGTTGTAGGTCATACCAGTCTTTAACACACCAGTAGTGATGGATGTTCAGTCCACGTATGACTAGAACAGTAGCGACTGATGTTCACATTGGAGGAAAGATAACATTTAAGTGTAGTTGTTCCACGTATCAAGGAAATCATAACCTTCAGACAATATCTAGAAAATAAAGAAATCTATTTTAGTCTAGATACAATGACTGTTTAAGAGTGAAAACTATAGAACATTTCGCAGGAAGGATAAACGTCATGTTCATAGGACAGTGTTCCATGATTTTTTCACTGCGCAGGAATTATGAAGTCTGAGTTTCTATAAACTATTAGGAACAGTTGTGTTAGGAACAAAAATAGTATCGTTCACGGATTATATATTGAATGGGAATCAGATCTCATGGTCATCAGAGCTCCTGGAGGAGGACATGTCTGGAGAGAAGAACACGACGTCGGTGAGGTCTATTGTGCTGATTTTTGTGATGTCGTGTAATCCTTGCCATGATGAGTGGACTCTGATCATGAACTCTGTGGTCTGACCTATACATTGACATTAGAATACACGACACACATTTTCTTCGCATACACGTCTCATATACGTTACACTTTTTCTTTTAATAAATTAATCTTTATTAATTTTTAGAAGCAAGAGTTGTTGAATATGTTGCGTTGGGGAAGAATGAGAGGGGGCATAGTACGACAGTGAGAGAGTGATAGGAAAAGGGTGTCCATGGGCTGATGGAGTGTGTTGGACGGAAGCTGGTGGATTCTCCAGGATATTGATAGGGAAAAAAATTATAATGTGGGTGTTGACTCCCCTCACTCCAGGGACGACACTTTAAAGGAAGACACGACATTAGGTCAAAACTATATGGCAGCACATCCTAATTGCTCGATTGTCCGGCAAACAGAAGAGGAAATAGTCAGTGCGGCCTGTACTAAATAGGACCAGAATCCAGTTATCAGACAAAGATCAAAAAGTGTGGACTCACACACAGGTATGAGCTACAGGGACTTCAAGATTATGGTTACTAGAGCAACCACCTTAGCAAATCAGGACGTTACCCATATCACAAGGGGAATTTTAAGAGACATCAGAATTTTAACTCTGGATGTTTTCGATGTGACAGTTGGAGGCACAAAGCAGCAGAATGTAATGTACAGCCAACCATTGGACCAACAAATAACAGAAGGAAGGAGATTATTTGTTTCAAACATGGAACAAACGGCCATATCCGGTATCAATGTACGATGGAGGATACTGAGCATTCAAATGTTAGTGATTGAGACCCTAAATAAAGAGAGCTGTGATGGATGCAAGTCTTTGTTTGACAAAGACAGTCATCCCGTCTTAATGTGCGGTCATCCATTCCCAGCAGGGCCATTAGTGCACACCGGACGAAGCCTGAAGCTGCACCATGGCTTTGTCAATGATAGTCCAGCATGAACTCTTGGAGATTCAGGGTTGGAACCATTGGAATGGGACAGAGTCTGGTACATCCCTCGGCTTAGACAAGGACAAATGTCAAGAGCGTAACATTCAATGGGACGGTGGAATTTTACCCATAAGCTGTGATCACAGTGACAACACCATATATCACAGGCAGAGTGACAGCGTTTGTCCTGGACTCCCCAGTCGTAGACTTGATCATTGGAAATGTACCAACAGTCAAAGCATGTACAGAATGTACAGAGGAGGAAATTGATAACTGGTATCATAGATGTGGTGTGAGAAGCAATGTGGTAGTTACCAGAAGACACACTATATTATATACAATAGACTAAATGACCCGGCCCGGCTTCGCCCAGTCCCTGGAGGGTATCTATCTATCTATCTATCAGTCTGTCTGTCTGTCTGCTTGTTTGTCTGTCTGTCTGGCTGACCCGCCCCGGCTTCACCCAGTCCCTGGTGGGGAGCATCTCATTTAATTCATATAAGTAGTCATATAAGCTCCCGTTCCCGACTATCTGTCTGTCTGTCTGTCTGACCCGGCCCGGCTTCACCCAGTCCCTGGTGGGGAGCATCTCATTTAATAGATATACGTAGTCATATAAGCTCCCGTTCCCGACTATCTGTCTGTCTGTCTGTCTGTCTGCCTGTCTGTATGTCTGTCTGAGCCGGCCCGGCTTCACCCAGTCCCTGGTGGGGAGCATCTCATTTAATTCATATACGTAGTCATATAAGCTCCCGTTCCTGACCATCTGTCTGTCTGTCAGTCTGTCTGTCAGTCTGTCTGTCTGTCTGAGCCGGCCCGGCTTCACCCAGTCCCTGGTGGGGAGCATCTCATTTAATTCATATAAGTAGTCATATAAGCTCCCGTTCCCGACTATCTGTCTGTCTGTCTGTCTGTCTATCTATCTGACCCGGCCCGGCTTCACCCAGTCCCTGGTGGGGAGCATCTCATTTAATTCATATACGTAGTCATATAAGCTCCCGTTCCTGACTGTCTGTCTGTCTGTCTGTCTGTCTGTCTCTCTGTCTGTCTGAGCCGGCCCGGCTTCACCCAGTCCCTGGTGGGGAGCATCTCATTTAATTCATATACGTAGTCATATAAGCTCCCGTTCCTGACTGTCTGTCTGTCTGTCTGTCTGTCTATCTATCTGACCCGGCGAGGCTTCGCCCAGCTCCTGGCGGGGAGCGTCTCATTAAATTCACACAGTAACTTAAAAGAATGTCCTTCCACACACCATCCATTATTTTTAATGAAAACTGTTTCTAATCACCTATATGACTGTAGATAACTTCTTTAAGCATAAAAAGATGAGTTACAATGTTATGCATTATGCATTATTTTATGAAAACTTTAAAAATGCCTTAAAGATTATATCATTATTTATTAGAACTCATATGCCTGAAAATAACTATAGACAAAGAGTTTATAAATCTTTGAAAGCGATGCAACAATATGACTATAAAGTATATAGAATGTTATTAAAAGTTATGCCCCTTGAAACAACTTTTCTAGAGTTAAGTCCCCTTGCTATATAGAAATATAGTAATGAAAAATGAAATATTAAATTTTAGTAAGTAAGTAGCCGAAAAAAAAACCTAAAAAACTATGACAGTAAGTTGCACAGGAATGAAAGGAAACGTGTAGAAAATTTCATCTCAATCGGATGGACCGTTCGCGAACGCATAAAGGACGGACGGAAATACATACATTGTGTTTTATATATATAGATGAAGAAGAAGCGACGCTTGAAGTGGGAAACCAAACACAGACCAAGGACAGCACAACGGATCAGAAGAAAACTGATCTCAAACAGAGCGCTAGTGACTGTCAAAGACAAGACATCACCCTTGACAAAAATCTTCAAGTGTATGGTACTTCAGAATATAAGCAATTAAAGAATGATAGGTACTACTCATTGTTCAAGATTCACACCCATTCAGGAGTAAAGGTGCTGTGTAGTAGCACCTCAACATTTTTCATTATCGTTGCATTTGACATCTTGTTACTTATCTCAGTTCGCAAGGTTGCACACTTCGTGTGTTCTTTATGATATTACTTTTAGGTACACAAGGTGGAATTTTGTTTTTTTGCATGGGGAATGTGTTAGATTACTTGCGGTTATATGCTCTATTATTTAGTGTGGTTGTTGAAATGGGCAAGGGGTGGAGTAGAGAGTATGTGGGATGTATTCGTACTGCTACTCACGCTTCGTTACTGTACTCGTTCACAAATTTAGACAAGCATTACTCTCCCATCATGAGAAAACTATGTTTTCTTTTGAGGAGGGGGTAATGTAACGTGCGTGTTAAAAGGGCGGATGTAGAGGTTAAGAATTTGAAAAATATAATTAAGGTTACAGGAGGTGAGATGAGAGGAATGCGGATGTAAGGTCAGAAAGGTTGAGTAAAATTCCCAAGACAATGGTTGAGCCCCAAACACAGTGGATTGTTATAAGCATGTAGATGTCAGTCGAAATCACCAGGGGACAAAGAAGAATGTACTAGAGAGGGAATAAACAAAGGGAAACCCAGAGTGGTATTTGCAAGGGAAGTGGTGATTGGGAGCAGAGGGTTAAATGGCTCTCTTGAGAGGTCCCGTGGAGACTGAGTACAGAGAGAAGGAAGCGATGGGTCGAGGCATTCAGCCAGGGGCTAAGTGAGGGAACTTAGCCAGGCAGTGGAGTTCTGCGGCTAAGTTAGAAAAACTTAGCCAGAAGAGTTGAGTTTTTGGGCTACGTTAACGAAACTAGCCAGTTACTCGGTTTGTGGGCTAAGGAGGGAAACTTAGCCGGGAAAGAATCCGGCGTGACAGATTATATCACAAGGCCGATCGAATTGTGTACTGACCTGTGCTAATATGGTTCCTGGTAATGGTGCATGTTTTCATCATGTCTCTTCGTAATCAATAAAGTTGTGTGCGCGAAAACCCGTGTTCTCCAGTGCATAATAGCAGTTCATAAACATACCTGCAGATTATTTATACAGGCATACCTCTGACATATATCTGCCAGCAGCATTGTGACACCAGCCTCTACCACTGGGAAGTTATACCGTGGTGTGTTTCCCATCCTCTACCACTGGGAAGTTATACCGTGGTGTGTTTCCCATCCTCTACCACTGGGAAGTTTATACCGTGGTGTGTTTCCCATCCTCTACACTGGGAAGTTATACCGTGGTGTGTTTTCCCATCCTCTACCACTGGGAAGTTATACCGTGGTGTGTTTCCCATCTCTACCACTGGGAAGTATACCGTGGTGTGTTTCCCATCCTCTACCACTGGGAAGTTATACCGTGGTGTGTTTCCCATCCTCTACCACTGAGAGGCGTCTCAAGCTTCAAGGACGTATACAAGGGTCCTCGACCTTTCCATTGTACTCTATTTGTCTGCTTCATTGCAATAGGCCGTGTAATAGGCTTTCATCAAACATTATGTCCAATCCCTGACACGAAAGATGGCAAGGATACATCGTTTAGAAACGAGCTCAACGAAACGAAAGAGCGATTAGACATTATCATCGGTGTCATTGTAGTATTTTGGGTATGTTCTTCCCACTAAAGTCACTTTAAAAGCCTATAGTGGGACATCGACTGCTTACCAAAACCTACACCCAAGTTAAGAAATTCCCTTGTCCATGCATTGAGGCCTATTGAGTGCGTTGTTGAAATGGACCCTTGTCTCCATAATGGGGATGTATTGGATTTATGGTGCTCGCCTCATATTTGTAAAGATCACTCACACTCAGTATCGCGTGGGCCACCTTTACTGTCGGACTGATACTGTCACATGAGGTGTGTAAATAAGCAGCTAGAGAATCAAGCGGAAGCGGAAGCGGGGCGTCCAGGCCAATGCTAGCAGCAATCTTGCGACTCCTTCACAAGCTTACTGAACTGAGAAATTATTCAACAAGATAAGAGCTACTACTGTTGGATGCAACTGTTGGACTGAGACAAGTTTATTTGCAGCAGCTTCACTGAACATAGGAAACTCTTAGGGAACGTTTTTAATTCTTTCGAGGGCATATTCTTTGGCGATGCCAATACCTCAAGTCTATCGCTGCTTTTTAAGAAGCCAGGTTCTCTATCGGAGTACGAAGAAGAAGTAGCTTTCGATATTTCTGCCTCAAAAGCGAGCTGCCTTAAGTGGCTAGTGGTTTACTATGGGTTAATTGGGCAGGATAGAGACATGCATCCTGTAACCAAGTAAGTAATAACATTACCATGTGGAGGACTTCCGGTCCCCAACATTGGGGATAGCATTGAACCGTTAAAGCCTCTGGAGAGTTTATGTTTGTGGCTACGGTTTGCATTCGCATTTTCCTCATGTTGGACTGGTAGTACATGATTCCGTCGCCCTGCTACTGAGTGAGTGCGTGGCGCGACACTGTGAGCTGTGAAATTCGTGTGAAATGCTTTTACATCTGTCCGCTGTTGTTTATACAGTGAACTGCATGTTCGGAACAATGGCGGCCGGCTGTCGCCGAAATGATTTGTTTGCCTTTTCGGTTCACAAGTGCATTTTTCAGGAGACTCATGGAAGTCGTCGCTGGAGCTACGGATTCGTGCGTTGTGAGGCGCTTTGTCGCTCTGCGGAAAGAGGCCGGGCCATGTAGGATAAACCCGGACCAATGAAGTATTTATGGTGACTGCCGATTTCATCTATGATGAACCGTATTTTTCGTGGATGACTTTTTGTGTTGGCATTCTGGTGGTGGCATTATGCACAGTGTACCTGTGCGGGCTGTTGGCTTGCCGAGACTCCTGTCTGTTCACCTTTTCACATTGGGCTGTGAGGAGCATTTTGCCTGATATTCACTGGAACAGGAACGGGGCATAATGGGGACGACCCGTTGCCGTGAAGTTAGAACCGCGACTAACTAACTTACTAACTATTACCATGTCGAGAATATTAAGTGACACAGTACATGGACAAAACAGATATAATAAGAATATATGCGCCACACAATATGAAACAGACAAGCTTAACATTACAAAAACGTGTAAGAGACGGATATCACCATACGAATATCATAACTGCACGAATGGTATTACAAACGTAATAAAATATACATCTGAAATCATAACAAACAATAAATATCCTAGCTATAGCTAGAAGGTTCAAACTTGTTGTAAGATTGATACCACGTAGAAAGTCTACACAACTATCACCACCGCGTGTTCGCCAATTGTTGTGTCTGGTTAGTCGACAGATCATCTTCATTGCACATCGAACCATTCAGTCCATAAGAGCTCGTATCTTCTCATTAAATCCCGCGACTTGTAGCGGCTCACGACACCAGTTCTGTGTTGGTTTATTAATCTTTTTTGTCCGTCTGGTTTCTGCCAGGAAATCTCTCGTGTAGTAAGAAGTAATTGCCGCTTGCCACGGCAGTCACAAAGCAATGTATCAGGTGTTTCGTGTTGAACTCTATGCAGTTTGGAGACTGTCGTTATGTTCGTCAACAATCTTCTGCCTAGCGTGCTGACAATTATTTCTAGTACAGAGGTTTTTTTTTTTTACACGGCAATATCAATCTGTCTAGCATTCTCTCTCTAGACTCTAGAGGGTTTCCCTGTTGTAATTGAATTGTCCAGCTTATTCCTTTTCTTGACTTGTCCAAAGGACGCGCCTGGTCTACTTGTGATAGGAGTAGCCGGTTGTTTCATGAGTTCCTTTCTACCAGACGTCTTCATTACTCTTTATATTCTTCCTCCCTAATCTGTTGATTATCATCTGTGATTCTCTTTCATACAACATAATTGGTTCAATATAGCACGTAAAAACCCGCTGTCTTACAATCACTGAGAACAATAAGCTACATAAAATGTGCCCTATCTTGTGTTATTTTACAATCATTGAGCACAATCTGCTACTTAAATGTTCTCTATCTTGTGTTTTTTTACAATCATTGAGAACAATATGCTACATAAAATGTTCTCTATCTTGTATTATTTAATAGTCATTGAGAACAATCTGCTACATAAAATGTTCTCTATCTTGTTTTATTTTACGATCGTTGAGAACAATAGGCTACGTACAATGTTCTTTATCTTGTATTATTTTACAAATATTGAGAAGAATCTGCTACTTAAATGTTCTCTATCTTGTATTATTTTACAATCGCTGAGAACAATTTGCTACATACAATGTTCTCTATCTTGTATTATTTTACAATCGCTGAGAACAATCTGCTACATAAAATGTTCTCTATCTTGTATTATTTTATAATAATTGAGAACAATCTGCTAGATAAAATGTTCTCTATCTTGTATTATTTTACAATCGCTTGGAACAATTTGCTACATAAAATGTTCTCTATCTTGTATTATTTTACAAAGCTGAGAACAATCGGTACAAAAATGTTCTCTATCTTGTATTTTTTTATAATCATTGAGAACAATCTGCTAGATAAAATGTCTCTATCTTGTATTATTTACAATCGCTGAGAAAAAATCCGCAATATAAAATGTTAGTGCGCGTTGTTGAGGGGCGTGGTTAGGGTACAACGTTCGCACTTTAGAAGCGGAGCGGCTTGGGGGTACGACGTCTGCTTTGTTGTGGCAGGGTGAATAGAAGACCGGGTCACATTCGCGGCGTGTACATTGTGGAGTTTTATACAATAAAAATAAAAAAAAAAAAAACGACGATGTTTTTAGAAGACCTGTGCACACGTTTGGAACGTTAAAAATCCTTTAGCAATTGGAAATATAAAACAGGAGAGCGAATAGGAAGCTGCCCAGGCTAAATTTCACATGGCAGACCTTTGTCATGGACGGGAGTATTAATAGTATGTATGATTTTGGTATACAGACATTTGTTCTCATTGCCGCATCTACTGGATTGGTGCACTATACTGAGAAACGCCTTGTGTGATAAGAGTGAAGTACTTACAGGGTTAACCGGCTGCAACTAAAGTGATGCTTTACAAAGGCAAACGAAAACCATCTGCTGAATTGGAGGTCAGGAGACGTGGTACAAGTTATCAAGGTTAGGATAGGTGGTACAAGTTATCACGGTTAGGATAGGTGGTACAACTTATCGAGGTCAGGTAAAGACATACACATTATCTAGGTCTGGTAAAGATGTGCACGTTACTGAAGTTAATGAGAGAGATACACGCGCCTTGCCTTACAGCCCACGTCCACTGGTGTATAAGTTAGAATGAGAGAGATACACGCGCTTTGCCTTACAGCCCACGTCCACTTGTGTATAAGTTAGAATGAGAGAGATACACGCGCTTTGCCTTACAGCCCACGTCCACTGGTGTATAAGTTAGAATGAGAGAGATACACGCGCCCTTGCCCTTACAGCCCACGTCCATTGTGTATAAGTTAGAATGAGAGAGATACACGCGCCTTACCTTACAGCCCACGTCCACTGGTGTATAAGTTAGAATGAGAGAGATACACACGCCCTGCCTTACAGCCCACGTCCACTGGGTATAAGTTAGAATGAGAGAGATACACGCGCTTTGCCTACAGCCCACGTTCCACTGTGTATAAGTTAGAATGAGAGAGATACACGCGCCTTGCCATTACAGCCCCACGTCCACTTGTGTATAAGTTAGAATGAGAGAGATACACGCGCTTTGCCTTACAGCCCACGTCCACTGGTGTATAAGTTAGAATGAGAGAGATACACGCGCCTTGCCTTACAGCCCACGTCCACCGGTGTATAAGTTAGAATGAGAGAGATACACGCGCCTTGCCTTACAGCCCACGTCCACTGGTGTATAAGTTAGAATGAGAGAGATACACGCGCTTTGCCTTACAGCCCACGTCCACTGGTGTATAAGTTAGAATGAGAGAGATACACGCGCTTGCCTTACAAGCCCACGTTCACTTGGTGTATAAGTTAGAATGAGAGAGATACACGCGCCCTGCCTTACAGCCCACGTCCACTGGTGTATAAGTTAGAATGAGAGAGATACACTGCGCTTTGCCTTACAGCCCACGTCCACTTGTGTATAAGTTAGAATGAGAGAGATACACGCGCCCTGCCTTACAGCCCACGTCCACTGGTGTATAAGTTAGAATGAGAGAGATACACGCGCCTTGCCTTACAGCCCACGTCCACTGGTGTATAAGTTAGAATGAGAGAGATACACGCGCCCTGCCTTACAGCCCACGTCCACTGGTGTATAAGTTAGAATGAGAGAGATACACGCGCCTTGCCTTACAGCCCACGTCCACTGGTGTATAAGTTAGAATGAGAGAGATACACGCGCCTTGCCTTACAGCCCACGTCCTACTGGTGTATAAGTTAGAATGAGAGAGATACACGCGCCTTGCCTTACAGCCCACGTCCACTGGTGTATAAGTTAGAATGAGAGAGATACACGCGCCTTGCCTTACAGCGCACGTCCACTCGTGTATAAAAGTTAGAATGAGAGAGATACACGCGCCTTGCCTTACAGCCCACGTCCACTGTGTATAAGTTAGAATGAGAGAGATACACGCGCCCTGCCTTACAGCCCACGTCCACTGCGTTGTATTAAGTTAGAATGAGAGAGATACACGCGCTTGCCTTACAGCCCACGTCCACTGGTGTATAAGTTTAGAATGAGAGAGATACACGCGTCTTGCCTTACAGCCCACGTCCACTGGTGTATAAGTTAGAATGAGAGAGATACACGCGTCTTTGCCTTACAGCCCACGTCCACTGGTGTATAAGTTAGAATGAGAGAGATACACGCCGCCTTGCCTTACAGCCACGTCCACTGGTGTATAAGTTAGAATGAGAGAGAGATACACGCGCTTGCCTTACAGCCCACGTCCACTGGTGTATAAGTTAGAATGAGAGAGATACACGCGCCTTGCCTCACAGCCCACGTCCACTGGTGTATAAGTTAGAATGAGAGAGATACACGCGCTTTGCCTTACAGCCCACGTCCACTGGTGTTTAAGTTAGAAAATAGATACACGCGCCTTGCCTTACAGCCCACGTCCACTGGGTATTAAGTTAGAATGAGAGAGATACACGCGCCCTGCCTTACAGCCACGCCACTGGTGTATAAGTTAGAATGAGAGAGATACACGCGCTTGCCTTACAGCGCACGTCCACTGGTGTAAAAGTTAGAATGAGAGAGATACACGCGCCTTGCCTTACAGCCCACGTCCACAGGTGTATAAGTTAGAATGAGAGAGATACACGCGCCTTGCCTTACAGCCCACGTCCACTGGTGTATAAGTTAGAATGAGAGAGATACACGCTCCCTACTTTACAGCCCACGTCCACTGGTGTATAAGATCAGGACCCCAACTCGCTATTTCGTCATAATCATCATAAACGATGCAACCTACAGACAATAATAAACATGACATCTACCGCAGATTATTTCAGAGTTGATATGTTCGACCTACCATACTTTTCTAAGTGAAATTAGAAACCAGGGGGAACATTGCCAGAAATGACAGCTAGCATGGCACAGAATATAGTTAAGTTTGAGATGAACACAGCGACGCGATCGATAAGATCACCAAGGGCTATAGTGTACGACCGACAACCGACCTATCGGCTTCCATCAAGCCTGGCCCTCCAGTTGTTGGTGCTACACTGACGTCCTACTTGCGAGTCCCTGGGGAGAATCTCCATGTAAATATTGTTGGCTCCCTTGTTTTACACAGACGACTTGTCCACCCCTACCCTCGCATGTTTTTCAATAATATATACTTCCCGCTCGAAAATAGAACTGTAACACTAAGCCCTGCGTACAGGACATAGAGTCAATAGCTGAAACCATGATATGAGAGAGAGAGAGAGAGAGAGAGAGAAGATGAGAGAGAGAGAGAGGAGAGAAGAGAGAGAGAGAGAAAGATGAGCAATGAGAGAGAGAGAGTGAGCAAGAGAGACGAGAGTGAGCAAGAGAGAGAGTGAGCAAGAGAGAGAGAGAGAGAGAGAGAGAGAGAGAGAGAGAGAGAGAGAGAGCAAGAGAGAGAGAGAGAAAGAGAGAGAGAAAGAAGAGAGAAGTTGGGTCTTAGACCATCACATGTACAAAATATGAGTTGTGACCATCTCCTCATTGTCTTTCAAAGTATGAAATATCTCTGGACCTGCAGTGCCAGGCTGGATCAATCCAAAAGCCCATATGATAGTATCTCGAGCTAGCCCTGTCACTAGTAAGGTCTCAACTCAGGACCGCTGTGGGTTTTCAGCGAGCCGCCGCAGCATAGAGAATGTGTACCGTGGTTATATACTTGACACATGTGTTCTAGAAGTTAACGCGAGAGCCGAGTCATCAAAACCACGACAACAACCACTTCCCTGATAATTTTTGCAGTCCAATCTGCTAATTATAGATCGCTATTATATTGATTATGCGGCCATGAACTCTGGCATCATCGTTTAATGTGGCCCTGAACTCAAGTCGCAATTGTTAATGTGGTCGTGAACTCTAGTCGCATTATTTAATGTAGTTGTGAAATCAAGTAGCATTATTTATGTGGCCGTCCGTGAACTCAAGTCGCATTATTAATATAGTTGTGAACTCAAAGTCGCATTATTTAATATAGTTGTGAACTCAAGTCGCATTATTTAATATAGTTGTGAACTCAAATAGCATTATTTTATGTGGCCGTCCGTGAACTTAAGTCGCATTATTTAATATAGTTGTGAACTCAAGTCGCATTATTTAATATAGTGTGAACTCAAATAGCATTATTTTATGTGGCCCGTCCGTGAACTCAAGTCGCATTATTTAATATAGTTGTGAACTCAAGTCGCATTATTTAATATAGTTGTGAACTCAAAATAGCATTATTTTATGGGCCGTCCGTGAACTCAAGTCGCATTATTTATATATAGTTGTGAACTCAAGTCGCATTATTAATATAGTTGTGAACTCAAGTCGCATTATTTAATATAGTTGTGAACTCAAATAGCATTATTTTATGTGGCCGTCCGTGAACTCAAGTCGCATTATTTAAAGTGGCTGTGACAGAAGATCGTAAACTGATTGGAGTCATTAGACGTAGACAGTCAAATTTTTTGGGCATGTTATGAGAAGAAATGACTTGGAGAACTTGGTGACAACTGGCAAGATCGAAGGGAAGAGACCAAGGGGAAGACCGAGAAGTAAATACCTGGATGGCTTGGCCACGTGGCATGGTCGGAACAGGAACAAGGAGCTGATCCACGAATCTGGTGATCGAGTGAGATGGCAAAACATGACCGCCCACGCTTATCGGCATGGATCATGATGAAAGGATGGATGGTGAACTGAAGTCGCATTATTTAATGTGGTCGTGAACTCAAGTTGCATTATTTAATGTAGTCATGAACTAAAGTTGCATTAGTTAATGGTTGTCGTGAACACACGTGGCAATATTTAATGTGGTCGTGAACACACGTGACAATATTTAATGTTGTCGTGAACACACGTGGCAATATTTAATGTGGTCGTGAACACACGTGGAATTATTTAATGTGGTCGTGAACACACGTGGCAATATTTAATGTCGTGAACACACGTGGCAATATTTAATGTGGTCGTGAACACACGTGGAAATTATTTAATGTGGTCGTGAACACCGTGGCAATATTTAATGTGGTCGTGAACACACGTGGACAATATTTAATGTGGCCGTGAACACACGTGGAATTATTTAATGTGGTCGTGAAAACACGTGGAGTTATTTAATGTGGTCGTGAACACACGTGACAATATTTAATGTGGCCGTGAACACACGTGGAATTATTTAATGTGGTCGTGAACACACGTGGAATTATTTAATGTGGTCGTGAACACACGTGGCAATATTTAATGTGGTCGTGAACACACGTGACAATATTTAATGTGGCCGTGAACACACGTGGAATTATTTAATGTGATCGTGAACACACGTGACAATATTTAATGTGGTCGTGAACACACGTGACAATATTTAATGTGGCCGTGAACACACGTGGCAATATTTAATGTGGTCGTGAACACACGTGACAATATTTAATGTGGCCGTGAACACACGTGGAATTATTTAATGTGATCGTGAACACACGTGGCAATATTTAATGTTGTCGTGAACACACGTGGAATTATTTAATGTGGTCGTGAACACACGTGGCAATATTTAATGTTGTCGTGAACACACATGACAATATTTAATGTGATCGTGAATACACGTGGCAATATTTAATGTGGTCGTGAACACACATGGCAATATTTAATGTTGTCGTGAACACACATGACAATATTTAATGTGGTCGTGAACACACGTGGCAATATTTAATGTTGTCGTGAACACACGTGACAATATTTAATGTGGTCGTGAACACACGTGTAATTATTTAATGTGACCGTGGACAGGTTACTTCCGGTCTAGGACAATTAGCTGCTAAGCGTCCTTTCTGTACTCAGCAGTCGCGGTAGCAACACTGCCAGTCACTAGGCTATAGAGACGTCTAGAGTGATATAGTTTTTTCTTGTGGCTTTCTTTTGTGTGCATATCCTTTACAGGACATCGCTGTCAACACCAGCATCTTTCAGCTGTATGTTGATTTCTTGGCAAGATTACGCTCAGTAGTTTGCCATGCTTTCTGAGCGGCCGGCTCACATACCCCGTAAGTTATCGATGCGATTCGAACCACTGCTGATTCTAACCATCATCAAGTTACCGACGAGAGTATACGAGATTACGGAGAAAAGTCATAACCTCTAAGCCACGAAGCCGGCTCTAGATACGCCAATATATATATATATATATATATATATATATATCTTTACTAAACCAAAATAGAAAAGAAAACCTAGGGAAATAGTCAGGCACGGACAAGTTTTGGTCACGAAGTGTTGAAGGGGACAGTATCGAACTGTGTAGTTTATTTGCCGTGTGTATTCCCTACGGTCTTCGTGATGTAAGTCGGGGAGGGGTGGGGGGGGGGGGGTGGGGGGGGGGTGTGGGGGGGGGGGGGGGGGGGGGTGGGGGGGGGGCCAATAGTAATGTGACGGTAGCACAACTAAGGGATAGGAACCAGACCAAGAAAGAAACACACCTGCTGCTCTGAAGGTAGACTGGGGACATGCAATCAAAGCAAATCCATTGCACTCAAAGTCCGAATCAGGCACACGATGCCACTACATTCTTGGTCCAGACACGTATTCTACGGCTCTCAGATGAAAGATATGGCTGCACGCCTATATGCCAATATCCTCCGGATGTGAGGGCTGGGCCGATACTCACCCACTGCTAACTGAGGTGAGATGCTGAGCCTGCTATACACTTGGTCCATACATTTATTCTACGGCTCTCAGCTGAGGGATACGAGGGCTCCCCCGGAAGATAGGGCCTGGCCGTTACTCGCTCTCTGCTGCATGGAGGTAAGATGCAATGGTTACGATGCAAGTCTGTACTTGCTCATTGAGTGAGCGTATTTAAAGGTGGGAAAACATCTCATTAACACGAAATGGAACGCTTGGCTAGCTAATCCATTACGTGGAAGTCAGAAGCGAAAGTTTGCTGAGTGGATGTCGTCTGCAGACTGACCGTTCCTGGTTTGCGTGGGGAACGGGCATTGGCGAACAAAATGCCCAATACGCGGAAGTAAGGAATTAAAGCCGCCATGAGCAGGATGTGGCGATTCCTTGGGTGAGCCCAGTCTCAGAGGGCAATGTGCCGGCTCTGCAACTATGGAAGCCTCCTTGGATGGCAGGGAATGCCAATGGTCTGCCCCTGCCTTTCCTTGAGGGTTGACCACGATGTCTTTGACCGTTCTAACTTGACCAGCTGAGATGTGGACGACATCACAACAGTGAGACTAATGTCCCTCGAGATCCTGGGAAGGCAAACTCGTAAAAGCGCCCGCAGAAGTCGGATGTGCCGGCCTAAAGGTTGTAAATAAAACGGGCACAATGCAAAAACGTCCGCGTGAAAAGTCCCTCGTGCCCGAAACAGCTCTGACTATTTTGTCTTCCGGGCACATGTCCGAACCGAAAGCTCGCTGAGTGGATGTCGACTGCATACTGACCGTTCCTGGTTTGTGTGGGGAGCGGCCTGTGGCGAAAGAAATGCCCAATACACGGAAGTGAGGAATTAAAGCAGCCATGTGCAGGACGTGGCGATTCCTTGGGTGAGCCCCGGTATCAGAGCGCTATGTATCGGCTCTGCAATTATGGAAACCTCCTTGGATGGCGGTAATGCACATGGACTGCCCCTGCCTTCCCTTGAGGGCTGACCGTGAAGTCTTCGACCGTTCTAACTTGACCAGCTGGGATGTGGACGGCACCACAACAGTGAGAGTCCCCTAGGACGGCTAAACTGGTTTAAAAAACGCCCGCTAAAGTCGGATGTGTTGGCCTAAGGGTTTTGGCCTAAGGGTGCATAACGGGACACACCTCAATTATGTCTGAAAAACACTCCGAATGAACGAAGAAGAAGAAGAAGAAGATGTTGTTGATGATGATGATGATGATGATGAGATGAAGTAATACTAAATTTGACCACGCCACTCGAGGAAAAGGGAAAACATAATCGGGAGGATAAACTAAACGTGGGATTTAATATGGCGAATTACGATGTGTGATAGTCTAAAAACTAGTTGTGGGTTCGTTCAGAACAGAATTTCCATTATTCACTATAAGAGTAGAGTAGGCGATACTAATCAAGTATTTAGTGTAAACACTACCATATTAATTTAATTATCGTGTATAATTTGAAGGAATTAATGGTGATTGTGAATAAATATATTTACTAGTGAATTATTTCTTTTCCTCTCACATATTTTATTTTACTAGCACGTGTGTGAAAGTTATTTACTAGCGTGATTGAACAGGATCAACTATTCATCCTCACCAACTCTCACTAATGATCTTGCTTGTAACTACATTAACTTTAAGTCTAGCATTATCTATATATATAAAAGAGACTGTATGTGTGTGGTTGGGGATGTATTGGATGCGTTCGATAATGGTACATCCGATTGAGATGAAATTTTCTACACGTCTTCCTTTCATTCCTGTGCAACCGACTGTAATAGTTTCTTAGTGTAATATCGGCTACTTACTTACTAAATTTCATTTTGTAATTACATGACTTAACATAAGAAATATTCTATAAAGGGACATAACTTTTAGTAGCATTGATATATCTTAGGTTAAGTCCCCTGGCTATAGATAGCTATATAAATAAATAGATACATAAATAGATAGATCTGACCCGATAGATAGAGAGGGTGGGATAGACGGAGTGAGAGACGGACGGGCAGGCAGACAGACAGATAGATAGACAGATAGATAGACACACAGACAGCCTGGTCGACAGACAGACAGACAGACAGACAGACAGACAGACAGACAGTCAGACAGTCGGGAACGGGAACTTATATGACTACTTATATGAATTAAATTAGATGCTCCCCACCAGGGACTGGGTGAAGCCGGGCCGGGTCAGACAGACAGACAGACAGACAGCCGGGTCGACAGACAGACAGACAGACAGTCGGGAACGGGAACTTATATGACTACTTATATGAATTAAATTAACCAGGGACTGGGTGAGGCCGGGCCGGGTCAGACAGACAGATAGACAGACAGACAGACAGACAGACAGACAGATAGTCGGGAACGGGAGCTTATATGACTACTTATATGAATTAAATGAGATGCTCCCCACCAGGAGCTGGGCGAAGCCGGGCCGGGTCAGACAGACAGACAAACAAGCAGACAGACAGACAGACAGACAGACAGACAGACAGACAGACAGACAGACAGCTAGATAGATAGATAGATAGATAGATAGATAGATAGATAGATAGATAGATAGATAGATAGATAGATAGATAGATAGATAGATCCCCACCAGGGCCTGGGCGAAGCCGGGCCGGGTCAGCTAGTATTCTATATTGGTAAAGTAGCTTGTGTGTATCTTAAAGTATGTGTTACAGAGAGTATTCATGAATATAGGCTAGGAATAATATTCTTATTTGTAAATTGCATATGTGGTGTATGATTAAATACCATTTGATACCCCAGAGACTTTATTGTGCAGTGTCTCACTCTTTAATTTTAAGGGCATTTGAACATTCTAACTTCTGAACATTAATTTTGGACTGAATGAGCTTGAAGTCGAAAAACCGAGGACAGGAAATTCTGGAACATCATTTCACATGAGGAAGAGAAGCTGAAAGAAGATCTGACGAACCGCTAGCCAACCCGAAATATACGACTCACCAGTTAAGTGGCCACAATGTACCGACGTCCAACACCATCACCATTCGAACCAAATTTCCAAATATTTCAGGCCATCTGTTGTCTGTGATTAGAACTATTCCAGCTGAATTAGAGGATAGTAGGACAAGAACACTATACATAGAATTATAACTTTAGGATAATCTTAGATTAGAAAACGGGAATTGTTAATCCGGGATCCCTTATAAGCGTACAAGGCTGTATCCAGTGGATCACCCAAAGTGTAATAAAACTTAATGTTGTCAGTTAAAAATTTTACCAATCTTAGTTTGTTATATGAGTAAGTAAATTTAGTATACTTAGCGTGAGAAGATTCGAAATGTTTGTTACTTTATATATATATTAATCTGTCTTTCTCCGTGTTTGTGAGAGTGAATCAGATTTGGGGGCCCAATCTGTATACAGGCAAAGTAGCTGGAGAATCTTGGTATACGGTCTTATTCTAAGTATTGTTTGTAACCATTCCTCTCCTGTCTGTCACTGTGAGAAGTCTTGACCAGTTCTGTGAACTTTTGAAAAGTCTAGAATTGCGAGCCAGTTGGTAGCTTCTTCTGCAGTGGTTAGATTTTCTACTTTTAGGAAGTCTATTCTGTATCTACTTTGATACATTCGCTATCATCGTAGCTACACTCAAGTAAAATAGTTAATGGAGTCATGAACTCAAGTAGCATTATTTAATGTGACCGTGAACTCAGTAGCATTATTTAACGTGACCGTGAACTCAAGAAGCATGGTTTAGCGGGTCCGTGATCTGAAGTAGCATTGTTATGGGGACCGCAAGCTTACGTGGTGCTGTTTGAAGTAGTTGTGAGTTGTAGCGGCAGCATTTAATACCGCCGTAAACTGAAGTCGTATGCTATATTATTAAATGCGGGAGTGAACTCGCGTAGCATTATTGAATATGACCATGAAATCAAATTACAGTGTAGAGTCAATGTGAAAGTGAATTAATGCAGAATTGTAGAACGCGACCGCAAGCTACATTGTAGATATGAACCGAAGTAGAAATTCTTAATGTGGCCTTGAAACTTAAGTAGCTTTTCCCAACGGTCGTGAGCCCTCATAGCATTATTTAATATAGCCGTGAACCCAATTTGGATTATTTCATGTGACCAAGAAATGAAATGAAGAAGAATCTTGTTTTACGACCAATTGTGCAAGTCAATTTGTATATTACACACATATTCCATTAAGTATACGCCTGCAAACACGTCTACTCTACCCACACCGCACCCTCTCTCCTGTTTCTCTAAATCCGTCACACTAATCACACGAATGTTTCCGACTGTTAACAGGAATGAAAGTGTGTGTTATTTTCATCACAATGAACAAGAAACACCTACAATCTGGCGTTCAGCTGGTCGCAATCTATGAAAGACATTCACACGCTGACGCCTTGAGTCTCGTTGTGTGACAGACCGTGAATTAATCACCATTGGAGTCAGTGGATAGTTCATTATGGAGTACAAGTAGAGTGCTGGCAAATATTATCGGTGGAGGATATAAAGAGGACGACGATAACGCGGTATCAGTGGATGATTATTGGTATTAATTTCTGCTGTCAGATACGGTTGCACACTCATTTAATTTGTTCTGTTTACTTTTGGAATCGTTTCCATCTCAGACTTTTGCTAATCATGTAGCAAGTCCCATGTAGAAACGTCGCCCTCATGACTGCTCGTGGAAAAAGACTCTGGATCCCTTGCCAGTTCTCTGGCCACATGCACCCTCATGCCCAAGGTGTATTCAATGTCCATCTCAGTGCTGGTCGACCCCAGCCGCTAGTTCAAGGAAGCAGACAAACCTTCGTGACGTTTATGATGGTCGGAGTCTGTCAGTGTACCAGGCATCACGCTGTTTATGATGGTTGGAGTCTTTCAGTGTACCAGGCATCACGTTGTTTATGATGGTCGGAGTCTTTCAGTGTACCAGGCATCAGGCTGTTTATGATGGTCGGAGTCTGTCAGTGTACCAGGCATCACGCTGTTTATGATGGTCGGAGTCTGTCAGTGTACCAGGCATCACGCTGTTTATGATGGTCGGAGTCTTTCAGTGTACCAGGCATCACGTTGTTTATGATGGTCGGAGTCTGTCAGTGTACCAGGCATCACGTTGTTTATGATGGTCGGAGTCTTTCAGTGTACCAGACACCACGTTGTTTATGATGGTCGGAGTCTGTCAGTGTACCAGGCATCACGTTGTTTATGATGGTCGGAGTCTGTCAGTGTACCAGGCATCACGTTGTTTATGATGGTCGGAGTCTTTCAGTGTACCAGGCATCACGTTGTTTATGATGGTCGGAGTCTTTCAGTGTACCAGGCATCACGTTGTTTATGATGGTCGGAGTCTGTCAGTGTACCAGGCATCACGTTGTTTATGATGGTCGGAGTCTTTCAGTGTACCAGGCATCACGTTGTTTATGATGGTCGGAGTCTTTCAGTGTACCAGGCATCAGGCTGTTTATGATGGTCGGAGTCTTTCAGTGTCCCAGGCATCACGCTGTTTATGATGGTCGGAGTCTGTCAGTGTACCAGGCATCACGCTGTTTATGATGGTCGGAGTCTTTCAGTGTTACCAGGCATCACGGTTGTTTATGATGGTCGGAGTCTGTCAGTGTACCAGGCATCACGCTGTTTATGATGGTCGGAGTCTGTCAGTGTACCAGGCATCAGGCTGTTTATGATGGTCGGAGTCTGTCAGTGTACCAGGCATCACGCTGTTTATGATGGTCGGAGTCTGTCAGTGTCCCAGGCATCAGGCTGTTTATGATGGTCGGAGTCTGTCAGTGTACCAGGCATTACGCTGTTTATGATGGCTGGAGTCTGTCAGTGTACCAGGCATCAGGCTGTTTATGATGGTCGGAGTCTGTCAGTGTCCCAGGCATCAGGCTGTTTATGATGGTCGGAGTCTGTAAGTGTGCCAGGCGTCACGCTGTTTATGATGGTTGGAGTCTGTCAGTGTCCCAGGCATCACGCTGTTTATGATGGTCGGAGTCTTTCAGTGTGCCAGGCATCACGCTGTTTATGAGCCAGTTCCCGTCCATGTTCAGGTCAGGCTGTTTATGAGCCAGTTCCCGTCCATGTTCAGGTCAGGCTGTTTATGAGCCAGTTCCCGTCCATGTTCAGGTCAGGCTGTTTATGAGCCAGTCTCCGTCCATGTTCAGGTCAGGCTGTTTATGAGCCAGTCTCCGTCCATGTTCAGGTCAGGCTGTTTATGAGCCAGTCTCCGTCCATGTTCAGGTCAGGCTGTTTATGAGCCAGTCTCCGTCCATGTTCAGGTCAGGCTGTTTATGAGCCAGTCCCCGTCCATGTTCAGGTCTTGTGGACTGTCAGATCTCTTCTTGGTATACGGCAATTCTAAGAATTCTTTTGTAGCATTTCAGTTTAAAAACCTCGATTTTCTCCTTTAGTGATAGCCAAATGATCCATAACTCACGCACCAGAACGGGAACTCGTCGCTGGCTACTGGAGATGGGGAACGGATCATGTGTGGGCATGTCCTTAGTGCAATGATGTTGATTGTGAATATTATATTTCATATTTCTTATATTTCCATGACTCACATCGGATTGTTGCTAAACAAAAGAAGCACGTTCCAAATGTGTTACTTTAATATATTTCCTGGTGTTGTTCTACCCCTCATTCCTCTTTCCCCAGGGTATGCTGATGTGGTTGGACACGAACAGACCGACAGTTGAGCTGGGTCTACACCAATGGGCGGGATATTGGTGCATGATAAGGCAGACGTGGCCATGACCGTTGTGGATTGTGCTTACAGTGTGGAGGAACAGATAAATCATCATTACCCGGAGATAATGGTGGCCGACACTCAGTATTCCACAGACAGGCCAGGTGTACACATAATCAGACTGCAACTGATACCATTAGAATTGAGACTCTTCGCTGGCTGATGAAGATGAGGACGGAGCACGTCTGGGAATGTCCCGTGCGCTGTGATGTTAGCTAAGCTCAACTAAAACTCTTATACTGTGGTTTGACTTCTTGTGAACATTCTCCTTTGTTGTTGATTCACAGTATGTGGCATTCTCATTTTTTTTTTTCCATTTTGGATTGTAATTGTTTGTTGGCATGTAGATTTGTCTGTGGTCATTATTTTTATATTTTTATCCTCTGAGTACAGACAAAAAAGATGATATTCACTGTGTCTTTTGGCGGACATAATTAACGTCTAATACATTCGCACTATTTGAAAAGAGCAGTGTGTCATCTCAATATCTGAGTTCTGGAGATATTTTCAAAAAATTATAAGTGGATCAAAATATCACGGGTTTCATCATGTTTGAGGCTTAAGTGGATCAAAATATCAAGACTTTCATCATGTTTGAGGCTTTTCAATACATCTTCTGCAGATACGTTAAACAGGTATGGGTGGAGATTGATTCCCTGTCTTACCTCCGTTTTCCCCTTAAACTAAATTGACGTTTCCTCGACTACTCTGACAGCTGCTGGTTATTTATGATGTAACGATTCAATTAAGTGCTGAAAACTCCATATCTCTTATGATGTTCCATAATTTCAGATGTTGAACACTGTCGAAGACTTACTGTAGACCATGAAAAAGGCATGCAGATCTTCATCATACTTCTGAGCATTTCTCAAAGGTGGTTCTTATGTTTAAATATGGTCTCCGGTTCCTCTGCCCTGTCTTAAATATTCCTCTATTTCTTGCCATTCATATTTTCATTTACTGTCTAGCCTTCTCATGATGATTTTGAGGACAATTGTCTAAACACTACTTAGTAGTGCAATAGTGTGATAGTTGGTCTGGTCTCATTTGGGAGAGGCCTGTTGTTTGTTCTCTTCCGTGCTTTGGGCCAAACAGCGTATTTCCACATCTTCACATACTCGTGAAGTCTGCAACAAATGGTTCGTGATCTGTGTTGTAGTCTGCTCCCGATGGTGTCTTTGTAGATGTTTTACGTGTCTCCTATCTCTGTTGTGTTGAGATGTCAATTTCGTACCAGCAGATGAGGTCTAAGTTTAGAGTCTTTTTGGATGATGTCTAAATATGGTGTTTGTTATGGACAGATTGTTTCCTTGTCGATTATTACATTTCCTTTCTAATTTACATGTTCTAGACAGAATGTTGCCATAGTGTAAAACAAAGAGGAACATGAAAGGAAACCTCAATGAACCATTGGAAAAATCCGGTTTCCTTGCCAACTAACAAACATCCAGTTTACAGCAATACAAACATCGGGGGCGGGGACGGGGCGGGTTAACCTAGGCTAGTGAGACAACTACAACAGCTGTGTGGGGACGCGTGCAGATCAATAGCAATCAGCGGATGCAAGAGATCACGATGTTAGGGCACATGTGTGTATTACTGTTTCATCATTATCAAGAGTCTTGCCGATTGGCGAGAGCGCAATTTTCTTCATTTCTTTTGCTCTCCAACAAGTATCAGTTCGTACGCTGGTTGATAACTTTCCGTGCCAAAACAAAAGGGTGTCAGGAATGTTCTCTTACTGTCTTCCTCTGTCTCTCTTTCCACATACATTTCCAGTGGTCACAACGTTGCAGTTGTTCTCTTATAATAATGTAGTCAAAATGATGACTGTCTCCATCTCATGTTTGTGGCACGTCTTTGTGTCTCGGCCTCAACATTTAGTTCACTTATTTTAGCTGTCCAGTAAGTTATTCTGTAGCTTGCCTAATTTCGTGGAGTTCTGCGGATATGCAACCAAACAGTCAACCAGCCGACCGATTGACCGACTAACCATGAAACTAACTGACTGACTGACTGACAGGCAGACTGACTGATTGGACTGACTGAATGGCTAGCTAGCTAGCTAGCTATCTATTTACCTACTTAACTAACTGTCATCTGTCAATAAATAAATAAATAAATAAATAAATAAATAAATAAATAAATAAATAAAAAACAGTCATCCACTACCTATAGTACCTTGCAGTATAGGGGAGGGAGTCTTGACCGTGGGGAAGTCAGGCCACCTGGCTAGTGCAGTCGCCCCGAACTGTACAGGTTAGGATTTCATTTTTGCCACAGACATAAAAAAAAATCCACCGAGGATTCGAACCCTGGTCTCCCGGAGGAGAACTCGGAGTTCTTAGCCACTCGGCCAGCCGCTCCTCACTGACTGACTAACTAATTTAAAAAATACACTTATTTATCTAGTTACTGATCCATTAATTCATTTACATAGTCAATCATGCATCATATATTTATTAATCCTTCTTTACATCCTTCAAAGATAAGTATTTCTAACGCAAGTCCTATCATAGGTCCTACTAACGTAAGTTCAGATAATAGAAGTCCTTCTATCCTCAACACTTGTAAAGTAAGTTCTAATAACATATGCCTCCCATATACGGGAGTCTCTGTGGCGAAGTGGTCAAGCCGTTTATCTCGTGCTCCGAAGGTCGTGAGTTCGATTCCGGGTCGCGTCCTTCGGTTTACGAGTTAAATGTTTCGGAGACTCCTGTGGGTCGTCGCTAAAAGCTACGGAGTTCGTGCTTTGTGCGACGCTTTCTGTGCTGCGGAAAGAGACCGAGCCATATGGGATAAAACCCGGTGCAATGAAGTCGACCCTGTCGACCTTTAAGCGACTTTTTAACATATGCCTTCTATCCTCAATACTACTAAGTTCTAATAACATAAGTCCTTCTATCCCCAATACGTGTAACGGAAGTTCTAATAACATAAGTCCTTCTATCCCAATACTTGTTACGGAAGTTCAAATAACATAAGTCCGGCTATCCCCAATACTTGTAACGGAAGTTCTAATAACATAAGTCCTTCTATCCTCAAAACAAGTAACGGAAGTTCTAATAACATAAATCCTTCGATCACCAATACTTGTAACGGAAGTTCAAATAACATTGGCCCGTCTATCCTCAATACTTGTAACGGAAGTTCTAATAACATAAATCCTTCGATCACCAATACTTGTAACGGAAGTTCAAATAACATTGGCCCGTCTATCCTCAATACTTGTAACGGAAGTTCTAATAACATGAATCCTTCTATCCTTAATACTTGTAATGGAAGTTCAAATAACATAAGTCCTTCTATTCTCAATACGTGTAACGGAAGTTCTAATAACATAAGTCCTTCTGTCCTCAATACTTGTTACGGAATTCTAATAACATAAGTACTTCTATTCTCAATACGTGTAACGGAAGTTCTAATAACATAAGTCCTTTTGTCCTCAATACTTGTAACGGAAGTTCTAATAACATAAGTTCTTCTATCCTCAATACTTGTAACGGAAGTTCAAATAACATAAGTCCTTCTATCCTCAATACGTGTAACGGAAGTTCTAGTAACATAAGTCCTTCTATCCTCATTATGTGTAACGGAATTATAATAACGTAAGTACTTCTATTCTCAATTTCTTGTAACGGAAGTTCTAATAACATAAGTCCTCTATCCTCAATACTTGTAACGGAAGTTCTAGTAACATAAGTCCTTCTATCCTCATTATGTGTAACGGAATTATAATAACGTAAGTACTTCTATTCTCAATTTCTTGTAACGGAAGTTCTAATAACATAAGTCCTCTATCCTCAATACTTGTAACGGAAGTTCAAATAACATAAGTCCTTCTATCCTCAATACTTGTAACGGAATTATAATAACATAAGTACTTCTATTCTCAATACTTGTAATGGAAGTTCTAGTAACATACGTCCTTCTATTCTCAATACTTGTAACGGTATTCTAATAACATAAGTCCTTCTATCCTCAATACTTGTAATGGAAGTTCTAGTAACATACGTCCTTCTATCTTCAATACTTGTAACGGTATTCTAATAACATAAGTCCTTCTATCCTCAATACTTGTAATGGAAGTTCTAGTAACATAAGTCCTTCTATCCTCATTACGTGTAACGGAATTATAATAACGGAAGTACTTCTATTCTCAATACTTGTAACGGAAGTTCTAATAACATAAGTCATATTCTCAATACTTGTAACGGAAGTTCAAATAACATAAGTCCTTCTATCCTCAATTCTTGTAACGGAATTATAATGCAACTTCTAGCATAGGCCCTTCTAAATTATATACTTAGAAAGTAAATACTTCTGACGCAACTACGTCTGATGTAAATACTTCTAATGTAAATATTTCTGACGAAAATACTTCTGACGTAAATTAGAGTAAATAATTCTGACGTAAATACTTCTAAAGTAAATAATTTTAATGTGAATACTTCTAAAGTAAATACTTCTAAAGTAAATACTTCGAAAGTAAATACTGTTAAAGTAAATAATTGTGATGTAAATACTTCTGACGTAAATACTTCTGACGTAATTACTTCTAGAGTAAATAATTCTGACGTAAATATTTCCAAAGTAAATACTTCTAATGTAAATACTTCTAAAGTAAATACTTCGAAAGCAAATACTTTTAAAGTAAATAGTTCTGACGTAAATACTTCTGCACACCAATAAGCCAGACATGGGACAACGGATACTCACGCAAACCTCAGGTCCTGTATGACATCACACTGATGTTGGACAACAGGATGTCTTCATCCGACATACAGGACTTCGCGTTGGAGCTCAAGCCAACGAACACAAGCAAGCAAGCAAGCACTTCTGACGTAAATACTTCTAATGTAAATATTTCTAAAGTAAGTACTTCTAAAGTAAATACTTCTAACGTAGCTCGTTCTTCTAACACAGTGGTTCTCAACCGGTGGGGAACCCCCCCCACCCCCTCCACCAGGGGGGAATTTTAGGGTTTCCAGGGGGGAAATTAAGATTATTTCAAGATCGCGTTAATACAAGAACCGATTACCTGATATTGTTTTTCCCTTCATACTGTACGGTTCTGTACGTCTCACCCTTCTAAAATTCAATTTATAAAGTAAGTAGACCCACAAATCATGTTTTATGTGGACGCCTAGACTTGTTTTAGTATGTGCTATTAAATTTAGCTTCCATTATTGCGTATACTGTGTAGGGACGGGGCAGGATATTTAGGTAGGAAATACGAAAGGGGGGAATGGCGTTCTGAAAATATGGTGAAGGGGGCACGGGCCAAATTTTTAGGTAGGAAATACGAAAAAAGGGGGGGGGGGGGAAATGATGTTCTGAAAATATGGTGAAGGGGGGCACGGGCCAAAAAAGGTTGAGAACCACTGTTCTAGCACATGTTCTTTCACAGTCAATCCTTCTAACATATTGTCTTCTAACGTAAACATGGCTATATATGTTCTTCTAGTGTATGTCCTTCCAACATACGTGCGTCTAACGTCCCTTATTATGGCGTACGGAGAATTGATTATTCCGTGTGCATATATGCCCATGTAAATATCATACATCTAATGTCCGCTAGGAATACACATAAATACGTAAGCGCCAAACACTATTGTCATCAATGACAAGTTGCAAGCTTGTCTGGATTGGTCTCGTGGGATTGCCATGAGTCTGTGAAAGAATGCAATCTAGAGAATGCCGAACACAAGCGACGAAGTGGAAGACAGGGGAACTTCTCGGTTGATACTTGATTTCTCTGGCAGTTATTACTTGAACTGTATACCCTAATGGCTGAATATGTTACAGTAATCAATCTATGGGTCTGAAAAAGTAAAGGTCATGTTATTAGATATACTGAGTTATGATAAAAATTGAGCTCCAATAGATAATGTAGCGACTTCCTGGGATTGAAGACATTAAGGAAGGTATCTCATGTACTCTACATAAGTCCTTCTTATTGTAAATTTTATTTATAATTGTTGTGATGGTTGTTTTTGTAACAATAGGGATTGAACATGTTTATGTAACAACTATAAATGGAGAGATAATCAAAACAAACACTGTTTCCACTGTATAAACATTCGTCGCTTCATAAAAGTCAGCTCGAATGTTGTGAGACAAAGTAGTATAGCATGCACGGTCTCTAGGTTTTATATTAGAGCGGTATCGCAGCAATAACATACATTGGTAGCAGATTCCGTGAGAAAATAACAGCTTCTTTTTTTTTCGCATTTTCTTGTAGCGTTGGTGATCATGTCTGATGTCTAACTGTTCAGCATCTGTTCTCTTGGTCTTCCATGCCTCTTTTCGGTTCCAACCTTCCTGTTGTAACGACATGTACTAACTTTTCTCTTCACATGACACGACCACAGACTGTGGACTGTCTTGTTCTGATGCTAGTAACCAGTTCTCTTTGTGATTTAACTTCTTTCAAAATGTCTTCTTTGGTCCGACTTTGTGAAGACACATGAAGGGTGTAGCATAGGTGGAAGCGCAAGTGTAATTGAAATACCACTACTTTTATCGTTTCTTTACCTATTCAGTCACTGGAGATTTGATCGCAACAGCCGAACAATATCTCCGGCGGGCCTATTCTCGCTGGTCACGGAACCGCACATTGTCAGGCGATCAGATTTGTTCGCAATAGACGAGCAAGCATCTTCGGGGGGGGGGGGGGGGGGCTATTCTCGCTGGTCGCGAGATCCGCAGTCAGGCAGGGAGTCTGACGATAGTACACGCGTATACTGGTCCGGACACTTACGATTGAGAGGTGTACGCGCTCATGCAGGTCCAGACACTATCTTTAAGACTCTTAGCTGTGGGATGCCGCTGAACGCCTCAAGTCCCACGGAAACGAGGGTCTGGCCACCACTCATCTCCTGCACTTGGAGGTCAGACTCACCTTTCACTCTTGGAGGTTTGATGCTAAGCCGCCAGCGTCTGCAGCCTACCTTGTTCCAGACATACTGGTTATCCTTTCCTCTGGAGTAAACAAGGCAAGACCGAGAGAAGGATCATGCTGCATGGGCAACACATGTTCTCTGAATCCATGCCCAGGCATTGTGAGATGGAATTTTGGCCATATTCCAATCCACATACTTTCGTCTGTCAAGACGGCAAGTTGCCACCCACTTTGGTCTTTCTACGTGTTCGTGGTCTTCATTCTTCTATACAACCACGTTTCCTCAGCTTCCACATAATTTTTCATTTATCTGTTAATTGTCAATTATTCGCTCCTGTACACCGAGATTAGATCAATATAGCTCTTAAGAATTGTTCCCTCACCCAAATTGAAAAAAAAAAAAAAGATAAATTGCAGAGAATATTCTTCATCTTATGAAAAGCTGCCTTCGCTTGGGTGCGCTTCCTTTTTAACAAAGCCAAAGTAGAGAATAAAATTATATCTCAAAATACCCCAGGGTATCTTCTGCCACTGATTCAATCTAATGCAATGAACAGCAAGCGCCTACATTTTGTTACATGTCCCAAAGCCTAGATTGGACCTATACAAAACATGTTTCGCCTATTCTGGTGCTAACTTATGGAATGATCTTCCTCCAGATCTGAAAACTCCAATGAGTCCCTACACATTTAACGGAAAACTCTTTCAATACTTAATCCATACCGACTATATGCCACCATAATTCATTTACTGGTATAATTGTTCAGTATAATTGTTTAACTATAACTGTTCACTATATATGTGTGTGAGTGTGGGAGAGAGAGAGAGAGAGAGAGAGAGAGAGAAAGAGAGAGAGAGAGAGAGAGAGAGAAAGAGAGAGAGAGAGAGAGAGAAAGAGAGAGAGAGAGAGAGAAAGTGGGTGTCAGAGAGAGTGAGAGAGAGAGTGAATGTGTGTGTGTGCGCATGTGCATGTGTGTGCGTGGAGAGAGTGATTGAGCTAGAAATGGTGAGGAAATGGTGAGGGCATGCGTTCGTACGTGTATGTGTGAGAGTGAGTGAGGGAGTGTGTGTGTGCGTGCGTTCATGCGTATGTGTATGTGTGAGAGAGTGTGATTGAGAGAGTGAGTGTGTGTGTGTATAGAATTGTGTGTGTGTGTGTGTGTGAGAGAGAGAGAGAGAGTGAATGAGTGAGGAGTGAATGAGTGAGAGGGTGAGTGTGTGTGAGTGAGTGAATGAGTGTTAGAGTGTGTGCGTGTGTGCGTGCTTGCGTGTGAGAAAGAGAGTAAAAGAGTGAGTGAGTGAGTGAGTGAGTGCGCTAGGGTAAGTGAAACATTGAGTGATAGCGTGAGGGTGTGTGTCTGTCTGTGTATGAGTGAGAAAGAGAGAGCGAGAGAGAGAGAGAGAGAGTAAGAGAGTTAGAGATAAAGTGAATGAAGATGGACAGAGTGAATGAATGAGGGAAATAGTGAGAGAGAGAGAGTGAGCGAGCGAGAGAGAGAGTGAGACAGTGGGAGAGTTGATGTGTTAGTGTGTGTGCGTGAGCGCGCGCATGCTTGTGAGTGTGTGTATGTGAAAGAATACAGAGAGAGAGGGAGAGAGAGAGAGAGAGAGAGAGAGAGAGAGAGAGAGAGAGAGAGAGAGAGAGAGAGAGAGTTGAAGAATTGAGCAGACGCATGTCATGTAACAAGCATTTTATGTAACACGCGAATCCATATGTTTGTGAATTCTCATCTGTCATATTATCAGTTAAATACCATTTTATCTTATCATGTATAATATAAACTTATGTACATTACTGTAGTTTGAGTGAGAGAGTCAGTGAGTGTGAATGACAGACAGAATGAGTGTGTGTGTGTGTGTGCCTTCTCTGTGTGTATCTCTGTGTGTGGGAGCATCACTATTTTTTACGTCACACACTGTATATGTACACATTTTTATCAATGTTTAACATTTTTATGGCAATTGTCAGTGTATGTGTGTGAGTAAAGTGTGGGAGTTTGTTCATACTAGTTTCACTGCTTTTGTATGTGTCTAGATGTGAGGATGTGTGAGTGTGTGTGTGGAGGATGTGTGTGAGTGTGGGGGGATGTGTGGGTGGGGGTATGCGTTTGGATGGGTTGGGGTGTATGGGTGTTGGTGGGTAGTGATATTTGTGGATGTTGGTGGGATGTGTGGATGGATGTGTGGGGGTGAAAGTAGGGGTGTGGGAATGGGTGTGGGGGATGTGTGTATGGGTAGAGAATGTGTGTATGGGACAGGTGCGAGGATGTGTGTTTGGATGGGGGATATATCGGTACTACCTGCTTTCTGTCAGCGCCGAAGGTTGGGCGGCGCTTACCAAACCCGACACCCCACATTGTGCCAACGGCTTCGGGCGGAAGAGCGCAATTGGGAGGGTACTAGCCTTATCCTGGTGCGAGGAAATGCAACCCAAAGACAAAATAAGTCATGGCAGGGCAGACCAGGCCCTAAGCCTTGGTTGGCAGCTGGTCTAGGATCGAAGCTCCGACAGGCGGACAGTTAGAGCATTGCTTTGCTGATCCGGCAGCTTCTGCAGCTTGTCTTGTTCCAGATTATAGGTGTCAACTTTCCTCTGGAGTGAACTAGGCAGGCCGAGAGAGGGATCATGCTGCATGGGCAACACATGGTTTCTTTATTTTAGCCCAGGCTTTGTGCTATGGAGAGGCAATAACTCCATCCCTGGTCTTAACCGGTCTCGGAATCAAAGCGAGAGGCAACTGTTACGGGTTATAAGTCCTTGTCAGTTGGCGTAGACATGGGGCGCCACGCGTTGCCTCTGACGGTGGGAGACACCTACAGGTGTCACTGATCAGCTACCGCCCGCCTCAAGCTGGGCAGCCCCCAGCCAATTGGGTGCTGATCCGCCACAGCCTGCCTGCTTCAATGGGTGCTTGGGGCTAGGACAAAATCTGAATCGCAGGCTGTAAAACCAATGCACCAGGTACTAATAAAAAGAATAGAAACCTCAAGCTACGGCTTGCAACCTGGAACGTGAGAACCATGTGTCCAGGATTTTCCACTGACTTGACAAATATTGACGATGTGAGAAAAACGGCTGTGATTGATGCTGAACTCGATCGTCTTAACATTGATATTGCTGGCCTGCAGGAGACTCGCCTCGCTGAGGAAGGGTCACTCAGGGAAAACAATTACACCTTTTTTTGGAAGGGAAGAGGGCAGGCAGAAAAAAGGCAACATGGTGTGGGCTTTGCAGTGAAGAACTCGCTACTGGGAATGATTGATATCTCAGCTGGAGGTAATGAAAGATTATTATCACTGCGCTTGGCAACCTCCTGTGGATTTGCCACCATTCTCACTGCATATGCACCGACACTCGCTTCCTCTGATGATGTGAAGGATATGTTCTATGAGCAGCTAGACTCTGCGATCAAGGCAGTTCCAAAATCCGACTACATTTATATGCTCGGTGATTTCAATGCTCGTGTGGGCAAGGACTCGAGTTCATGGCCAGTGTGCCTTGGAAAATACAACATCGGTCACATGAATCATAATGGGCAAAGGCTGCTGGAACATTGCACTAGAAATGACCTATGTATTACAAACTCCTTTTTTAAAACAAAAGAGATGCATAAGGTCACATGGAAACATCCAAGATCCGGCCATTGGCATCAGCTGGACTTCATTATCACACGGAGACAACATCTGAACCATACATCATTAACTCGAAGTTACCACAGTGCTGACTGTGATACAGATCATTCTTTGGTTGTTGCAAGGGTTAGACTGAGACCAAAGAGAATCTACACAGCTAAACACAAGTCTAGCCCCAGGATTAATATTACTAACACTCACGATCCTGGAAAGTGCTTTGAATTTCAACAGCAACTTGAAGACGCTTTCAATGATACATCAGAAAATTGTATAGTAAATGATAAATGGAGTAAACTTAAGGAAACTATTTATAAAACAGCGGTAGGGGTTTACGGCACTGTGGATCATAAGAGGCAGGACTGGTTTGCGGCAAACAGCCAGATACTGCAGCCCTTGATTGATAAAAAGAAGATAGCTCTCTTAAGAAACAAGGAAAGACCAACGCGTAACACTCTGAGTGAGCTGAAGCAAGCAAGGAATGATGTACAAAAGGCTGCCAGGCAGTGTGCGAATGACTATTGGATCAAGTTATGTGAGTCCATTCAAATCGCAAGTGATAAGGGAAACATCAGAAGCATGTATGAAGGGATAAAGAAAGCCTGTGGTCCAATGATCAAAAGAAGTGCACCGCTGAAAACCTTGACTGGAGAAATCATCACTGATAAGAAACAGCAGATGGATAGATGGGTCGAGCACTATTTAGAGCTTTACTCAAGTGAGACCAAGCTAGCGGATGATGCCCTCAACGCCATAGAGGCCCTGCCAACTCTTGACCACCTGGACACACTTCCCACTATAACAGAAGTTAAGTGTGCTATAAATGAGCTTGCATCTGGCAAGGCTCCAGGTAAGGATGGGATTCCAATAGAGGTGATCAGGAGTGGGCAAGACACACTCGCTCTACAGATCCACCAGCTAATAGAGCTATGCTGGCGAGAAGGACAAGTCCCACAGGATTTCAAAGATTCAAACATCATAACGCTGTACAAGAACAAGGGAGATCGGAGCGACTGTAACAACTATAGGGGTATCTCACTTCTGTGTATTGTTGGGAAAGTATTTGCTAGAATTGTCCTGCACAGACTTCAAGTCCTGGGAGATCAAGTCTACCCCGAATCACAGTGTGGCTTCCGTCAGAACCGGTCTACCATTGATATGATATTCTCATTGCGACAGATGCAAGAAAAATGCCGGGAACAAAATCAGCCACTGTTTATTGCCTTCATCGACCTCACAAAGGCATTCGATTTGGTCAGTCGTGAGGGTCTGTTCAAAGCACTAAACAAGATTGGCTGCCCACCAACTCTCCTGTCCATTGTGGAATCGTTCCACACAGGCATGAAGGGTATAATCAAGTTTGATGGCTCAACTTCAGAAGAGTTTGAAATCAAGAGTGGAGTTAAGCAAGGCTGTGTGCTAGCCCCCACCCTCTTTGGGATATACTTTTCACTTCTACTGAAATATGCCTTTCGTGATCAGGATGATGGTATATACATTCACTCACGCTCAGATGGTGGCCTCTATAATGCTCAGAGATTGAAGGCCAAGACCAAAATTAGCAGGGTACTAATCAGAGAGTTGCTTTTTGCGGATGATGCTGCGATTACGACCCACTCTGAGGAAGAATTACAACATCTACTATCTGCATTCTCCAATGCTTGTTCTGAATTCGGTTTAACAATTAACAAAAAGAAGACACAGATTATGTCACAAGGTGCACATGGTGTACCATCAATCTTTATTGACGACGCCGAACTGGAGATAGTAGACCATTTTACATATCTAGGATCAGAGGTAAATAGCAAATTATCCCTCGATCAGGAAATCAACATCAGGATTGGCAAGGCAGCAACAACAATGAACATGTTAGCAAAAAGAGTCTGGGAGAACAGGAAGCTTACTGCCAAAACAAAAGTCCTCGTCTACCAAGCCTGTGTCCTTAGTACTCTTCTTTATGGCAGTGAAACCTGGACAACTTACTCACGCCAAGAGAAACGTTTAAACAGCTTTCATATGCGGTGTCTGCGAAGAATACTTGGTATTAAGTGGCAAGACAAAATCACAAATACTGAAGTATTGGAAAGATCAGGTTGTGTGACGGTGTATTCCATGCTCAGTCTTCGTAGACTTAGATGGATAGGACACGTTAGGAGGATGGATGATGGTAGAATACAAAAGGACATCTTTTTTGATGAATTACAGACGGGTAGGAGATCTCAGGGTCGGCCTCTACTACGATACAAAGATGTGTGTAAGCGGGACATGATTGATACAGGCATTGATAATGCACATTGGGAGCACGTCGCCGCTGAACGTGTTGCATGGAGGGCAACTATCAGAAACGGAATAAAGACAAAGGAGAAAATGATTGCAGATAAAGCACACACAGAGCGTGAGAGACGTAAGATGGTGCAAAATGGTGGAAATGACCATGTTTTCACATGCACCTACTGTGGGCAAACATTTGCAGCAAGAATTGGCCTTACCAGCCACACTCGCCACCGCCATGGATCGTAGTTATTAAGCCTTTTTAAAGCACAATGTACCAAACTATCGTCTGTCAAGACGGAAAGGTGCCAATGATGTGTGGGTGGGTGGAGATATGTGGATGGTTTGGGGAAGTATGTGTGGGTGGTGGGGCTGTGTGGGTAGAGGATGTGTGTGGGTGGATTGGTGATATAAGGGCGGGTGGGGAGAAGTGTATGGTGTTTGGGTTTGGGATACGTGTGTGGTGTGTTGGTGGAGGAATGTGTGCATGGTGTGTGGGTGGGGGTATGTTTGTGGTGGTATGGGTGAAGATATGTGTGTGAGTGGGGGATAGTGTGTGGTGTGGGGGATGTGTGTGATGGGTGCGGGGAATGTGGGTATGGGTGGGGGATATGTGTGGGTGAGTAGGGGATGCGTGGTGGTTGGGGGAATTATGTGTGGGTGGTGGGGGTGTGTGGGTGGGGGATGTGTGCGTGGATGGGGAATGTGTGGGTGGGGGTGTGTTGAGTGGCTTAGGGATGTGTAGGTGGGTGAGGGATGTGTATGTTTCGGGGTGGGATGCGTGAGTGGGTGGAGGATGTGTGTGGGTAGGAGTATTGTGATCGACAGATGTTTGGTTGGGGTGGGTGGGTAGGGATGTGTGGGTGCGTAGTGGAGGAGTGTGTGTTGGTGGATGGGTGGGGAATGTGTGTGGGTGGGGAGAGGTGTATGGTGTGTTGGTTGGCGATAAGTGTGTGGGTGGGGTATGTATGTGTGGGTGTGGGATTTGTGTGGTGTGTGGGTGGGGGTATGTGGGGTTGGTGGGTGAGGGTATCTGCGTGGGTGTGGGTGTGGATATTGTGTGGTATGTGGGTGGGGGATATGTGTGTGGTGTGTAGGTGGGGATGTGTCGTAGTATGTGGGTGTGGGATGTGTGGGTGAGGGATATGTGTGTGTGGTGCGTGGGTTGGGAATATTGCGTGGTAGGGGATGTATGTGATGTGCGGGTGGAGGATGTGTGTGGTGGGGGATTGGGTAAGGGCATGTGTGGGTGGGTGGTGGGGTGTGTGTGAGTCGATTGGGGATGTATAGGAGGTTAGGGAGATGTGTGTGTGTGTGTGGGTAGGGAGATGTCAGTTGGTGGGGATGTGTGTGTCTTTTTATCGTTGATCATGAATATTCCTGAACTGACTATTTAGCTAGGTTACTTTCGCTGCCTTATATTTTCATGCCATTTCTTCATGCATTCTTGTATAATAGAGGGAGTCTAGTAGCTGGCTGCTCTACACAGATCTAGTTGCCAGATGTCTGAAGTCAGACTCCACCTGGTCACTTGAAACGTCACGAAAGTTTGGAGAGAACAATGATGGAGGGGTTTATGCCTGGGAAGAGAAGAAGAGGAAGGCCAAAGAGAAGATGGGTGCAGTATGTGGTGGATGATCTCCAGATGGGTGTAACGGTCGCGGGACATCTTGCTTATGATCGAGAGGTTTTCCGGAAGGTTGTTATGGGAGCGAAGTTCTGCAAAGGACATGCTTTGGCTGCCAAAGAGTGCCTTCGCAACTGGAAAAGCCGCCTTTTCTGCTCCCGCATGGGAACGGAGTAGTTGTGCTTTTTGTTTTTTTGTATTTCGTTCTTTTATCTATCTGTGTTGTCCTGTCCTTGACAAAGATTCTGAGAATCGAAACGTCGGCCGTACTGTGTGTCGTATTGTACGCTATTGTGTGTATTTTATTTCATTATTCATTTTATATATTTATTGATTGCTTCTAATTTTGGATTTTCACCTGTATTCCGGTATACGATGGATCTCCTTGTAAGGTATGTGCAACATGTTTATGTTTAGTACGTTTCTTCTCGCAGGAGCTAAATATACCTATTTGTTTCCAATGCATATTGTTATATCCTATCACTTCCATAGTTAAAGTGACTCTGTATAGTAGCTATCACTTCCATAGTTAAATTGACGTTGGATAGTAGCTATCACATCTATAGTTAAATTGACGTTGTATAGTAGCTATCCGCAATTGAAATACCACTACTTTTATCGTTTCTTTACTTATTCAGTCTCAAGCGGTGGAGATTTGCTCGCAAAAGGCGAGCAATATCTCCGGCGGGCCTATTCCCGGTGGTCGTGGGATCGCAAAAGTCAGGCAGAGAGTCTGACGGTAGTACACGCTTTACTTGTGATTGACAGATGTACGCGTCCTATGGTCCAGGTGCGTAGAAGGCCCTCACCCGCCGGACTTGGCTGAACGTCTCTAAGTCAGGTTCCATGGGTTCCAGGGTCTAGCCACCACTCGCCACCTGTTCGTGGAGGCGAGGTTTCGGAGGTTTGACGCTGAGCCGCCAGCGTCTGCAGCCTACCTTGTTCCAGACGTATTGGTTACCCATTTCCTCTGGAGTATGCAAGGCAAGGCCGAGAGAGGGAACATGTTATTTGGGCACCACATGTTTCTCTGAAGCTCTGCCAAGGCATTGTGATGGAATTTTGGCCACATTCCAACTCACATACTTTGGTCTGTCAAGACTGTAAGGTGCCACTCACAGTAACTATCACCTCCATAGTTAAAGTGACTCAGTATAGTAGCTATCACTTCCATAGTTAAAGTGACTCTGTATAGTAGCTATCGCTTCCTTAGTTAAAGTAACTCTGTATAGTAGCTATCACTTCCATAGTTAAAGTGACTCTGTATAGTAGCTATCACTTCCATAGTTAAAGTAACTCTGCATAGTAGCTATCACTTCCATAGTTAAGGTAGCGTCTTATAGTAATTACCTCCATAGATAAGGTAGCGTCTTACATTAATTACCTCCATAGATAAGATATAATTATATAGCTATGAACTCCTCCAGAGATTAGATGATCATGTTAGAAACCTAAACGGTTTAGTAAATATACAATTGATCATGGCCTGTTTTGCATATGTTGAGTCAATGGCACTTTACCGTGCTATTTACTCGCACACCCATAAATACATACGCTTTGTTCAATATGTTATGTGTGTGTTCAAGAAAATGCATTGTTTCAGAACGGGACAATTGATATTGCCAAGCAACCAACAAACAAGAATTAGACGTGATGGAGAAGCACGCAATGTCAACATCGTAGGTAGCGACAAACTGAAAGTACATAGCAACGGTAATGCCATTGTATGGAAACAAGGACACAGAATTTAAATTAATATATACACAAACACACTTAAAACCTAGATAATAATACAAAACAGAGAGAGAGAGAGAGAGAGAGAGAGAGAGAGAGAGAGAGAGAGAGAGAGAGAGAGAGAGAGAGAGAGAGAGAGAGGAAAAAAACACACACACACACACATACATACAGAGCCTGTCCTACAACTGGGCGTGTCCACCGGGTGGCGGATGGTGGAATGACACAGGTTAGACGTGGATATGCTGAATAAATGGCCGTTGGGAAGCGGTGGTGACTGTGAGGAGGCGAGTTAGTTGGGCAGCTATCTCTATAAAGTACATCACAAGAATGTGACATAGCCATCGGCGGGTAAAAGACACCATTACACAACCTCTACTCCTGCTGCCTTGCAATGTCTGTCATTTTAAACAAAGGCTATTGATGTGGAAACATACACAAACCGGCGGAAGGCAAAGGGAACCACCAATATAGATATCGCTGACTCCCGGTCGCCAACATGGCGGTTAGGCGTTGAACCATTAAGGTCTGTGGCGTGTTTTTGCTTGCAGCTACGGTTTGCAATCGCATTTTCCTCATGTTGGACTGAGTGAGTGCGTGGGTGACACTGTGAGCTGTGAAATTCGCAGGGAACATCTGTCCTGTACAGTGATCTGCATGTTCGGAACAATGATTACCGGCTGTTGCTGAATAGACTGATTTGCCTTTTCGGTTTACGAGTGCTTTTTTCAGGAGCCTCCCGGGAGTTGGCGCTGAAGCTGCGGAGTTCGTGCTTTGTGCGACACTTTCGGTGGGTGGCCCTGTGGTAAAATACCGAGATATGTGAGAAAACTCGGGTCAATGAGGTCTTTCTGGTGACTGCCGAGTCCATCGACGATGAACTGTGGTTTTCGTGCATTAATTTTGTGTTGGCATTCTGGCAGCGGCATTATGCTCAGTGTACCTGTGCGGACTGTTGGATTGCCGAGACTCCTGCCTATTCCACTTTTCACATTAGACAGTGAGGAGCATTTTGTGTGGCACAGGAATGGAGCATGATAGGGACAACCCGTTGCCGTGAAGTTGAAACCCCGACCGACTGACCGACCGATAACTCTCCGCGTCGGTAACTCACGGGGTATTTGAGCCCGTCGCTCAGAAAGCAATGGCAAACTACTGAGAGTAATCTTGCCAAGAAATCAACAATCAGCTGAAAGATGTTGATGTTGACAGCGATGTCATGTAAAGGATATGCGAAAAGACCAGACCAGACATTTCTTTGGATTAATACAACAGTTTCGAAATAACGGCGATACTCGGGGAATTCAATGCACAAGTAAGGAATTAAAAAGTGAGCGGCGTTAATGGTAGCTATGACCTAGGTAACAGGAATGGGAGAGGTGACAGGTTAATAGCATGGACAGAATCTCATGATAAGGTAATAGGTAATGCCTGGTTCTAACACCTAAAACTCTTGGAAGAGCCCTTGAGATATGTTCTTATAGTTACTAGATGGATACAACACAGAGAATACTGTGATAATATAGGCCAGACGCAAGTATTCAAGGCAGTGTGAAAGGCCCATACATACTTGCTGCAGTTGGTGAGGATGCTCTACATCACATGAAGCTAGAGTTCTTTCCGGTGCCATCATTCTCTCGTCTCATAATCTTAATGCACCTATAGCGACACTCGTTCCCCTTCCTCTGGGAAAACCTAGTGAAGCTAATCAATTATTTAAGCGCCGTCTCCGCAACCAGTGGTGGATGTAATGGGCCACTAGCTCCTTCTGTCGCTTGGTCTAGTCGCAGACTCCCCTATACTCGTCGTCTATATCGTGATGGTATGTTGTTTGATTTCTTTCGTGGCATACTTCGTGCTCGCCTGCAGTTCACTTGACCCCGAGACCGGTGCTTATACAAGTATCAAATCTCGAACAGTGACCAAAATATGAGACTTGTATCTTTACTGTTTTGTTCTCTAGATCTCTTTTCATGGCCAGCTTCTCTGGGGGTTTTTGTTTGCCAACACACGTTCCTTTTATTCTGTATATTAATATTTAAAGAGCCCCTCTTCGTTTTTCTAATTGTTTGCCCATTGTCCGCCCTGCTGCGCCATACAGTAGTGTTGATCGCGCGCGCGCGCGCACACACACACACACACACAAACATAAGACAGTCAGGCACATACACAGACATTTGTGTGTGTACGTGCGTGCGTGTGTGAGTATGTGTATGTGTGTGTATCATTTGGCTTTTCTCGTTTTTAAGTTACTGTTTATACCTCAAGATATCCTACGCTTCTTACTTGCTTATTATGAAGTGATAGAAACTATCTGTGTGTCAGGTCTTAGTCAGATATGACTGAGCTACCGTATGACAGTAGACGGTACTACCTGCTTTCTGTTAGCGCCGAACGTTGGGCGGCGCTTACCAAACCCGACACCCCACATTGTGCCAACGGCTTCGGGCGGAAGAGCGCAATTGGGAGGGTACAAGCCTTACCCTAGGTGCGAGGAAATGCAACCTAAAGACAAAATGTCATGGCAGGGCAGACCAGGCCCTAAACCTTGGTTGGCGGCTGGTCTAGGATCGAAGCTCCGACAGGCGGACAGTTAGAGCATTGCTTTGCTGATCCGGCAGCTTCTGCAGCTTATCTTGTTCCAGATGTAGGGTGTTACCTTTCCTCTGGAGTGAACTAGGCAGGCCGAGAGAGGGATCATGCTGCATGGGCAACACATGATCTCTATATTTTAGCCCAGGCTTTGTGCTATGGAGAGGCAATAACTCCATCCCTGGTCTTAACTGGTCTCGGAATCAAAGCGAGAGGCAACTGTTACGGGTTATAAGTCCCTGTCAATTGGCGTAGACATGGGGCGCCACGCGTTGCCTCTGACGGTGGGAGACACCTACAGGTGTCACTGATCAGCTACCGCCCGCCTCAAGCTGGGCAGTCCCCGGCCAATTGGGTGCTGATCCGCCACAGCCTGCCTGCTTCAGTGGGTGCTTGGGGCTAGGACAAAATCTGATTCGCAGGCTGTAAAACCAATGCATAAGGTACAAATAAAAAGAAAAATAGAAACCTCAAGCTACGATTTTTCACTGACATGACCAATATTGACGATGTGAGAAAGACGGCTGTGATTGATGCCGAACTCAATCGTCTTAACATTGATATTGCTGACCTGCAGGAGACTCGCCTCGCTGAGGAAGGGTCACTCAGGGAAAACAATTACACCTTTTTTGGAAGGATAGAGGGCAGGCATAAAAAAGGCAACACGGTGTGGGCTTTGCAGTAAAGAATTCGCTACTGGGAATGATTGAAATTCCAGCAGGAGGAAATGAAAGACTATTATCCCTGCTCTTGGCAACCTCTTGTGGTTTTGCCACCATTATTACTGCATATGCACCGACACTCGATTCCTCTGATGATGTGAAGGATTTCGTTCTATGAGGAGTTAGACTCCGTGATCAAGGCAGTTCCAAAATCTGACTACATTTATATGCTCGGTGATTTCAATGCTCGTGTGGGCAAGGACTCGAGTTCATGGCCAGTGTGCCTTGGAAAATACAACATCGGTCGCATGAATGAAAATGGGCAAAGGCTGCTGGAGCATTGCACCAGAAATGACCTATGTATTACAAACTCCTTTTTTAAAACAAAAGAGATGCATAAGGTCACATGGAAACATCCAAGATCCGGCCATTGGCACCAGCTGGACTTCATCATCACACGGAGACAACATCTGAACCATATATCATTGACTCGAAGTTACCACAGTGCTTACTGTGATACGGATCATTCTTTGGTTGTTGCAAGGGTTAGACTGAGACCAAAGAGAATCTACACAGCTAAACACAAATCTAGCCCCAGGATTAATATTATTAACACTCACGATCCTGAAAAGTGCTTTCAGTTTCAACAGCAACTTGAAGACGCTTTCACTGATACACCAGAAAATTGTACAGTAAATGAAAAGTGGGGTCAACTTAAGGAAACTCTTTATAAAACTGCCGTAGGGGTTTACGGCACTGTGGATCATAAGAGGCAGGACTGGTTTGCGGCAAACAGCGAGACTCTGCAGCCCTTGATTGATAAGAAGAAGATAGCTCTCTTAAGAAACAAGGAAAGACCAACGCGTAACACTCTGAGTGAGCTAAGGCAAGCTAGGAAGGATGTGCAAAAGGCTGCCAGGCAGTGTGCAAATGATTATTGGATCAAGTTATGTGAGTCCATTCAAATCGCAAGTGATAAGGGAAACATCATAAACATGTATGAAGGAATAAAGAAAGCCTTTGGTCCAGTGATCAAAAGAAGTGCACCATTGAAAACCTTGACTGGAGAAATCATCACTGATAAGAAACAGCAGATGGACAGATGGGTAGAGCACTATTTGGAGCTTTACTCAAGTGAGACCAAACTAGCGGATGATGCCCTCAACGCCATAGAGGCTCTACCAACTCTTGACCACCTGGACACACTTCCCACCATAACAGAAGTTAAGTGTGCTATAAATGAACTTGCATCTGGCAAGGCTCCAGGTAAGGATGGGATCCAATAGAGGTTATCAGGAGTGGGCAAGACACACTCACTCTACAGATCCACCAGCTAATAGAGCTATGCTGGCGAGAAGGACAAGTCCACAGGATTTCAAAGATTCAAGCATCATAACACTGTACAAGAACAAGGGCGATCGGAGCGACTGCAACAACTATAGGGGTATCTCACTTCTGTGTATTGTTGGAAAAGTATTTGCCAGAATTGTTCTGCGCAGACTTCAAGTCCTAGGAGATCAAGTCTACCCCGAATCACAGTGTGGCTTTCGACAGAACCGGTCTACCATTGATATGATATTCTCATTGCGACAAATGCAAGAAAAATGCCGTGAACAGAATCAACCACTGTTTATTGCCTTCATCGACCTCACAAAGGCATTTTATTTGGTCAGTCGTGAGGGTCTGTTCAAGGCACTAAAGAAGATTGGCTGCCCACCAACTCTTCTGTCCATTGTGGAATCGTTCCACACAGGCATGAAGGGTATAATCAAGTTTGATGGTGCAACTTCTGAAGAATTTGAAATCAAGAGTGGAGTTAAGCAAGGTTGTGTACTAGCTCCCACCCTCTTGGAATATACTTTTCACTTCTACTGAAATATGCCTTTCGTGATCAGGATGGTGGTATATACATTCACTCACGCTCAGATAGCGGCCTCTACAATGCTCAGAGATTGAAGGCCAAGACCAAAATTAGGAGGGTACTGATCAGAGAGTTGCTTTTTGCAGATGATGCTGCAGTTACGACCCGGTCTGAGGAAGAATTGTGTAGCAGAATGCAGTACTTGGGTGTGCAAAGTTACAGCATGCTTGAGCATCAGGATGGAATGAGGAGAAAGATGCTCAAGTCGTGACGTAGCTGGTTGTTGGGGCGGTCAGAAACACCTAGGACTAGAAGACAGAGGCCGTCATCATGTTTGTATTCTACTATGACTTTGTATCGGCCATAACGTTCAATAAAGATGTTTTATACTAGTCCAAGACTCGTTAGTCCTCTATGCTTCACACTGTTACAGAGGACGAAATGACGCCGCAGACCAGGATTTCGATTTTTGCCGTGGCCACAATGCGAAGTATGAAAACCGGCTTGCCATAGCGGACTGATGTGAGATTGTTACCATCCTACTGAGCTAAAGAATATGAACAACCAACAAGTTTTCGCTGGGTCCTTCGAAACAAAAGTTTAAGACCGGACCATTCTTTTTTGGAAGACAAAAAGTTGAAAGTAAAATCAAGATGAAGCTTATCAGATGGCTCTCGTAAACAAGAAGCCAGGTTACACCGATGAATAGAATGCCATCTGTACCACATAAGTACTAATGAAGCTGTTCCGCATTTTTGCCACCTGAGTCGACGTAATTTCCATCAAAATTTGCCATGACGCTCGATTTGTCATCTGTTCCAGCCGTTTGTTAACCTTACGTTTCAAGGTCAGCCAGACACACGTTAAGATTTGTCCAGGCTCAAGAACAAGAAACTTCAAAACAAATATAATCAAATAGAGACGTTGATTTGAGAGAGCAGTTATCTACTTTGCATCAGGATTGCTTGAGGCGAACTGAAAGCCGTTATTTTCACTGAACCGTGACCTTGGGAGCCTGAAGAATCAAGCCAATTGCTCCTTTGCTTGGAAACTAAGGAAAATTTGTACTCGTGTTTGCTCAAACAAATCGGAATGTTTTTCTACCAAGGCGATACCGTTAGGGAACCCTCGGAGGTGGTTGGGCAGACTGGGCTGCCGGCCTGCTGAAGGGGGGACCCAAAGTCAAATCGCTTTAGTGAGCTACACCACACCAGTTTTCAAAACGTCGCTTTGATGGGACCTGTTATCCAACCAGGGGCCGAAGGTACTGAAACCTGAGACGTTGGAAGAAGAAGAAACTCTTTCCTTGTCGAGCCTTGTGGAGCCTTATTGAGTCTTATCGGGCCTTCTTGATCCTTATGGAGGACTGAAACCGCCTTATCGATCCTGGTTCAAGTACTCGGGTACCAGATACTGTGCTTCTCAGTCTCGGCATACAAGAGAATAGACGTCAAAGGGAAATTGTAAGACTTGATTTTCGATTGGACCAGTAGAAAGTTAGTTCCAACAAGAAAAGGGGTAAAATAAATAATTTTTTCTATTAGATAGAAAATTATTGAGTTTCAAGAGGAAGATAACGTCCTTTGGTTAATTTAAGAGTGTATATTAATAATTATTGATTGTTTTTTGCTTGTATAAGTGTATAGCGAAATATTTCAGGATGGCGGAAGAACAAGCTTCACTGACACAAGTTCTGACCGGGGTAGGGTCAGTAATAGGTAAACTTAACACAGTTATAAAACAACAAGGAATGGCAGCTGAAATTGTTAAGTTTAGCGGACAGGCGAAAGATTTTAAGAAGTGGGTAACTTCAATAGAGAAATATGCATATTTGGTGTCAGCGTCGGATGAAGAGAAAATGAAACTTGCTTATCAGGCAGCAACACAACCGGTTTCTGATCATATCAGAAGGAAATTAGAGGCTAGGGTAGATGAGACATGGGAGCAGTTCAAAGATGACTTAGCTCATAAATACGCTGAAATAACGGACCCACAACATGCGTTTTCGGTGTTGAGACAGTCCAAACAAAGCACTGGAGAGACTGTACAATTATTCAGCGATAGGTTGATTAACCTAGCGGAAGAAGCATTCTTAGGACAGAACGTACGAGGAGAAGAGGTGGAGAGAATGTTGGTCGGGATTTTTGTAGATGGTATAAAATCCGATGGACTGAAGTTTAAGCTGATGAGAGAAAACCCTGAGAGGTTATCACAAGCTGTAGATATTGCGGTACAGGAGGAGAATTTGAGACGTAGATTCAGATTGAGAGTACCGGACGAGAAATAGGAACTAGTCGAGAAGACAGGATTGAGGAGCCTATGGAGATAGGACAAACAAGGTTCGGATGGAATAGGAGAGGAAGGTATACAGACATTACAGGGTAGTAATAGAAATGCTTATGATGGAAGAAGACAAATTAGAAATCCTACAAATGAGACGGTAAGTAACACAAATAACACAAATATAGTCTGTTGGTCTTGTGGTCAACGTGGACACATTTTTCGCTTTTGTGGTAACAGGCGTGTCCAGTCGAATACACAAAGTAGAAATGGCAATAGTAGATTAAATAGGAATGTTGAAGATAGACACAGAAGTTTTACAAGTACAAGAACGCAGGAAAACCGGCGCCCTACCTATTAAATAGGACCTGTGGTAGGAGGGAAAATAACAAGGTCCCAAGATTTAAAGAATATTTTAATAACAGGTATAGCAGAACGAGTAGAGAATGCTCTCAATTAGATGAAATTAAACAGTTCACAGTGAATACAACAGATCCCAGCTCATGTATAATAGAAATAGGGAAGTATAGAGTTCGTACATTAATTGATTCGGGAGCTCAGGTTAGTGTGGTCAAAGAAAGTTTTCTATATAAAATAATGAGAAATTGCAAAATATTCAGAAGTCATAATAATCTTCACTCTGTTACAGGACAGAATTTACAGGTAGTTGGACAAACAATAATGAATTTTAAGTTAGGAGGGATCAACGTAAGACATCTTTTTCAAATAGTGAAAGATTTAAATAGAAACATGCTTATAGGAAGAGATTTTCTAATAAAAAATGGGGTAAGACTTATGTTTGATCTACATAAATTAAAATTCAAGGACGTGTACGTAGATCTAGAAGAAGACATGCACATTTCATCACTGGTTAGAGTTAAAATGTCTACGACGTTAAAACCACAGACGGTTAATTTAATACAGGCAAAAGTAAAAAGAAATCCGTATTATGAAGTAGGACATACAGTTAGAATCACTGAGTTGCAAAGGGAGGTAATTGATGAGCCTGGTCTAGAAGTTCCGGATGGAATAATATCATTAGATAAACACTTAACTTTTCCAGTAATGATTATTAACAACACAGGTAGAGAAATTAAATTATATAGAGGATGTGTAATAGCCAAAGTGGATCATAACATTAATGACATATTAGCAACAGATAGAGTAGAAATGCAGGGAATAAAGTATTCAGAAACTCCTAGTGAAAGAATTAATAACAGACGCGGACGCGGAAGAAAAGGGAACATGCAGAAGGATGAATTGATCCATCCATTCAGAAGAAATACAGCCAAAATACATTCACTAGACAAAATGACAAGAGAACAAGAATTGTTGGCACAGTTAAAAACTCCACCGGAAAATAAGAAAATATTAGAACAACTTATAAAAGAAAATCAGGATGTATTTGCAATTAATGATTTAGAATTGGGAAGGACAAAAACAGTTACAATGGAAATAGATACGGGAGATCATCCACCAATTAGTTTAAAACCGTATAGAACTCCCTTAAGGAATAGAGAAATTGTTGAAAAGGCAATAGAAGATATGTTGAAAGCAGGAATAATAACAAGATCAAAGTCGGAATGGTCATCTCCAATTGTCATCGTGACCAAAGCTGATGGTTCACATCGATTCTGTTGCGACTACAGGGCGTTGAACAAGATCACTAAGAATGTAGCGTACCCATTGCCGGTGATTGATGACATTTTGGGTTTACTTAATGGCTCTACATTCTTCACGACACTAGATGCAAGATCAGGATTCTGGTGTATCCCGATGTCAGAGGATGCTCAGAAGAAAAGTGCTTTCTGTACTCATATGGGTTCTTACGAATTCTTACGTATGCCTTTTGGGGTTCGAACGGCTCCTTCTCACTACATGCTGTTAATAAATGAAGTATTAGAGGGTATGCAAAAGTTTGCGTTGGCATACATAGATGATATTCTAATCTATACAGCAGGGGATGTCGATGATCACTTAAAACATGTAAAATTAGTATTCGACAGATTAAGAATACATGATGTTAAATTAAAGCTCAGCAAATGCGAATTTTTAAAAACAGAAACAAAGTATTTGGGGTATATTATTAATAGAGACGGAATCAAACCAGACCAAGAAAAGGTAAAGGTTATTAAAGAACTAGCTCCTCCAACTAATGTAAAAGAAGTTCGTGCTTTTATTGGAACCTGTGGGTATTATAGGCGTTTCATTCCAGGGTTCTCAAAAATAGCAGAGCCTATTACTAACTTAACTGGCAAATACGCTAGATTTAAGTGGGACGATGAATGTCAAAAAGCGTTTGAGTTTTTAAAAAATAGCTTAACAGTAGTGCCACTATTAGCACATCCAGATTTGAATAAACAGCTAATACTATATACAGATGCTTCAGATAATGCTATAGGAGCGTGTTTGGTCCAACCATACGAAGGAAAAGAATCTGGAATACCAGGGGTTAAAAATGAAAGGCCAATTTATTTCTTGTCTCATAAACTTGGCAAGATCTCAGCGAAAATGGTCGACTATTGAGAAAGAGGCTTATGCTATTCATTATGCTCTTCAGAAACTTAACTACTATCTACATAACGCAAATTTTATTATTAGAACTGACCACATGCCTTTAAAATCTTTGTTAGAAGCTCCAGTGCAGAACAGGAAAATACAGACATGGGCATTGAATCTACAGGGATACAATACAAGAATAGAATACATACCAGGTAGGATTAACACATGCGCTGATTTATTGTCTAGAATCCCGTATCCACAGTCATCAGGAAACACGGAAGACGAAGGTGAACCGGAGATTGACGACCGAAACTGGCAAGTAAATATACTAGATTCTGCCATAATAAATAGAGAAGACTTTGAGAGTTTACCGTCGGATCAAGAGTCTGAACCTAGAGCGGAAGACCCACATTTAGCACAATTTAATATGAAAGAGGAACAAGAATTAGATCCAAAAGTCTTAGAAATAAAACAGAAATTGAAAGAAACGGATGAGAATAAGTATAAGAAGAATTATTTAGTTTTGCAAGAGGATGAACAGTTATATTACATGAGTGAAAGAAACGAACAGTTAAGGAAATATATTCCAAAACATTTGGAAAATGAGGTTTTGAAAGCATATCATGATGAGAATGGTCATCTCGGTCGAGATAAATTAGTGAAGGCACTTACGAATAAATATTATTGGCCGAATTTATTTAAAACTGCTTGTAAATATGTTGATACGTGTGAAAGATGCAGATTAAGGAATATGAAAACAATTAAGTGTCCCTTACAAGATACAGATATTCCTCAGTTTGCAATGCAAAAAGTTAGTTTAGATATATCAGGTCCTCACCCTAGAACATTATCAGGGAACGTATATCTAATTCATATGGTGGACGTTTACAGTCTTTGGCCGGAAGTTTATGCAATCCCAGATAAGAGCGCAGATACTATCATTAATATTTTTTTACAGGAATTCGTACCAAGGTTTAGTTGCCCACAGATGGTACTTACGGATAATGGTAAAGAATTTGTGAATAAGAAATTTGAAAAGTTATTAAAAGATTTGAATATAAAACATATAAAGACCTCATACTATAGACCTTCTTCAAATGCTAAGAACGAAAGACAACATAGGACATTGTACGACGTTATAGCAAAGATTGTCGATGAACATGAAAAAGATTGGGATCTATTCCTAGGACCTGCGCTTAGCGCTATACGCACAAACCAAAATGAGAGCACAGGGTTTTCACCATTTTATTTATTACACGGAAGAGAGCCAATGCTACCCATAGATAATCTGTTAAAACCAAGACGTAAATATATGGGGGAAGACTTTCAAGAGGTCATCATACAAGAAATGCATAAAGCACATGTAAGATTAAGGAATAACATAATTAAAGCTAGAGAAAGACAGAAAAAGTACAGAAATGTGAATACAAAATTACAGGAATTCAAAGTAGGTGATAGAGTTTATTATAAGAAGCATAGAAGGAACTCTAAGTTTGATGCTCGTTGGGTCCCAGGTTATTACATTTTAGAAAAGCTAGGAAATGTATCGTACAGTATTAAGAACCAGATCACGGGACATATAGCAAGGGCACACGTAGAGCACTTAAGGAAAGATAGTGATGATAAGGGATATAATAATTACAACAATAATTATTATTCAGATACCGGATACTTAGATGAACAGGTAGTCAGAAGAGCTACAATACCCCCAGATTTTAGAAAAGATCCAGCACAAAGCCAGTTAATAACAACTCCAGTTTGCGATGATACTCAAGAACAGACAATACCGAAAACGATAGAAGAAAAAAATATGAATGAGGGTCATTATGATAGTATAGAATCTATGGAAGAAGAGAATAGGTGCTCCATTTAAGAATACTAGACAAGCAACGAAAAGGAGAATAGGAGAGACAAGAGGAAAGAGAAGTAAAAAGACAGAGAAGAATTAGAGATTATTCAACAAGCGGCGAGGATATGCCTCTAATGGAAAGGTCGTTAAGAAATAATGATAGACAAATTAGATGGGATATAGAAAAGAAAAGATTGGCAGATGCTAGTAATAGACTAGACAGATGAAGAAGAAATGGATGAGAATTCGGAATCAAATAGTAGTATGAAAGATACGGTATACGAAGAAGAAGAATATTGATGTGGAGATAGCACTTATTCAAAGAAACTTGGAGTTATTGAAGAAGTGGAAACGTAGGAGGTAAATTGATGGAAAATACTGCAGATAGCAAGATATAAGTTTCATGATTTAAAAAGGAAATAGATACTTGAGGATGTATATGACACATTAGACATGGAAAAGGGTTATGTTGATACTTATAATGAGTTGTCTTGAGCAGTAGACATATTTAGGTATTAAGATAACTAATATGAGTGTAACTTCGAAGGAAACATATATTTTTTCTTCTGTAATTTAATTGCCGATTGATTTTATGTTTTGACTTCTTGAGTTTTCTTAGATAGATAAATAAGTTATTGTTAGTCCATAAAAGAGACTAACAATATATAGGATGTATGTTATATTATTTTAAAAATATGTTTTTCTGTGAATGAGTTAATACCTTTTATTGATATGAGGGGAAACATAAATGATGTATAAAAACTTGGGGGGGGGGGGGGGTATGATGTCCTGTTGTGATTTTATTTCGCTTAACTTATAATTTAAGTAAAATGTTTTGTGTGTTAAATAAGAATTACTTTGGTTACAAATGTATTGGTTAAGTTAAGTTTTAATTATAAACTGTTATGGTTTATATAGGACCCTTCGTTCAGAAAATAGTAATAAACTACTGAGGACTAGTAGAGAGACACATTATCTTAATGAACAATATGTTCATGGGTATATTCTGTTGCTGTGATAATCAGCATGAAGAGGTTGATATGGCTATGAAGTATTAGAAACATATGCCGGGGATGGCTATGAGAAAGTTAAAATATGAGCTGCATTAAAGTCAGCATTATTTGAAGATATATGGATTAGATACCATATTATGAGTAACGATATGATGGTTGATAGATAAAGGGGGGCTGTGAATGGCAGCATATAAGGTTGGGTATATGGAATAGATAAAGGGGGGCTGTGAATGGCAGCATATAAGGTTGGGTATATAGAATAGATAAACAAGGAAGCATATCATGGGATGTGAGGGGGCAAGATATAGGAGCTGTGAAAAATCAGCGTTAATTAATTTAAAATGTTCATGGAATATGAACATTGGCTGGTGGTTGAAGATGAGATAAGTGAAATATAGACAAGGTTGTGGATGGCAATATAAATGTTGAGTATATAAATGTTGAGAAAACGTAGATCAACTTAATTTATAAGGAACAAAGATGTATTTCATAAGATATATTTAAAAAAAAAAAAAGCTTTTTACAAAAGTTTTTTCGTTGGCAAGAGAGGTAAATGTGATTGTGTTGACTATTCATTCCTTATACTTTTCATAAACTGGGTGCGCACCCCTCCTTTACTTTTTCTAACTACATTTTTTTCTGTCTATCCTGTGTTGTGAAAGAGTGAGAGATTTCATAATGTCAAGTGTACGATAATGATCGATTTATTGATACGAGATGTTCTTATGATATATATTTGGTAAGGAAACTTTAAAGAGCCAAGAACAAGGAAGAAGTTCATAGTGGTTTACTATGTGGCAGGGGAAAGAGTTACGAATAGAATATCTACTTAAAATAGAGTTGGGTTGGAGCAGATTAGAGGAATTGTGGGAAGTAAGAAAAGAGAGGGTATAGAATAGAGGGATTAGGAGTAAAGACTTTTTGAAGGGAAAAAGTCTTTTCAAAACATAGGAAGGTGTAGCAGAATGCAGTACTTGGGTGTGCAAAGTTACAGCACGCTTGAGCATCAGGATGGAATGAGGAGAAAGATGCTCTAGTCGTGACGTAGCTGGTTGTTGGGGCGGTCAGAAACACCTAGGACTAGAAGACAGAGGCCGTCATCATGTTTGTATTCTACTATGACTTTGTATCGGCCATAACGTTCAATAAAGATGTTTTATACTAGTCCAAGACTCGTTAGTCCTCTATGCTTCACACTGTTACAATTGCAATGTCTACTATCTGCATTCTCCAATGCTTGTTCGCAATTTGGTTTAACAATTAGCAAAAAGAAGACACAGGTTATGTCACAATGGGGTACCATCAATCTTTATTGACGACGCCGAACTAGAGATAGTAGACCATTTTACATATCTAGGATCAGAGGTAAATAGCAAATTATCCCTCGATCAGGAAATCAATATCCGGATTGGTAAGGCAGCAACAACAATGAACAGGTTAAGAAAAAGAGTCTGGGAGAACAGGAAGCTTACTGCCGAAAAAAAAGTCCTTGTCTATCAAGTCTGTGTCCTTAGTACTCTTCTTTATGGCAGTAAAACCTGGACAACTTACACACACCAAGAGAAACGGTGTCTGCGAAGAATTCTTGGTATTAAGTGGCAAGACAAAAATCACAAATACTGAAGTATTGGATAGATCAGATTGTGTGACGGTTTATTCCATCCTCAGTCTTCGTAGACTTAGATGGATAGGACATCTTAGGAGGATAGATGATGGTAGAATACCAAAGGACATCTTTTTTGGTGAATTACAGATGGGTAAGAGATCTCAGGGTCGGCCTCTACTACGATACAAAGATGTGTGTAAGCGGGACATGATTGATACAGGCATTGATAATGCACATTGGGAGCAAGACGCCGCTGAACGTGTTGCATGGAAGGCAAACATCAGAAATAGAATAAAGACAAAGGAGAAAATTATTACAGATAAGTCACACACCGAGCGTGTAAGACGTAAGATGGTGCATGATGGTGGAAATGACCACGTGTTCATATGCACCCACTGTGAACGGACATTTACAGCGCGAATTCGCCTTATCAGTCACATTCGCTACCGCCACAGGTAAAAGTTATTATGCCTTTCTAAAGCACAAACTATCGTCTGTCAAGACGGCAAGGTGCCAATGAAAGAAACTATCAACCGTGTGGTTTAGAAACTATTATCTGCGTGGCTTATAATTCGCAAACGTATGGATTAGAAACTATCAATTGTGGGGGTGTAGAAACTATCAACTGTGTGGTGTAGAAACTATCACCTGTGTGGTTTAGAAACTATCATCCGTGTAGTTAAAAACTGTCATCTGTGTGGTTTAGAAACTATGAACTGTGTGGTGTAGAAACTGTCATCTGTGGTTTAGAAACTATCACGTGTGTCGTTTAGAAACTATCATCTGTGTGGTGTAAAACCTATCATCTGTGTGGTTTAGAAACTGTCATCTGTGTGGTGTAGAAACTATCATCTGTGTGGTGTAGAAACTATCATCTGTGTGGTTTAGAAACTATCATCTGTGTGGTTTAGAAACTGTAATCTGTGTGGTGTAGAAACTATCATCTGTGTGGTGTAGAAACTATCATCTGTGTGGTGTAGAAACTATCATCTGTGTGGTGTAGAAACTATCATCTGTGTTGTGTAGAAACTATCATCTGTGTGATTTAGAAGCTATCATCTGTGTGGTTTAGAAGCTATCATTTTTGTGGTTTAGAAACTAGCATCTTTGTAGTTTAGAAACTATCATCTGTGTGGCTTAGAAACTATCAACTGTGTGTTTTAGAAGCTATCATCTGTGTGGTGTAGAAACTATCATCTGTGTGATTTACAATCTATCATCTGTGTGGTTTAGAAACTATCATCTGTGTGGTGTATAAGCTGTCATCTGTGTGGTGTAGAAACTATAAACTGTATGGTTTAGAAACTATGAACTGTGTGGTGTAGAAACTATCACCTGTGTGGTGTAGAAACTATCACCTGTGTGGTGTAGAAACTATGAACTGTGTGGTGTAGAAACTATGAACTGTGTGGTGTAGAAACTATGAACTGTGTGGTGTAGAAACTATAAACTGTGTGGTGTAGAAACTATGAACTGTGTGGTGTAGAAACTATAAACTGTGTGGTGTAGAAACTATGAACTGTGTGGTGTAGAAACTATAAACTGTGTGGTGTAGAAACTATGAACTGTGTGGTGTAGAAACTATGAACTGTGTGGTGTAGAAACTATGAACTGTGTGGTGTAGAAACTATAAACTGTGTGGTGTAGAAACTATGGACTGTGTGGTGTAGAAACTATCAACTGTGTGGTGTAGAAACTATCACCTGTGTGGCTTCATCTATACACAACTCCAGTGTCAAGTATTGGCGTTGGCTGTCTTTAAGTACTCATACTGTGCACGTGCTAGTCTCTACGACCAACACTCCAATGGCAGTTACAAACTGTTGTTAAAATTGCCAGCAATCTTTAAAACATAGATCATTGCATTTTTATACTTTCAAATTAAGAGAACTGGCGAGTTAAAAATGTAGCCGCAATTAATTCTATAGATTTCCCCATACACAGATACTGACTTTTGCAGCTGCCAGAGACTGCAATTTTCCTGGGCTGTTTTACAGAAATGAAATGCTGATCCAGTGACGTGCGTTAATGATCCAAATGAGTAGAGCTGTCATTGCGAACACAGCATGACACGCACTTGAGCACACGGATGCAATAGCACAATTATCAATGTAGACAGCTTACGTGTGGTTGTTGAAATCGAACATGCATATTCTGGCAATATGTAGCTAATTGTGTTTTCCCCATTGACGCATTGTTAAAGACACATCGTCAGGCACTACTAGATATAAAGCACACATAGTGTTTCAGTGGGCGCTCTAACGGAAGATCACGGAAACAATCTACCGCCTGTACACAAGAAACATTTGTAAGGACTTTGGAACACCTGAAGTAGTCAAAGTAAACACAAGAAAAGGGCCTTCTTACGGGTAGTAAGTCGCATGTGGCATCTGGTGTCGGGCCTATATTTGTATAAGTGTAGTAAGTCGCATGAGGCATCTGGTGTCGGGCCTATATTTGTATAAACCATCGGCACTAACCATCAGTGACTTTATCAGTATCACATCGGTACTAGTCGTCAGTGACGTTGTCAGTATCACATCGGTACTAGTCGTCAGTATCACGTGGGCAGCCTTTACCCCCCATGACGTTTCCTGGAACACATTTAACGCTGGGTCGACCCAGGAGTCCAGGTCAATTGTTTAAATTCGCCTTGATGCGGATTCGAACGCCATACCACCTCTAGGGCATGCGAGCGTCTGTCCACTAATAGGCAGATGCCACTTCTCCATAATAATTGCTCAACAGAAATGCTTCACCTGGGAGTCATGGCCCATGATAACACCCCCTCCCCCAGACAGACGCACAGACACACAGACACACAGACACACACACAGGCACGCAGGCACGCACGCCCGCACACACACACACACACACACACACACACACACACACACACACACTTTGCCACAAGAGTGTAATGAAGTTAAAGCGATCATTCCTAAAAAGGTGGACTATTTCTGAGATCTGAAGCAACGTATCGTACGTTTTTCGCTTTTGAGATTATAGTGCAATCCTAAGTGTTGATATTTTTTCCATATCCGTTTTATAGGATATCGCAGTCAACACCAGCATTTCTGCTGCTGTGATCTCTTAGCAAGTGTACGTTCAGTAGTTTGCCATTGCTTTCTGAATGACCGGCGCCGATACTAACGCAAAACCAACGCAGCGCGGTCTGCTGCCAAATCGCGTACAGCTGTGTTTCGAAAGCGGGTATATGGGATTACGAACCGCGTCCGTAAGCCCTTCGCCATGGAGACCGGCAAGTGTTGATTACCATTAATAAACGAATTCAGCCAGGCGTAGATCCGTAGTATGAATAAATGAATGAATGAATGAATGAATGAATGAATGAATGAATGAATGAATGAATGAATGTCTTTATTTTCAAAGGGTTGAGAATTGGGCTTCGCAGGTGCGTCTGACATTGAGCCCTTCTTCTCTATTTCCTCTCATACATTCTTTCATTCAACATCAGTTATGAAGCAAGGCGAATCTGTTAACGCCAATCAACCTTAAGTTATCGTGGATTTGAAACGGTCAAATCTACTCACTGCATCCCCAAGAGAAAATATCAGACCCTAATACTCATCATCATCAGATATCGGAACCTTTCCAAGAACGTCGCTCTCATCACGAGCTGCCGAGAAGGTTATCGATTCTGTACCAGTTCTCGTGCCTCGTGTATGTTCGTGCTCAAGGTGACTGCACTGACCTATGTCAATCGTTGTGCTGGTCGACCCATGACCTCTCCAAAAGGAACCATGGCCGCCAACACTGTTCTTTCCAAACCACTATGACCTCAATATGACCACACGGTTTTAATGTTCGAGACATGTTATTTATGAGCCAGATGTCTCCTATGTCCAGATTTGGTAGCAGTCAGTAAAGTACTACTTCTTGAGTGATTGCCACACGGTCCATGACTCACCTCTGTACATTGCCACAGGAAAGATGCAGATTCTAAGAATGTTTTCTATAATTTGTTTGCTGTTATGCCATCGTCTGTCTGATGATTATGTAAATATATCTTGTGGAAGCCACCGCGTTTGTTATATTAAGTTCATGTTAATCTGGGTGATGAGTTTCCCACACCTTGGGCATATACCAGGACCAGCTACTGTCCCACACCTTGGGCATATAACAGGACCAGCTACTGTCCCACACATTGGGCATATACCAGGACCAGCAACTGTCCCACACATTGGGCATATACCAGGACCAGCTACTGTCCCACACATTGGGCATATAACAGGACCAGCTACTGTCCCACACCTTGGGCATATAACAGGACCAGCTACTGTCCCACACATTGGGCATATAACAGGACCAGCTACTGTCCCACACATTGGGCATATAACAGGACCAGCTACTGTCCCACACCTTGGGCATATAACAGGACCAGCTACTGTCCCACACATTGGGCATATACCAGGACCAGCTACTGTCCCACACATTGGGCATATACCAGGACCAGCTACTGTCCCACACCTTGGGCATATAACAGGACCAGCTACTGTCCCACACATTGGGCATATACCAGGACCAGCTACTGTCCCACACCTTGGGCATATAACAGGACCAGCTACTGTCCCACACATTGGGCATATACCAGGACCAGCTACTGTCCCACACCTTGGGCATATAACAGGACCAGCTACTGTCCCACACCTTGGGCATATACCAGGACCAGCTACTGTCCCACACCTTGGGCATATACCAGGACCAGCTACTGTCCCACACCTTGGGCATATACCAGGACCAGCTACTGTCCCACACCTTGGGCGTATATCAGGACCAGCTACTGTCCCACATCTTGGGCATATACCAGGACCAGCTACTGTCCCACACATTGGGCATATACCAGGACCAGCTACTGTCTCACACCTTGGGCATATACCAGGACCAGCTACTGTCCCACACCTTGGGCATATACCAGAACCAGCTACTGTCCCACATCTTAGGCATATACCAGGACCAGCAACTGTCCCACACATTGGGCATATACCAGGACCAGCTACTGTCCCACACCTTGGGCATATACCAGGACCAGCAACTGTCCCACACATTGGGCATATACCAGGACCAGCTACTGTCCCACACCTTGGGCATATATCAGGACCAGCTACTGTCCCACACATTGGGCATATACCAGGACCAGCTACTGTCCCACACCTTGGGCATATACCAGGACCAGCTACTGTCCCACACCTTGGGCATATATCAGGACCAGCTACTGTCCCACACATTGGGCATATACCAGGACCAGCTACTGTCCCACACCTTGGGCATATACCAGGACCAGCTACTGTCCCACACCTTGGGCATATACCAGGACCAGCTACTGTCCCACACCTTGGGCATATACCAGGACCAGCTACTGTCCCACACCTTGGGCATATACCAGGACCAGCTACTGTCCCACACCTTGGGCATATACCAGGACCAGCTACTGTCCCACACATTGGGCATATACCAGGACCAGCTACTGTCCCACACCTTGGGCATATACCAGGACCAGCTACTGTCCCACACTTGGGCATATACCAGGACCAGCTACTGTCCCACACATTGGGCATATACCAGGACCAGCTACTGTCCCACACCTTGGGCATATACCAGGACCAGCTACTGTCCCACACATTGGGCATATACCAGGACCAGCTACTGTCCCACACCTTGGGCATATACCAGGACCAGCTACTGTCCCACACCTTGGGCATATACCAGGACCAGCTACTGTCCCACACCTTGGGCATATACCAGGACCAGCAACTGTCCCACACCTTGGGCATATACCAGGACCAGCTACTGTCCCACACCTTGGGCATATACCAGGACCAGCAACTGTCCCACACATTGGGCATATACCAGGACCAGCTACTGTCCCACACCTTGGGCATATATCAGGACCAGCTACTGTCCCACACATTGGGCATATACCAGGACCAGCTACTGTCTCACACATTGGGCATATACCAGGACCAGCTACTGTCCCACACATTGGGCATATACCAGGACCAGCTACTGTCCCACATCTTGGGCATATACCAGGACCAGCTACTGTCCCACACATTGGGCATATACCAGGACCAGCAACTGTCCCACACCTTGGGCATATACCAGGACCAGCTACTGTCCCACACCTTGGGCATATACCAGGACCAGCTACTGTCCCACACATTGGGCATATACCAGGACCAGCTACTGTCCCACATCTTGGGCATATACCAGGACCAGCTACTGTCCCACACATTGGGCATATACCAGGACCAGCTACTGTCCCACACATTGGGCATATACCAGGACCAGCTACTGTCCCACACCTTGGGCATATATCAGGACCAGCTACTGTCCCACACATTGGGCATATACCAGGACCAGCAACTGTCCCACATCTTGGGCATATACCAGGACCAGCAACTGTCCCACACCTTGGGCATATACCAGGACCAGCAACTGTCCCACATCTTGGGCATATACCAGGACCAGCAACTGTCCCACACATTGGGCATATACCAGGACCAGCTACTGTCCCACACCTTGGGCATATACCAGGACCAGCTACTTTACTTTTCTACGAATCATTTCCAGCTGTGCACTCGTTCATCCGGTGACGTTGTCTTTAATCAGTCTAAAAGATACATTTGTCCCAAATTTTCTCACATTGATGGGAAGCGCCTGGGATTTGAACTCGCGCTCACTACAACGCCACTGTAAGCACTAACTCAATTTATGACAGTCAACACACTGTTAGTGGTAAAGATATTAATAGGGAATACTTCCTATGGGAAAACGTGAAAGGCATACATCATAACTATATTCATATCTATATATTTAGCGTTCTCCCATAGTCCTCATAAAGTGTCCTGTCACAGTGATGACAAACAAAAATCCGCATTCTTATAAATATGTATTTGTATTTTTCTGTTGCTTTCTGTCTTCGTGAAGTAAGCCCACTCTTTTTACCATTCCAGTGTTTGCACATTCACATATTTACTAGCAAATGTCTCCTCATGGGTACAGCCTATTCGCCAGGAAAAAATCGTAGTCTTACGAGCATTGCATGAATGTTCGTATTGAACTAGAGACAGACTGCTATTGACTCAGCTAATCATTTATGCTAACAATCAATACTTTATGATAGAAACGGTGCTCCAGGGAACGACTTTTTGTTCAGAGTTGCAACACTAGCCCAGATATTGCCTATGTAACGCGTCTTGCTGCGGTAGATAGCTAATGATCAATTTTTACCGTGTCTGTTGACAAGAGAGCATACAGTAGTGAGTCTTGATGAGATCGTGTCTATTGTTTTCTGTCGTATTATTTTATATCACATGTGTATGTAATATTTATCTTGTTGTTTGTAGTCGTGGTTGTTTAATAGTTAATACGCTTGCTTACCAATACAGGGTTTAATTTCCAGCAGTGGCAGGATCAATTTCTTCAACCACTACGTCTGGGGGGATCGATCCAGCTCCCCAAAATGGCATCTCCGAATCTTCAAGATATCGGTTGGGAAGGGAACTGACCATCCGCTTCATAATTCCGTGATCTACTATATACGAAAGACTATCTGTTTATTAACTCCCACCGTTGGTTATTAGCCAGGAAGACAGGCCTTCGCGAACGTGGATACAATCAGAGAAGTCCTGTATGTACGCTGTGTATTTCAATGATGGTGCATGGAAGTCTTCACGGATACGCCATACTTGCTCTTCCTGTGGCAAACATGCAATCACTGAGAACATGTATGAACAGCCAACAATGAGAGAATGATTGCAGCATGAATAACCAACAATGAGAGAATGATTGCAGCATGCATAGTCACCAATGAGAGAATGATTGCAGCATAAATAGTCACCAATGAGAGAATGATTGCGGTATGAATTGCCAACAATGAGAGAATGATAACAGTATGAATAGCCAACAATGAGAGAATAATTGCAGCATGAATAGCCAACAATGAGAGAATAATTGCAGCATGAATAGTCACCAATGAGAGAATGATTATAGTATGAATAGACAACAATCAGAGACGGTCTGCAACATGAATAGCCAGTAATGAGATAATGTTTGCACATATCACTTGACATATAACCACACACTACATGTTACCGCTATTCTCAACTAACTCCTCTCATTGCTATTCCGAACTCAATTCCGAAAACCCTCTTCGCCGCTTCGAAAATAGGCATGATACAACAGAGGATGATATCTCGGGGAAGACAAGCATAGCAGTGCCAACACATTCATGCCGCTGCCATAGTTATCCCGAGAAGGGGTCAAAAGGAGGGTGAACATAACATTATTTCACGATGTCTACATGTATTGTGTGAGAAAAATACACACGCGCATATTCCTATATTATATAGTGAAAGAATGCCACAGAAAAAGTGTATGCAGTGTGTATAGTTTTCACGAGTTAACGAAGGTGAACGGATGAATAATGTTCTTGCATTTACCACGTCGGAAAATAGCTTGTGAAGCATGTTGCTCATACAGTCGCTAAATTGGAGGGTTAGGTCTCAACACTTGGTGAAGAATCATGAGAATTCAAATACAGATAGCCAGCATACTGCTGTGTCAGTCCATTATCATCTAGATCAGGGGTGGCCAACACGAGGCCCGCGGGCCGCATGCGGCCCGCCGGGAGTAATGTTGTGGCCTGCGGAGTGGGAAGCGACGATGTGGTCGAGGCTGTAGCACGCTTGCTTGCTTAATTTAATTAGCAAAATAAAATTAGGTGAGTGGCCCGGCAGGAAATATTATTTCTGAAATTTGGCCCGCCTGCTAAAAAGATTGGCCACCCCTGATCTAGATGACTCAATGCAAAAGTAGAACCAGTGAAAAAATATAACCTTGCAAACATCTACTAGCTCCGGATATAATGATCATAGGAGATTGTGTTTGTTTACAACTGCTTAGCACTGGACGTTATAGTGGAGACAAAGAATGAACTATAATTCACGCTCACAGATGACGAATGTAGTACTACGGTTTATCCATTGCTTAACAACAGTATATATTGTAAGTGCAGAAATTAATATATCTAGCCACATAGATAACATCAGATGGAAGATGCATCACCGAAATATAGAACATAATCCATCCATCATGTGCCATGCCGATAAGCGTGGGCGGTCATGTTTTACCATCTCACTCGATCACCAGAGTCGTGGATCAGCTCCGTTTTCTGTCTCGACCATGCCACATGGCAAAGCCATCCAGGTATTTACTTCTCAGGTCTTCCCCTTGGTCTCTTCTCTTCGATCTTGCCAGCCGTCACCAAGTTCTCCAATTCATTTCTACTCATCACACTGCCCAAAACGTTTTGACTGCCTACGTCTAATGTCTCTAATCAGTTTGCGATCTTCATTTGTTTCTTGAAGGAGTTGTTCATTGATTTTTCTGTCTGTCCATGATATTCTTTGTATTTTCCTCAGAAACCACATTTCCACAGCCATCAGATGTTTTTCAGCTTGACTGCTCATTGTCCACGCTTCACATCCATACAAAAGTACAGGTTCTATGTAGCACTTCAACACTCTTTTTCTCGTTTCTGTTGATATCCTTTTATTGGTCAGTATGTTTTTCATCTAGCAAACGGCTTCCTTCGCAAAGGCAATTCTTGTTCTAATTTCTTCAAGGCATCTCCCATCAGATGTTATGACTGTTCCATGATAACTGTACCGATTCACTTGTTTAAGAATATGCCCATTTATTTGTATATTAAATTGTGGTATTTCTTTCCTCCCAGTGACCACCATAATCTGTATCTTTTTACAATTCAATTCTAACCCTAGATGTTCACTGTGTGCAACAACCGCATCTACTAAATGTTGCAGGTCTTGTTCATTGTTTGCAATCAAGACTGTATCATCTGCATATCTAATGTTATTGATGCATCGTCCCCCAATGTTGATCCCTTCCATATCTTCTATATTTCTGAAAATATTTTCACTCTACAGGAAAAAAGATCTGGAGACATTGCACATCCTTGTCTTACACCTCTCCTAATAGGCTGATATTGACCTACTTCGTTATCAATTCTTATGGCAGCTTGCTGTTTCCAATATATGTTTTTACAAGTCTAAGGTCTTTTCCATCAATTTGTAGATCTTCAAGCACCCTAATCATGTCGACACGTCTCACTTTATCGAAAGCCTTTGTGCAGTCAATAAAGGAGAGGTGTAGATCTTTGTTTACTTCTATAGAACGTTCAGTTACTCTTCTCAGTATATACACATCATTTACTGTACCCTTGTCTTCTTACAAACCCACATTGTTCTTCTCCTATTTCAGGTTGTATTTTCTTCCTAACTCATTGCATGATAATTCTTAGCAAAATCTTTGTGATGTGACTCATTATACTAATTGTTCGATGTTGATCACATTCCAAGGCTCCTGATATCTTTGGAATACAGAGTTACATAATTCATGAGATGTATTTCCAGTATCATATATTGTATTCATCAGTCTGGTAACTTTATCTATTCCATATTCTCCGGAAGCATTAGTCATTTCTGTTGTGATGCTGTTTAAACCGGGTGTCTTGCCAGATGTCATATGGTTAAGAGCATTCTGAACCTCCATCTTCAAAATTGATGTCCCTCATTATTATTTTGAATATTATACTGTTCTTCTCTGTTATCATCATAACGGTTTTTCACATAATCTGACCATGCATGTATAAATCTGATCTTTTTCTATTATGATTTTTCCATCTTTATTCTTTAGGCAGCCTGCTGATGTATTTGTTCTTTAATTAGTAAGTTCCTGAATTCTTTTGTGCATTAGTTTGATATTTTTACTGTTGTGTTGTTTTTCAATTTCTATGCAGTTTTTCTCGAGCCATGGTTCTTTTGCCTCCTTACATAATATTCTGACTTTTCTGTGAATTTCTTCATATTTGGCAGGATTATTTTTGTTTTGTCTTCTTGTTTCCGTTAGTAGTAAAATTCCTTCAGTCACCCATGTCTTACTTTCACTATCTTTAATTTTGGAATAGTTTTTTTTCTCTGCAGCACAACTGATTGAATTCTTCAACATTTCCCATTGATTGTCCACAACTTGAATTAGGATCTCTAGATCAGAAAATATATCAAATTTGTTCTTTACTTCTATGTTAAAATTATCTTGTATTTTTTTGTCAGTTTTCAATTTGCACAAATCGTATTTAGGATTTCCTGTTGCATACTTGACTTTCTTTAACTTTACCCACAGTGTGCCTGTAATTAATCTGTGATCACTGTAACAATCTGCATTGGGGAATGTTTTTACGACTGTTAACGCATTTCGAAACCTTATGCTAATCAAGATGTAATCTATCTGGTTTTTAATCCTGCTGTCTGGACTCTTCCATGTCCATAATCTTCTAGGATGCTGTTTAAACCAGGTGTTTCCTACAACCATTTCTTGTTCTTTTGCCCATTCTACAAGTCTGTATCCTATTTCGTTTCACTCTTCCAAACCATGGTTGCTACACTACATCCATAGCCTTGATGTCCTACTTTTACGTTGAAATCACCCATTATAATATTTATTTCTGATTTTATTTACAGTTCTTCAAAGAACAGAATAGGACAAGCAAAAACTGCATTCTATAAAGTGAAGAACATTTTGTGCCACAACGTTAGAAAAAGAGTTCTTGCATCTTACATAAAACAAATGTTAACACATATCTGAACAGCTAGTAATCAGGCTACAAAATCATTGGAACCTTTGGAGATTTGGTATTATAGAAGAATGCTGAACATTTATTGGATAGCCAAAATAAGCAATATAGACATTTTGAGAGAAGCTAAGTAGCAAAGAATACTTATCACTAACAGTCATCATTATTTGGCCATATTATGAGAAGATAAAAACTGGAACATAGTGTGACAACCGGAAAGATTTGCGGAAAGAGAGATGGAGGAAGACAGCGTGAGAAAATTCTTGACAGTCGTGTGTAATGGCACGGAAGGGAGTCAACATACGAAGTGATCCATGCCGTTGGATATCGCAATTTTAGGAGAGGCATGATCGCCCACGCCAGCCTCTCAAGACACTGGGTGATGATGATATTTCCTATATGTGGCACTTTAGCAGCGAGTTCTGTTATTATGTTGTATCCTCGATGTGTTGATTACTTAAACTGGAAATTGTTATAAGGCAGGGAGAATTGATCGCTGGGCAGACCTCTTACAAAGGATCCACACATGACCTCTAGCTTCAGCTATCAGCGGAATTAGGCGATGTGGGTCTGCAAATATTTACCCTGCGGTGAAACGCTTGTAAATTTACTCGCAAACAGAGAATGTATTATTTATAATAAAGTATTTTAACCTATCATAAGGCGGGAATAATGACATCCCCTCCGCCTCCCTACATTAAGAATAACTCTAGAAATGACAGTCTTGACAAATGAGTTTTCTGGAATAAGGATGCCGATTAAACTCAACCTAGGATAGCTGGTTTAGATGCCAGTTTAGCTGATTACAATTTATACAGTAACATAGTTAATGATGCCGAATAAACTCAACCTAGGATAGCTGGCTTTGGTGCCAGTTCAATTGTTCATAATTTATACAGTACCATAGTTAACGATGCAGATTACACCCAATCTAGAATAGGCTTTGATGCCAGTTTAGCTGTTCATAATTTATACAGTAACATAGTTAACGATGCAGAATAAACCCAACTAGGGTAGCTGGTTTTGATTCCAGTTTAAGTATTCATAATTAATATAGTAACATAGTTAACGAGTTAAGTAACCAGACTACTGAACACATTATATGATACTGGAGATATAACTTCTGAATTATGTACCTCTGTATTTATTGCAATCCCAAAGAAATCAGAAGCCTTGGAATGGATCAACATAGAACAATTAGTAAAATGAGAGAACACTTAGTAAAATGAGTCACATCACAAAGATTTTGCTACGAATTATCATGCAAAAAGAGGAAAAAAATACAACATGAAATAGGGGAAGAACAATGTGGGTTTGTAGAAGGAAAGGGTACAGTAAATGCTGTGTATATGCTGCGAACAGTTATTGAACGTGCTATAGAAGTAAACAAGGATATACATCTTTGCTTTATTGACTACACAAACGCTTTTGAAAGAGATAGACATGTCAACATGGTAGATATGCTTGCAGATCTACAAATTGATGGGAAAGACATTAGACTTATAAAAAACATATATTGGAAACAACAAGCTGCCAAAAGGATTGATAATGAAGTGAGACAATATCAACCTATTAAGAGAGGTGTTAGACAGGGACGTGTAATGTCTCCAGATCTTTTTTCCCTATACAGTGAAAATATTTTCAGAAATGCAGAAGATATAAATGGAATCAGCATTGGAGGACGATACATCAATAACATTAGATATGCAGATGATACAGTATTGATTGCAGACAATGCACAAGATCTACAACAATTAGTAGACGCGGTTGTTGTACACAGTGAGCAGCTGGGGTTGGAATTTCTTCCTAGTGACGACCATAAGCTGTGTCTTCTTACAATTTAATTCCAACCCCAGCTGCTCACTGTGTACAACAACCGCGTCTACTCAATGATGAGTAGACGCGGTTGTTGTACACAGTGAGCAGCTGGGGTTGGAATTAAATTGTAAGAAGACACAGCTTATGGTCGTCACTAGGAAGAACGAAGTACCACAATGTAATATACAAGTAAATGGGAATATTCTTCAACAAGTGAATCGGTACAATTATCTCGGAACAGTCATAACGTCTGATGGGAGATGTCTTGAAGAGATTAGAATCGCAATGGCGAAAGTAGCCTTTAGCAAGATGAAAAACATTCTGACCAATAAAAAGATGTCAATTGAAACGAGAAAAAGAGAATTGAGGGGATACATAGAGATTGTTCTTTTGTACGGATGTGAAACTTGGACAATGTGCAGTCAAGCTGAAAAACATCTGATGGCTGCAGAAATGTGGTTTCTGAGGAAAATGCAAAGAATACCATGGACAGACAGAAAAACCAATGACCAAGTACTGCAGGAGACTAATGAAAATCGTAAATTGATTAGAGAAATTAGATGTAGGCAGTCAAAATGTTTTGGACATGTTATGAGAAGAAATGGATTGAAGAACTTAGTGACAACTGGCAAGATCGAAGGGAACAGACCAAGAGGAAAACCGAGAGGAAAATACCTGGATGGCTTGGCCACATGGCATGGACGAGACAGGAAAACTGAGCTGATCCACGACACTGGTGATCGAGTGAAATGGCGAGTCATGACCGCCCATTCTTTCCGGCATGGCACATGATTGATTGATGGATAGTTAACGATGCAGAAAGATCAATGGCCAAAGTTAATAGTTTAAAAGACATCTAACGGGCTTCAAGGAAAGTTATGTAATCCACGCCGAGCGAACTATTGCATCGCTTCTTCAAAAAGGCTTAAAGCTATACACGAACGTGGAAACAATCCTGGCTCTATACACGTGTAACGGTTGCCGGTTAGAGAAATGTGATCAATTAGGCGCTTGTCAGAGCTAGTTTTGGAAATCACTCAAATTGTGAAAACTGATAAACGATTCAGGCAATATCAAGTAGTGTGGCTGGCAGGCTTCTTTAAAATAACAGGACACGGAGATATCTAGTTGAACCCCAATCTAAAGGCATTCTGCGTGGTAACTTAATAGTTATTTACAAAATCTATAACTGTTTTGCATATTATAGTGCACAAATATCCTTGCGTATGTATCACCAGAAAGGCGAATAAAGCCCTCCTATTTTTGCATTGTTCCCGTAGTGTCTTTGTGCATTTAGTATATCATAATTCTTGACTTATATATATATATATATATATAAACTGCATCCTTGTTCACGACTACTGAGAGTTACTCATGCTAACAGCTCGAAGACGCGAGGAGGTGCCACTCAGCTGCGCTGTCGCTGCTAATTGTACCTAAACATATTCTACTATTTAAAGTCTTGTCCAGGGAAACAACTTTATACTGCGTGTACAGATGACTGGACAGTACGGTCAGGTCAATAGCATTGAAACCGATCAAGTTACTTTAGTAGGAATAAAGATAAATCTAACAATACAAGTGTAACCTGTCCACCATACTTAGAGACAAGCCATCCATAACGTCTGGCAAATAGCAAAGATTGCATACTGCGTATATTCCACAAGCTACGGCACAGATATCTTCAAGCAGGTTTACTGATCAGAAAAAGAGACTACCATATGTATTAGGGCGTTACTATATAGGTCCTGACCACTGCAGACAGACAGAGTTTGTAAGCATACTTCCTAATACATAAATAAATAAATAAATAAATAAATAAATTACTAGGGTAAGTCAATAAGTAAGTCACAAATGGCTGTAGAATAATAACTATGATAACAACTTGAAACCAGTTTATTTTTACACGTACATTGTCCCATTATTTCTCAACACAATTTCCACCAACATTGATGCATTTATCCGATCGTTTTATTAGTCCTCCCAAACCGGCTGCATAGAACTGCGTGCTTTGTTTTCATGTACCTGCCATCCCACAGAACTGTGTGACTTATTTATTAACTCGCCCTCGTAACTTTTTCTAACCAGCTATGCACAGCTTTACGGGAAATCGCTAGGGTCTAAGTCCACTTAAAACCCACCTTGGCAGAAGACATTTCGCGATGACGCCGAAGTTGAATGTGAAGTGAACTTCTATGCAGCCGGTTTGGGAAGACTGATATAACGATCGGATAAATGCATCAATGTTGGTGGAAATTATGTTGAGAAATAAAGAGATAATGTATGTATAAACATAAACTGGTTTCAAATTGTTATCATATTTAGCTATTTTTCTACAGCCATTTGTGACTTACTTATTAACTTACCCTCGTACCAATTCAAGCACAAAGGGAGGAACACATAATGTAACTTCGTGTATTAGCATTTAAGCCATTTGGAGACATGGTTGAAGCCTATATGTCAAATGTGTGGCGACTGAACGGCACTCGAGAGCTTATAAAGTAACTAACAAAACTAACCAGTCACTTTTAGTTTTCTAGACCTCTGGTACTCACTAAATGAGGCTGGGTCTACGACAGAGCCTGGCTAGGTCTAAAATAGAGTTAGGCTGGTTCAACGATAGAGCCTGGTTGGGTCTACGATAGAGCCTGGTTGGATCTAAGACAGAGCCTGGCTTGGGTCTAAGATAGAGCCTGGATTGGATCTAAGATAGAGCCTGGTTGGGTCTAAGATAGAGCCGGATTGGGTCTAAGATAGAGTCTGGTTTGGTCTAAGATAGAGCCGGATTGGGTCTAAGATAGAGTCTGGTTTGGTCTAAGATAGAGCCGGATTGGGTCTAAGATAGAGTCTGGTTTGGTCTACGATAGAGCCTGGCTGGAAGAGAAGTTCCAACTGGCCACTGCTGAAACTAAATAAACTGTACATAAACGACCGAGACTTTCTATCTGCACATGTCCAGTTCTGGAAGCCTATACGCTTTTAGTTTGCTTGTATAAGTATATTGATACATCATATTCTCTTACACACCTTTTCCCTTTTCCTTACTGAAGAAAAATCACCTGGGACATTGATGCTCCTCACATTTACTGCCTTCAGACATTACAATAGAGAGACTGTTTAATAAATCTAACAGCATTGTTTTGTGATTGGAAATCTGAGGTTACTCTATACATTTCCTCAAGTTGGACTCCATGCTCCGTCATGTGGGTTTTAAATATATCACATGCTAAATACTATAAATTTCGTAAGCTATTGGATAGTTACAAAGACTATGGTAGGGAGCGTTATAAAGAAAAGGTAAGAAACAATGGACATAGTCAGACCAAGGCCAGAAACTGGTAACCTACCAAGATCACCTTGCGTGAAAACAATGCATCGCTAACATTATAGAACGTGTATTGGTGGAAATTACTACAGACATTTTCATTCATTGTCTTTGAGCTTTCCGGCGCAAGATCTGAACAAATCTCATACAATGGACTCAATACATAAAACATAACATGCCGTGTTAATGTGAAATTTTTATATTAGGATAATCAAGTGCACAATAATAAATAATGTTATCATCGTTGTAGTGACATTCGAAGTAAGAGAATTATAGAAAACACAACATATAGCTTTATACATTCATGCATGTTACAGAAACAACGTTAAAATTGTATTTAACAAATCTATGCTAAATCTTAGTGAAATAATCAAAGTTAAGGTAATAAAGTGTCAGTGATAAAAAGGCTGCAGACACTGTGCTAATTAGCTAAAATATTACATAGCATGGCTATGGTGGAGATAAAAAACACGAACTTGGATTACATAAGTGTGCGTAATATTATGTTGGTAGCTTATTTTGTAGGTACCATGTTTTAGGAGATACGCCCAGAAATAATGTCTTTGGAAAGTTAACATATCTGACGTAACATTCGCTAGATAATTCTAGAAATACGTCAGGACATGCAATCTTTTTTAACATTAGCGCCTAGACATCACATTGTCTCACTGCCAACAGACAGATGTCAAGTAAAATCCCCTCACTGACAACATACAGATGTCAAGTAACTGACAATTGACATCATGACATGCATTCTTCGTAACATTAGCACCTGGGTATCAAATCATCTCACGGTCAACACACAGCTGTCAAGTAACAGAAAACTCACAGCAGGATATCAGTTCTTCCAAAAACTAACACACGGATACACAATCTTGTGAAACTTACACTTGAATGTACAATTGTATAAACACCTGGTCATAGACTTTGTCTTGACGTCACCACTAGGAATCACATCACCTGACAAGTAACATGCAGCTGTGACACCGACTGACAACTGACACAAGGACAAGGGGTTTTCTAGAAACTAACACCAGGGCATGAAATCTCCTGAACACTAACACCAGGACATAGAATCTCCTCAACACTAACACCAGGACATAGAATCTCCTGAAAACTAACACCAGGGCATAGAATCTCCTGAACACTAACACCAGGACATGAAATCTCCCGAACACTAACACCAGGACATGAAATCTCCTGAACACTAACACCAGGGCATGAAATCTCCTGAATACTAACACCAGGACATGAAATCTCCTGAACACTAACACCAGGACATAGAATCTCCTGAATACTAACACCAGGGTATGAAATCTCCTGAACACTAACACCAGGGCATAGAATCTCATGAATACTAACACCAGGGCATGAAATCTCCTGAACACTAACACCAGGACATAGAATCTGATGAACACTAACACTAGGACATAGAATCTCCTGAATACTAACACCAGGGCATGAAATCTCCTGAACACTAACACTAGGACATAGAATCTCCTGAATACTAACACCAGGGCATGAAATCTCCTGAATACTAACACTAGGACATAGAATCTCCTGAACACTAACACCAGGACATGAAATCTCCTGAATACTAACACCAGGGCATGAAATCTCCTGAACACTAACACCAGGACATGAAATCTCCTGAACACTAACACCAGGGCATGAAATCTCCTGAACACTAACACCAGGGCATGAAATCTCCTGAATACTAACACCAGGACATAAAATCTCCTGAACACTAACACTAGGACATAGAATCTCCTGAACACTAACATTAGGACATAGAATCTCCTGAACACTACCACCAGGACATAAAATCTCCTGAACACTAATACCAGGGAATGAAATCTTCTGAACACTAACACCAGGGCATAGAATCTCCTGAACACTAACACTAGGACATAGAATCTCCTGAACACTAACACTAGGACATAGAATCTCCTGAATACTAACACTAGGACATAGAATCTCCTGAACACTAACACTAGGACATAGCATCTCATGAACACTAACACCAGGACATAGAATCTCCTGAATACTAACACCAGGACATAGAATCTCCTGAATACTAACACCAGGACATAGAATCTCCTGAACACTAACACTAGGATATAGAATCTCATGAACACTAACACCAGGGCATAGAATCTCCTGAATACTAACACCAGGACATAGAATCTCCTGAACACTAACACCATGACATAGAATCTCCTGAACACTAACACTAGGACATAGCATCTCCTGAATACTAACACCAGGACATAGAATCTCCTGAACATTAACACCAGGACATAGCATCTCATGAACACTAACACTAGGACATAGAATCTCCTGAATACTAACACCAGGACATAGAATCTCCTGAATACTAACACTAGGACATAGAATCTCCTGAATACTAATACCAGGGCATAGAATCTCATGAACACTAACATTAGGATATAGAATCTCCTGACTTCTAACACCAGGATATAGAATCTCCTGAACACTAACACCCGGATATAGAAGCATCTCCTTAACACTAACACAAGGGCATAGATTCTCCTGAACAGTAACATTAAGACATAGAATCTCATGAACACTAACACCAGGACATAGAATCTCATGAACACTAACACCAGGGCATAGAATCTCCTGAACACTAACACTAGGACATAGAAGCATCTCCATAACACTAACACCAGGACATAGGAACCCCTGAACATTAACACCAGGGCATGAAATCTCCGAAACACTAACACCAGGGCATGAACTCTCCCAAACACTAACATCAGGGCATGAACTCTCCCAAACACTAACACCAGGGCATGAAATCTCCCAAACACTAACACCAGGGCATGAACTCTCCCAAACACTAACACCAGGGCATGAACTCTCCCAAACACTAACACAAGGGCATGAAATCTCCTGAACACTAACACAAGGGCATGAAATCTCCTGAACACTAACACTAGGACATGAAATCTCCTAAACACTAACAATGGCATGAACTGTTCTCAGACTAACGCCCACACATAACATCTGATTAAATTGACATCGCAACACATAGAGTTAGTACATTACACCTGTTCGTAAAGATTCCTGAAACATTCATATGGATATTCAATCATGTGAAAACTGACACAATAAAGCTGACACACTTAAAGAAAGTCTTCTTTAGCTGACACATTAACGGTGACACACTAAAGCTGACACACTTAACATAAAGTTGTCTTAAGCTGACACATTTAAGCTGACACACTAAAGCTGTCACACTCAAATTGACACATTAAGCTGATACACTAAGTTGACACAGTAAAGCTGACACACTGAAGTTGACACATTAAAGCTGACACACTAAAGCTGACACACTAAAACTGCAGGACACACTAAAACTAACACACTAAAACTGACACACTAAAGTTGACACAATAAAGTTGAGACACTAAAGTTGACACACTAAAGTTGACACATTAAAGCTGACAAACTAAAGCTGATACATTAAAGTTGCCACATTAAAGCTGACACATTAAAGATGACATATTAAAGTTGACACATTAAAGCTGATACACTAAAGTTGACACAGTAAAGCTGACACACTGAAGTTGACACATTAAAGATGACACACTAAAGATGACACACTAATGTTGACACATTAAAGCTGACACACTAAATTTGACACTCTAAAGTTGACACATTAAAGCTGATACACTAAAGTTGACACATTAAAGCTGACAAGCTAAAGTTGACACATTAAAGCTGACACACTAAAGCTGACACATTAAAGCTGACACATTAAAGTTGACACATTAAAGCTGACAAGCTAAAGTTGACACATTAAAGCTGACAAGCTAAAGTTGACACATTAAAGCTGACACACTAAAGTTGACACATTAAAGCTGACAAGCTAAAGTTGACACACTAAAGCTGACACACTAAAGCTGACACATTAAAGCTGACACACTAAAGCTGACACACTAAAGCTGACACATTAAAGTTGACACATTAAAGCTGACAAGCTAAAGTTGACACATTAAAGCTGACACACTAAAGCTGACACATTAAAGTTGACACATTAAAGCTGATACACTAAAGTTGACACAGTAAAGCTGACACACTGAAGTTGACACATTAAAGATGACACACTAAAGATGACACACTAAAGTTGACACATTAAAGCTGATACACTAAAGTTAACACATTAAAGATGACACACTAAAGTTGACACATTAAAGTTGACACACTAAAGTTGACACATTAAAGCTGACACACAAATGTTGACACATTAAAATTGACACACTAAAGCTGACACAAAGCTGATACACAAAAGTTGACATATTAAAGATGACATATTAAAGTTGACACATTAAATGTGATACACTAAAGTTGACACATTAAAGCTGACACACTAAAGCTGATACACAAAAGTTGACACATTAAAGCTGATACACTAAAGTTGACACAGTAAAGCTGACACATTAAAGCTGATACACTAAAGTTGACACAGTAAAGCTGACACACTGAAGTTGACACATTAAAGATGACACATTAAAGCTGACAAACTAAAGCTGATACATTAAAGTTGCCACATTAAAGCTGACACATTAAAGATGACATATTAAAGTTGACACATTAAAGCTGATACACTAAAGTTGACACAGTAAAGCTGACACACTGAAGTTGACACATTAAAGATGACACACTAAAGATGACACACTAATGTTGACACATTAAAGCTGACACATTAAAGTTGACACTCTAAAGTTGACACATTAAAGCTGACACACTAAAGCTGACACATTAAAGTTGACACATTAAAGCTGATACACTAAAGTTGACACATTAAAGCTGACAAGCTAAAGCTGACACACTAAAGCTGACACACTAAAGCTGACACATTAAAGTTGACACATTAAAGCTGATACACTAAAGTTGACACAGTAAAGCTGACACACTGAAGTTGACACATTAAAGATGACACACTAAAGATGACACACTAATGTTGACACATTAAAGCTGACACACTAAAGTTGACACACTAAAGTTGACACATTAAAGCTGATACACTAAAGTTGACACATTAAAGCTGACAAGCTAAAGTTGACACATTAAAGTTGACACATTAAAGTTGACACATTAAAGTTGACACATTAAAGTTGACACATTAAAGTTGACACACTAAAGTTGACACATTAAAGCTGATACACTAAAGTTGACACATTAAAGCTGACACACTAAAGCTGACACATTAAAGTTGACACATTAAAGCTGACACACTAAAGCTGACACATTAAAGTTGACACATTAAAGCTGATACACTAAAGTTGACACAGTAAAGCTGACACACTGAAGTTGACACACTAAAGTTGACACATTAAAGCTGACACACTAATGCTGACACATTAACGTTGACACACTAAAGATGACACACTAAATCTGGCACACTAAAGTTGGCACATTAAAGCTGCCACAATAAAGTTAACACATTAAAGCTGAGACACTAAAGTCGACACATTAAAGCTGACACACTAAAACGGACACACTAAAGTTGACACATGGAAGCTGTCTCACTAAAGCTGACACACTAAAGCTGACACACTAAAGCTGACACTAAAACGGACACACTAAAGTTGACACAATAAAGTTGACACACTAAGCTGGCACACCAAAGCTGACATACTAAAGCTGACACATTAAAGCTGAGTCACTAAACTTGATTCACTAAAGTTGATACTCTAAAGCTGACACACTAAAGCTGACACACTAAGTTGACACGTGAAAGCTGTCACAATAAAGCTGACACACGAAAGCTAACACACTAAAGCTGACACACTAAAGCTGACACACTAAAGCTGACACATTAAAGCTGAGACACTAAAGATGACACACTAAATCTAACACACTAAAGCTGACACACTAAAGCTGACACATTAACGTTGACACACTAAAGATGACACACTAAATCTAACACATTAAAGCTGACACACTAAAGCTAACACACTAGAGCTGTCACACTAAAACTGACACACTAAAGCTGACACATTAAAGCTGAGACACTAAAGCTGACACACTAAAACTGACACACTAAAGCTAACACACTAACATAACGTCTTATTAAGATGACAGACTAACATAAAGTATTCTTAAACTGACAAACTAACATAAAGTCGTCTTAAGCTGACACACTTATATAAAGTCTTCTTAAGCTGACACGCGAAAATTAAAATACTTACATAAAGTCTTATTAAGCAGACACACTAACGCTGACACACTAAAGCTGTCACACTAAAACTGACACACCAAAGCTACACACTAATATAACGTCTTATTAAGATGACAGACTAACATAAAGTATTCTTAAACTTACATAAAGTCTTCTTAAGCTGACACACTAAAATTAAAATACTAACATAAAGTCTTATTAAGCTGACACACTAACGCTGACACACAAACATAAAGTCTTATTATGCTGACATACGTACATAAAATTTGCCTAAGCTGACACACATAAAGTATTGATAAGCAAATACCCTAAACTGAGGGTCAGCTGAATCTAACACCCAAACATAAAACCATCTGAAAACCCGCAAGGGGTAAATAGTCATATGAAAACTAAAATCTAGCAATGAAGAGGTTTGAAAACGAACTCTAAGGCATACAAGTCATGTAAAAACAAACTGTTGCCTGGATACACAGGTCTTTGAAAACTAATTCATGAAAATACAGATCTTTTAAAACTAATTCTGAAAATACAGATTATTATAAATACATATCTGAACATACAAAATCATTATCATAAAACACAGTCTAAACATGCATATCTAGTGTCAGAGAAAAGTATCATCAGTATACATAGCTCTTGTCGCAGCTAGCATCAGGACATAAGGTCTTCTAAAAACGACATCTGGTCATCAAACCATCTGATCTTCTCTTCTTTTCTTCTTCTTTTCTTCTTCTCTTTCTTATTTTTCTCTAAATTTTCTTTATTAAGCTTTCTTCTCTAACCTTCACTCTTTCATTCTAGTCTTTTAACTATCTTCTCTATTTTTCTTAATCTTACTCTTAAATTTTTAACATTCCACCTAGGGTCTTGATACACCCAATCCTCCATCGTCTAATGACGTAAGAAAACAAACACATAGGCATACAAGTCATGTAAAAACAAACTGTACCTGGATACCACAGGTTCTTTGAAAACTAATTCATGAAAATACAGATCTTTTAAAAGCTTATATCTGAACATACAGATTATTATCATAAAACACTATCTGAACATACAAGATCATTATCATAAACACTGTCTAAACATGTATATCTAGTGTCAGAGAAAAGTATCATCAGTATACATAGCTCTTGTCGCAGCTAACATCAGGACATACGGTCTTCTAAAAACTGACATCTTGTTCATCAAATCATCTGATATATATTTTTTAAACCCACTCGACATACAGTCTTCTGAAAATTCATCATCATCATCATCATCATCTAGTGCCTTGCCGACTGGCGTGGGAGATCGTGCCTCTCCACAAAATGCGATCTCCAACGGTATGAATCAATTCGTGTGTTGACTCCCTTCCGTGCCATGACACAAGACTGTCAAGAATCTTCTCACACTGTCTTCATCTGTCTCTTTTTCCGCAAATCTTTCCGGTTGTCACATGTTCCATTTCTTGTCTTCTCATAACGTGGCCAAAAAACAACAACTGCCGCTTACTGAATGTTTGTGATAAGTTGTCTTTGTGACATAGCTTCCCTCAAAATGTCCAGATTGCTCATTTTAGTCGTCCAGTTAATTTTCAGCATTCTTCTATTACACCACATCCCCAAGGCTTCCTAGAATTTGTTCACCTGTTTACTAATTGTCCAGGATTCGCAGCCGTATGTTAAAATTGGTTCTATGTAACATGCAAGAACTCTCTTTCTAATTTCAAGAACAATGACTTATTGCACAAAAAGTTCTTCGCTTGATACAATGAAGTGTTTACGTGTCCTATTCTGTTCTTTATCTCAGCGATGCATCTTCCATCTGATGTTATCCATGTGCCTAGATATCTGAATTTCTGAACTTGCCCCAAAATAACCTCATTTACTTTAACTGCACATTTAGTCGCAATCTGTTTCTTTGTTATCACCATGACTTCTGTCTTTCTCTTATTCATGCTAAGGCCCATTTCTTCACTTTCTACAACCACTTTATCTACCATTTCCTGTAGTTCCTTCTGACTTGCTGCTATCAGGACGGTGTTCTGAAAACTAACGTAGGGAAATAATTTTCTGAAAAGAAACACTGAAAGCAAACGTAGAAAACTAACACCCAGACATACCATTTTCTGAAAACTTACAACAGGACAAACATTTTTCTGAGAAGCAATGTTAGGATACAAAACCTTCTAACACATTACCAAAATAGCAAGTATTCGAAGAAATGAATACCGTAACGAAACGTCGTCTGAAATCTTTCATGCGAACATCAGGTCTTCTAAACAGTATATCGACAGCTCCATGAAACTAAATCCTAGTGCCGGGAGAGACATCTGCACAAAGTAGATCCCAATATCCCAGTGCCTGTAAAGACATCTGTTGTGCCGACAGAGACATCTGCACGAACTAGATCCCAGTGCCGACAGAGACATCTGCACAAACTAGATCCCAGTGCCTGTAAAGACATCTGTACAAACTAGATCCCAGTACCGACAGAGACATCTGTACAAACTAGATCCCAGTGCCGACAGAGACATCTGCACGAACTAGATCCCTGTGCCGACAGAGACATCTGTAGCCTACAAACTAGATCCCTGTGCCGACAGAGACATCTGCACGAACTAGATCCCTGTGCCAGGAAAGACGTCTGCATAAACTAGATCCGTGTGTCAACAAACACATCTGTACAAACTGATCCCTGTGTTGACAGAGACATCTGCACACACTAGATCCCTGTGCCGACAAAGACATCTGTACAAACTGATCCCTGTGCCGACAGAGACATCTGTACAAAGGGATCCCTGTGCCGGGAGAGACATCTGTATAAACTAATCCCTGTGCTGATAGAGACATCTGCACAAACTAGATCCCTGTGCCGACAGAGACATCTCCACAAACTGATCCCTGTGCCGACAGGGACATCTGCACAAACTGATCCCTGTGCCGACAGAGACATCTGTACAAACTGATCCCTGTGCCGACAGAGACATCTGTACAAAGGGATCCCTGTGCCGGGAGAGACATCTGCACAAACTATATCCCTTGTCAAATAGAGACATCTACAAAAACTAGATCCCTGAGCCGACAGAGACATCTGTACAAACTGATCCCTTGTCCGATAGAGACATATGTACAAACTAGATCCCAGTTCCGACAGAGACGTCTGCATAAACTAGATCCGTGTGTCAACAAACACATCTGTACAAACCGATCCCTGTGTTGACAGAGACATCTGCACACACTAGATCCCTGTGCCGACAAAGACATCTGTACAAACTGATCTCTGTGCCGACAGAGACATCTGTACAAAGGGATCCCTGTGCCGGGAGAGACATCTGTATAAACTAATCCCTGTGCTGATAGAGACATCTGCACAAACTAGATCCCTGTGCCAACAGAGACATCTGCACAAACTGATCCCTGTGCCGACAGAGACATCTGTACAAAGGGATCCCTGTGCCGGGAGAGACATCTGCACAAACTAGATCCCTTGTCAAATAGAGACATCTGCAAAAACTAGATCCCTGAGCCGACAGAGACATCTGTACAAACTGATCCCTTGTCCGATAGAGACATCTGCAAAAACTAGATCCCTGTGCCGACAGAGACATCTGCACAAATTGATCCCTGTGCCGACAGAGACATTTGTACAAACTAGATCCCAGTTCCGACAGAGACACCTGTACAGACTTCACTAAAGCCAACCACCCTGGTAATACTGCGCCAGTAACACAACATATGAGTATACACGGTGTCAATGCTAACATTAACCCACAGCGTCTGCAGGTCACCATAACCAGATAAAGTACGTGCATATATAATCCAATTGTGAAGTTAACAACAAAAACAAAACAGGCGTTGTCATTGCATAACAGAATTATGAAAGGCTTCAGTAAAAGTGAAAACATCCTAAACTCCACAGCAGTTGGTCCAAGTCCTATAGACAAATGGATATGTTGTTTGTACATTCTGTACAACTGATTGTTATTTTAGTCATATCCTGTATTATGTTCAGACACAAAAAATGTAAACGTACTGAACATGTCACATAGTGTAACAACTTTACTATATATATATATTTATATAGTCTGTCTGTGTCTGTGCGTGTGCGTGCGTGTGTGCGTGCGTGTGTCTCTGTGTGTGCGTGTGCATGCGCGTGCGTTCGTGTGTGCGCGCGCGCGTGTGTGTGGTACAAGCCCCACATTCGTAAAGACCAATCTTCAATCCGTGAGTGATGTGTTCAATAACGCACCGATCGTGTTTACTTCCCAGAACATGTCCAGGTAGACTCATTCGACTTGTGATCCAAGGTCAATGAACACACAGAAAACAAATCCCCATCCGGAGGGTGATTCGAAACCATGACCATCGGTGCGTTAGGCAAGTTTGTTCAGGGTTGAAAGAACACCGCCTTTTGCTAGTGCGCTACCCTGAGTATGAATGTAGCTGTATATGTATTTATTATTATTTTGTCTACTTATCTTTTCCTCGTGCAGTTCATTTCCCACTGCCATTAATAATTAGGTACCATACATGCATATGATCATTTTATTCAGTGTAATATCTAATGCATGCCTACATTGACATTAAACTCAGTGTTTTATAAACATATTCGTGCATGGGTGTATGTGAGCATCTACAGTTTAATTTAACAAACCCACATCAACAATAGATAAGAACTTATCCTCAAGATTCAACGGAAACATAGAAAACAGAACAGTTCTGACCGGTTTCTCCGCTACATCTCGTAGCCTGGCACTCATCATATACGTCCTCGGCCAGTTTTGTGTGAGTAAAACTTGTTGAAATTCTCTGTGATGATAGGCACGGGGATAGCAAGCGTCAGCACGCCAGTCAATGTGCACATCATTCCGATCAACTTTCCCAGAGGCCCAACGGGCACTAGGTCGCCGTAACCAACCGTTGTCATTGTAATAATGGCCCACCAAAAGCCGTCTGGAATACTATGGATCTTAGAACCCTCTATACCTATCTCGGCGAAGTACACAGCACTAGAAAACACAAGTATACACACAGTAATGGCCACCAGAAACAAACACAGGCCCTCAATGCTAGCTTTGAACGTGAGTATCAACACCTGCAGGCCAGCCGAGTGTTTGGTTAGTTTGAATATCCGTACTAGCCGAAACACGCGCAGAAAAGCTAGCGAAGCTGATGATTTCATACTTTCACACGTCATCTTAGAGATAATGTTAAATAACGCCACATAATACGGAAGCACAGCCGTCAAATCCACCAAATTTTTGAAGTCTTTGAAGAAAGTGATCTTGCTGGGACATGAGATGAGCCTGGCCGCAAACTCCACAGTGAACCAGACTGAGCACATTGTTTCCACCAGGAAAAACGGGTCTGCCCAATTGGGATGATCTCCATGGATGCACTGCTGATTGTTCCACCCCGGCAACGTCTCCACGCACAGAAGAGCGATGGCGGTTACTGTAACTACAACAGAGACTACTGCCACAATGTAGGCGTACAATGATGTCTGGGGGTACTCCATTAACATCCATATTTTTCTCTTCAAGCCTCGCTCTGGGAGAACGATGTTTTCCGTGACGTAACCCTCTCCGCGTCTATAGTCCTCCACAACATGTCTTTCAATCTGAAAGAAGTCTAACTCCGATAGGAAAATGTCGTCTGGCACCGGCGGTGGTCGTTTTAAACGACCGCCATACAAATAATAGTGGAAGATGGCGTCGAATGTGGGTCGGTGTCTGTCGAAGAAGTACTCATTTCTGCTGTTGTCAAAGAACTTGCATCTTCTGTCAGGATTTCCCAACAATGTGTCTGGGTGATCCTCCAGGGTTTTCCTCCAGGTTTCGAAGTATTTACCACTGACGTTGATAGTGATTCTTTCACACGTGCTCAGCTGGCAGGCATGCTGCATTGGAAGTAGCTCTCCGTTCTCGTTGACACATCGTCTCCGCGGGGCAGAAGGTTTCAAGATACGGCTAGTGCCAGCGCCGTGGCCACTGTATTCCCCAGAGTGTAACCAAAGGTCAGTGGCATCGGTTGCGTCCACATTCAGACGCTCACGACTACTGTATGTCCGCTTGTATGGCGCCTGGTTGAGCAGAGAAACCACCGCCATTGCTACTTAGTACAGTTTCTCTAAATCTTCAGTGTTCAACATTGGCATCATGTCTTGGCGGTGTGCACTTACGTCAGAAATATGGAATTTGTCAGCAGATACAAGAAAATGCAATCATTCTGCATACCACGACATGAAATGTGACATCACAAAGGGTCATCTTTTGTCATAGGTTGCGGGGTCACGCCTGCATCTTCCCCAACAGGACAAATCACAAAATTTGATATTAATTTCAAACGCGTTTTCTTGTTTCTAGAGAATATCTTCATTAGTTATTGATGCTGTTCCCGAATACAGTAACTGAAAACGAAGTGAACTGTTAGCAACTGTTAGCCTCAGCTGATGTTCTCTTTCAGTACATGAGTGTAGTAGCAGAGCTCTATTGCATGCTCATCCAACAGCTCAGTATACCACCACAGACAGCATCCAAACAAAGATGCTACGTCTTATTCCCTTATATTGCGAAGTATCGAGTCACTGTTTTGTTTCAATGAGAAGCAAATGCCACTTACATAATTGCAACAATTGTCCACTTTCAAGCCTGTGGATAGCTGCACTGATCAAACAAATTAATAGAGGTAAATTATATTTCACGAATACATTTCTCTCAGCGATTTATTTCGTTTCTGAACCATTCATTCTTTCCTGTAGGGATACATTTCCCATAACGAGATACAAAAGTGGATCTTACTATCTGGGGTAGGGTTGAAAGAACAGACTGAATGAGTGAGGAAACGGAAGCCATGTATAAACACGAAGCAACATATTTACGAAGGAGCGTGGTCATCTCTTTCATCATCAACCTTTTCATCCTCCAATTAACATGGTTGGGGTGCTCGAATCCCTAGCTCTTCTTCTTCGTCCCTGTGTTGAGGGGAAAGCGCAACACAGAGTTATGTACCTCACAGGTCAGCGGATCCAGCTTCGGCATGCATTTGTGCAGGGTTAGCTCTCTCTCCACAGATTCCATCCAAGGTAACCAGCCTTTTCTAGCCGTGGATAAGGTTTGTTTACTAACAATATTCCCAGGTAACCAGCCTTTTCTAGCCGTGGATAAGGTTTGTTTACTAACAATATTCCCAGGTAACCAGCCTTTTCTAGCCGTGGATAAGGTTTGTTTACTAACAATATTCCCAGGTAACCAGCCTTTTCTAGCCGTTTATAAGGTTTGTTTACTAACAATATTCCCAGGTAACCAGCCTTTTCTAGCCGTGGATAAGGTTTGTTTACTAACAATATTCCCAGGTAACCAGCCTTTTCTAGCCGTGGATAAGGTTTGTTTACTATCAATATTCCCAGGTAACCAGCCTTTTCTAGCCGTGGATAAGGTTTGTTTACTAACAATATTCCCAGGTAACCAGCCTTGTCTAGCCGTGGATAAGGTTTGTTTACCAACAATATTCCCAGGTAACCAGCCTTTTCTAGCCGTGGATAAGGTTTGTTTACCAACAATATTCCCAGGTAACCAGCCTTTTCTAGCCGTGGATAAGGTTTGTTTACTAACAATATTCCCAGGTAACCAGCCTTTTCTAGCCGTGGATAAGGTTTGTTTACTAACAATATTCCCAGGTAACCAGCCTTTTCTAGCCGTGGATAAGGTTTGTTTACTAACAATATTCCCAGGTAACCAGCCTTTACTAGCCGTGGATAAGGTTTGTTTACTAACAATATTCCCAGGTAACCAGCCTTTTCTAGCCGTGGATAAGGTTTGTTTACTAACAATATTCCCAGGTAATTGGCCTTACGCTCTACTCTTCGCGATAGCCAGCTGCCGTGGAATATTTAACAAGCACAACATGAAGGCCTGAACGCCTGGCTTCTCAGGCACAACTTAAAGGCCTGACGCCTGTCTTCACAGGCACAACTTAAAGGCCTGGCCGCCTGGCTTCATATGCAAAACGTAAATGACCTACCGCGTGGTTTCCCACCTGATCCGAAAAGGCTAGATACCCGATCTCAAAATTCAAGGTATCAGGTCAAAGTGTGAACTAGATATGAGTGGCTCTTGGGCACATGTCCTTCTGAGCTAGCGGTGGACATTGTCATCCCTCAGCCACGACTCCCCCAAATCATTATTTCACACCAACTACACAGAGCGCCTGACATCACACTCACCACACAGAGCGCCTGACCATCACACCTAGTACCTGACTTCACTAGTTCCTGACCTCACACCTACTACCTGACCGCACAACTAGTACCTTAACTCACCCATAGTACCTGACCTCACACCTAGTATATGACCTCAAACCTAGTACATGACCTCACACCTAGTATCTGACCTCATACCTAGTACCTGACCTCACAACTATAACCTAACCTCACGATTATTACCTGACCTCACACCTAGTACATGACCTCACAATTAGTACATGAATTCACGCCTAGTTCCTGACCTCACACCTAGTTCCTGACCTCAAACCTAGTACATGACCTCACACCTAGTACATGACCTCACACCCAGTACATGAACTCACACCTAGTACATGACCTCACACCTAGTACCTGACCTAACAGGACGTCACGAAGTATCATTATTCACATGAGAGAACATAGCACTATCGTATGTGTTAATGACTGAGAGAACATGGCACTGCTGGATGTGTTCATGACTGAGAGAACATGGCACTGTTGGATGTGTTCAAATATGAGAGAACATGGCACTGTTGGATGTGTTCATGACTGAGAGAACATGACACTGCTGGATGTGTTCATGACTGAGAGAACATGACACTGCTGTATGTGTTCATGACTGAGAGAACATGACACTGCTGGATGTGTTCATGACTGAGAGAACATGGCACTGCTGTATGTGTTCATGGCTGAGAGAACATGGCACTGTTGGATGTGTTCATGGCTGAGAGAACATGGCACTGTTGGATGTGTTCAAATATGAGAGAACATGGCACTGCTGGATGTGTTCATGACTGAGAGAACATGGCACTGTTGGATGTGTTCATGACTGAGAGAACATGGCACTGTTGGATGTGTTCATGACTGAGAGAACATGACACTGCTGTATGTGTTCATGACTGAGAGAACATGACACTGCTGGATGTGTTCATGACTGAGAGAACATGGCACTGCTGTATGTGTTCATGGCTGAGAGAACATGGCACTGTTGGATGTGTTCATGACTGAGAGAACATGACACTGCTGTATGTGTTCATGACTGAGAGAACATGACACTGCTGTATGTGTTCATGACCTGAGAGAACATGACACGCTGGATGGTGTTCATGACTGAGAGAACATGGCACTGTTGGATGTGTTCATGGACTGAGAGAACATGGCACTGTTGGATGTGTTCATGACTGAGAGAACATGACACTGCTGGATGTGTTCATGACTGAGAGAACATGACACTGCTGTATGGTTCATGACTGAGAGAACCTGGCACTGTTGGATGTGTTCATGACTGAGAGAACATGGCACTGTTGGAGTGTTCATGACTGAGAGAACTATGACACTGCTGTATGTGTTCATGGACTGAGAGAACAGACACTGCTGGATGTGTTCATGACTGAGAGAACATGGCACTGCTGTATGTGTTCATGACTGAGAGAACATGACACTGCTGGATGTGTTCATGACTGAGAGAACATGGCACTGTGTGGATGTGTTCATGACCTGAGAGAACATGACACTGCGGATGTGTTCATGACTGAGAGAACATGGCACTGTTGGATGTGTTCATGACTGAGAGAACATGACACTGCTGGATGTGTTCATGACTGAGAGAACAATGACACTGCTGTATGTGTTCATGACTGAGAGAACATGGCACTGTTGATGTGTTCATGACTGAGAGAACATGACACTGCTGGATGTGTCATGACTGAGAGACATGACACTGCTGTATGTGTTCATGACTGAGAGAACATGACACTGCTGGATGGTTCATGACTGAGAGAACATGGCACTGTTGGATGTGTTCATGACTGAGAGAACATGACACTGCTGGATGGTTCATGACTGAGAGAACATGACACTGCTGTATGTGTTCATGACTGAGAGAACATGACACTGCTGGATGTGTTTCACTGACTGAGAGAACATGGCACTGCTGTATGTGTTCATGCTGAGAGAACATGGCACTGTTGATGTGTTCATGGCTGAGAGAACAAGGCACTGTTGGATGTGTTCATGGCTGAGAGAACATGGCACTGTTGGATGTGTTTCATGACTGAGAGAACATGGCACTGTTTGGATGTGTTCAAATATGAGAGAACATGGCACTGCTGGATGTGTTCATGACTGAGAGAACATGGCACTGTTGGATGTGTTCATGGCTGAGAGAACATGGCACTGTTGGATGTGTTCATGACTGAGAGAACATGGCAACATGGCACTGTTGGATGTGTTCAAATATGAGAGAACATGGCACTGTTGATGTGTTCATGACTGAGAGAATATGGCACTGCTGTATGTGTTCAAATATGAGAGAACATGGCACTGTTGGATGTGTTCATGACTGAGAGAACATGGCACTGTTGGATGTGTTCAAATATGAGAGAACATGGCACTGTTGGATGTGTTCATGACTGAGAGAACATGGCACTGTTGGACGTGTTCAAGAATTGAGAGAACATGGCAGTGCTACATATGTTCATGACTGAGAGAACATGGCACTGTTGGATGTGTTCATGACTGAGAGAACATGGCACTGTTGGATGTGTTCATGACTGAGAGAACATGGCACTGTTGGATGTGTTCAAATATGAGAGAACATGGCACTGTTGGATGTGTTCAAATATGAGAGAACCATGGCACTGTTGGATGTGTTCATGACTGAGAGAACATGGCACTGTTGGATGTGTTTCAAATATGAGAGAACATGGCACTGTTGGATGTGTTCAAATATGAGAGAACATGGCACTGTTGGATGTGTTCATGACTGAGAGAACATGGCACTGTTGGATGTGTTCAAATATGAGAGAACATGGCACTGTTGGATGTGTTCATGACTGAGAGAACATGGCACTGTTGGACGTGTTCAAGAATGAGAGAACATGGCAGTGCTACATATGTTCATGACTGAGAGAACACGTCGCTGATGAATGTGTTCAGGATTAGAGAACATGGAACTGCTGGATGTGTTCAGGATTGAGAGAATATGCCACTGCTGGATGTGTTCATGAATGAGAAAACATGGCACTGCTGGATGTGTTCAAGATTGAGTGGACATGGTAATGTTGTATGTGTTCATGAATGAGAGAACATGGCAGTGCTGGATGTGTTCAGGATTGAGAGAACATGGCATTGTTGGATGTGTTCATGACTGAGAGAACATGGCACGGCTGTATGTGTTTACGAATGCTAGTCATGGCACTGCAGCATGTCTTCTTGACAGAGCGAACATGGCACAGCTGGATGTATTCCGGCTTGAGAGAACATGGCACTGCTGGATATGTTCATAACTGTGATAATATGACACTGCGGGATGTGTTCAGGATTGAGAGAACATGGCAGTGCTGAATGTGTTCAAAAATGAGAGAACATGGCACTTCTGGTTGTGTTCACTGAGAGAACATGGCACAGCTAGATGTATTCAGGATTGAGAGAACATTGCACAGTTGGATGTGTTCAAGATTGAGTGGACATGGTAATGTTGTATGTGTTCATGAATGAGAGAACATGGCAGTGCTTGATGTGTTCAGGATTGAGAGAACATGGCATTGTTGGATGTGTTCATGACTGAGAGAACATGGAACTGCTGGATGTGGTCAGGATTGAGAGAACATGGAACTGCTGGATGTGTTCAGGATTGAGAAAACATGGTACTGCTGTATAACTTCGTGAATGAGAGAACATGGCACTGCTGGATGTGTTCATCGAGAGAACATGGCACAGCTAGATGTATTCTAGATTGAGAGAACTTTGTACGGTTGGATGTGTACAAGATTGAGTGGACAAGGTAATGTTGTATGTGGTCATGAATGAGAGAACATGGCATTGTTGGATGTGTTCATGACTGAGAGAACATGGCACGGCTATATGTGTTTACAAATGATAGTCATGGCACTGCAGCATGTCTTCTTGACAGAGCAAACATGGCACAGCTGGATGTTTTCAGGTTTGAGAGAACATGGCACTACTGTATGTGTTCATGACTGAGAGAACATGGCACTGACATATGTGTTCAGGATTGAGAGAAAATGTCACTGCTGTATGTGTTCATGACTGTGATAATATGACACTGCGGGATGTGTTCAGGATTGAGAGAACATGGCAGTGCTGAATGTGTTCAGAATTAAAAGCACATGGCACTGCTGCATGAGTTCATGACTGAGAGAACATGGTACTGCTGGATGTGTTCAGGATTGAGAGAACATGGCACTGCACAATGTGTTCACAACTGTGAGAACATGGCACTGCGGGATATATTCATCATTGAGAGAACATGGCACTGCTGGATGTGTTCAGGATTGAGAGAACATGACACCTGCATTATGTATTCATGACTGTGAGAACATGGCAGTGCTGAATGTGTTCAGGATTGAGAGAACATGGCACTGATGGATGTGTTCAGGATTGGAAGTACATGGCATTGCTGCATGTGTTCATGACTGAGAGAACATGGCACTGCTGGATGTGTTTATCACTGAGAGAACATGGAACTGCTGGATGTGTTCATGATTGAAAGAACACGTACTGCTGAATGTTTTCAGGAATGATAGAACATTGCACTGCTGGATGTGTTCACTGAGAGAACATGGCACTGTTGGATGTGTTCATGACTGAGAGAACATGGCACTGTTGGATGTGTTCAAATATGAGAGAACATGGCACTGTTGGATGTGTTCAAATATGAGAGAACATGGCACTGTTGGATGTGTTCATGACTGAGAGAACATGGCACTGTTGGATGTGTTCAAATATGAGAGAACATGGCACTGTTGGATGTGTTCATGACTGAGAGAAACATGACACTGCTGGATGTGTTCATGACTGAGAGAACATGGCACTGTTGGATGTGTTTCAAATATGAGAGAACATGGCACTGCTGGATGTGTTCACTGAGAGAACATGGCACTGCTGGATGTGTTCATGGCTGAGAGAACATGGCACTGTTGGATGTGTTCAAATATGAGAGAACATGGCACTGCTGGATGTGTTCATGGCTGAGAGAACATGGCACTGCTGGATGTGTTCATGGCTGAGAGAACATGGCACTGTTGGATGTGTTCATGACTGAGAGAACATGGCACTGTTGGATGTGTTCAAATATGAGAGAACATGGCACTGTTGGATGTGTTCATGCCTGAGAGAACATGGCACTGTTTGGATGTGTTCAAATATGAGAGAACATGGCACTGTTGGATGTGTTCATGACTGAGAGAACATGGCACTGTTGGATGTGTTCAAATATGAGAGAACATGGCACTGTTGGATGTGTTCATGACTGAGAGAACATGGCAACTGCTGGATGTGTTCAAATATGAGAGAACATGGCACTGTTGGATGTGTTCATGACTGAGAGAACATGGCACTGCTGGATGTGTTCATGGCTGAGAGAACATGGCACTGGTTGGATGTGTTCAAATATGAGAGAACATGGCACTGTTGGATGTGTTCATGACTGAGAGAACATGGCACTGCTGGGATGTGTTCATGGCTGAGAGAACATGGCACTGTTGGATGTGTTCAATATGAGAGAACATGGCACTGTTGGATGTGTTCATGACTGAGAGAACATGGCACTGGCTGGATGTGTTCATGGCTGAGAGAACATGGCACTGCTGGATGTGTTCATGGCTGAGAGAACATGGCACTGCTGGATGTGTTCATGGCTGAGAGAACATGGCACTGTTGGATGTGTTCAAATATGAGAGAACATGGCACTGTTGGATGTGTTCATGACTGAGAGAACATGGCACTGCTGGATGTGTTCATGGCTGAGAGAACATGGCACTGTTGGATGTGTTCAAATATGAGAGAACATGGCACTGTTGGATGTGTTCATGACTGAGAGAACATGGCACTGCTGGATGTGTTCATGGCTGAGAGAACATGGCACTGCTGGATGTGTTCATGACTGAGAGAACATGGCACTGTTGGATGTGTTCATGACTGAGAGAACATGGCACTGTTGGATGTGTTCAAATATGAGAGAACATGGCACTGCTGGATGTGTTCATGACTGAGAGAACATGGCACTGTTGGATGTGTTCATGGCTGAGAGAACATGGCACTGTTGGATGTGTTAAGGATTGACAGAACATGGTACTGCTGCATGAGTTCATGATTTAGAGAACACGGCGCTGCTGGATGTGATCATGATTGAGAGAACATGACACTGCTGCGTGTGTTCACGACTGAGAGAACATGCAACTGCTGCATGTATTCATGATTGAGAGAATACGTACTGCTGAATGTGTTCAGGAATGATAGAATACTGCACTGCTGGAAGTGCTCAATGAGAGAACATGACACTGCTGCATGCGTTTATGACTGAGAGAAAATAGCACTGCTGGATGTGTTCATGACTGAGAGAACATGGCATTGCTGTATATGTTTATGGCTGAGAGAACATGTATAACAGTAAAGGGAGTTAGCTTAGGAGTGGAGAGTTAATGAATGCTGCGCATTCATTAACTAGTGGGAAATCATAGTTAGTGAACGTGTATGCACGAATGGGTAGACGTATCCAGGGGTTGCACACACGTCACTGGGGACTTGGGATTCAACTAGGAGAACAGTAAAGATGTCCGTGTTTACCATCATCAGTTAGAAGATGTATGATTTCAACTAATAAACGAATGTTTATAGAACAGACGAGACTTGTCCACTTTATCGACACGAGCCTTCCACACACACAGCCTTATCATATCATCTACACTGTTATACAGGCTGTTTTGGTGCCGTCGACCCTCAAGATCTCAAACATGGGACGTCGCGAAGATTGTTGACTAAAGCGAAGATTTGTTTTGTCTGCGTCTGGAGACGGATGTTATGGAAGTTCTCAAGTAAATTATAAGAGACGCAACAACTGAAAGCCCGCCCAGGGGTAGTTGTTGGGATTTCTCAGTGTTTGTTAAGGAGATCTCAGTCAAGGTCAGAAGGTTTGCTAATCTTGTTTTATAGAGACTGATAATTTTGATATACCTGACTCACCAATATACAGGGGCCTTGATCGCTGATATACGCTGTTTCTTTTGTAGAAGTCAAGAATTGCTATTTTACATTGAAATTTGTAAATGATGTAATGATGTCGTCACCGCTAGATACATCTTACAACTTATAAAGTACCTTGTACCTCGGGAAATAAATTATGTCTACGCCCGAATGATCAGCTCCAATTGGAACAGAGAAATCTCGAGAATGATAAAATTTATGAGCATGATCTCAGCTCACTGGAATGTTAGAGGTTGAATCAAGGTCGATTTTTACTTTCTGAAATTCTCGAATCAAGGTCGTCAACAGTCACTTTAGCTGAGTGAAGACATTAAATCTGTTTAACTTGTCTCTAGTCAAATTTGTTTCAGTTGATTTGAACTGACCGTTGTTGGAACGCCACATAACACGTAATGTTCCGAGTGATGAAACAGAGTGGCCATCGTCAGGCTTGAATCAATCCATTGTTGAGCTGCTCGTTTTTTTTGAAATGTATGGATGTTCCAGATATGCTGCCGTGAAATCTGGTTTTGCTGGAACTGTTAACCGTTATCGTTTTGAACTATAGGGAAGGTGACCTTGCTTGTCTGAAGGTAAAGTCCAGAGTTTTTAGCCAACGCTTAAAATCAATCGATCAATCAATCAGTCAATCGATCAGTCAATCAATCGATCAATCAATCAGTCAGTCAAGCAATCAATCAATCAAGCAATCAATCAGTCAGTATTGTCTCGATCGTTGTAATTTCAAGTCCAGACGAGCACAATCAGCGGCATGAAAACGACTAGAAGGAACCGACTTCGATTGAAGTGATAAATCCAGAGGCTCTTCTTTTGGTGTTCCTTTCAAGTTGGTCGATTAGAGTCCTCTTTCATCAGGATCCTCGATTGGAATTTTTTTCATCAAGATTGTCGATTAGAGTCCTCTTTCATCAAGATCCTCGATTGGAATTTTTTTCATCAAGATTGGTCGATTAGAGTCCTCTTTCATCAAGATCCTCGATTGGAATTTTTTTCATCAGGATTGTCGATTGGAGTCACTTTCAGCAAGATTCTCGATTGGAACCTTTTTCATCAAGTTTGGGTAATAGTTAATTTTAGATTAATTAAGAACATACTAAATTGAACAGAATATTTCTTGCAACTTACTTTAAAATAATATTGTCTGAAAATAATTGTATATTATATTGCTTGGTAATTTCCATTATAGATTTTTTTAGGATGGAGCCCCAGGATTTTTCTCAAGTAACTGAGTGGAGTTGGTGGAGCAATAGCAAAGTTGGACGCAGTATTAAGACAGCAAAGTGTAATCAGTGATGTCGAGAGATTTTTGGACAGGGAACCATTTAAGAAAAAGGGTTATTTCTTTAGAAACATGCTTATCATGAACGCTACAGATGAGGATAAAAAGAATTTTGCATATAGAACTAGTACAAGTCCTGTTTCTGACCATATAAAAAGAAAACTAGAAGCGGAGGAGATGAAACCTGGGGAAAAATTTAAAAAAGACCGGAATAAATACGCAGAAATTACTGATCCACAAAACGCATTCTCAGTGTTTCGACAAACGAGACAAAGTACTACAGAAAGTGTACAGCTATACAGTGATAGAGTAATCAAATTTTGCTGGAGTTATTTTTGGGACGAATGTACGAGCTGAAGAAGTGGAACGGATGTTTTTTGGGGGTTTTTTGTTGTGGGATTAGGTCAGATGGACTGAAATTTAAATTATTTAGAGAGAAACCTCAAGGTTGTCCAAGCGGTAGATATCGCCATACAAGAAGAAAGCTTGAGGAGAAGGTTTAGATTGAGGGTAAAGAGAGTTAGGTAGTAGTTCGGAAGATAGAATTGAAGAAACCCAGGACAGTATAGAATGGATGGAGAGAAAGACGAGGAGAAAACAGATGGTACAAGGGGAAAAAGTAACGTAATAATCAAGGTAGAGAAGGAAAGTGAGAAATACGTAAGAAACATGGTGGGTAACACAAAACACAAATGTGGTTTGTTGGGGATGCACCAACGTGGGCACATTTTTCGTTTTGTGGTAACGACGTGTGAATACACAAAATAATAGAGGTGCTCAGAATAGTACACCGAAAGAACTACAAATAGTAGATCAGCAAATGGGAATTATGGAGAAATGCAGAGAAATTTTTAAGGTCAGGAAATCGGGAAATTGGCCCTCCCCCTTACTGAACAGGTCGGCAGTAGGGGGGGGATAGTAAGATCCAAAAAAAGAATCCTGTATTAAAAACCCAAGTGAGTATAATAGGACATTTAGAAATAAAAAAAAAATAAGAAGTTTTCTCCCCAAGTTTAAAAAACCGTTGTCACTAAAAAATGGTTGATCCAGCTCATGTATAAAGAAATAGGGAAAATAAAATTAGAACTTTGTTTACTCGGGGGCGCAAGTTAGGTGATTAAAGAAACATTTTTATATCGAAAGTTAAAAAATTTTAAAAAAATTTTGAATTCAGGAGAATCTTTATTCGGGAACTGGACACAAATTAGAAGTGCTGGGCAAACGATGATAAATTTTTTAAAATTGGGGGGATAAATGTTAGGTATGGTCCATGTGGTCAAGGATTTAAAGAAATATGATATTGGGAGAGTTTTTTTTGAAAAATTGGGTTTAGACTTTTTTTTATTTGATAAAATTAAAATTCCAAGGTGTTTTTCGTAGACTTAGAAGGGATATGCATGTGTCGACATTTTGTTAGAGTCAAAAACGACCCTGAAATTTTAAACCACAAACGGTTATTTAATACGGCAAAAATGAAAAAAAATTCCCTCTTTTCGGTTTGGGCAAACAGTTAAAATAACGGAATTAGAGAGAGAAAAAAATTTCAGGAACCTGGCTTAGAAGTCACCCATGGGTTAATGTATAGATAAAAATTTCAGCTTTCCCGTGATGCTCCTTTCTAATACAGGAAAAAAAATTACATTAAATTTGAGGTTTTGTAATCGCTAAGTAGAGTAAATGAGAATAACATGTTAACTATAGAAAAGAAAAAAAAATTTGGGGAAAAAGTTTTCGAAACTCCCATGTTAGAAAAATGTCAGAAAAAAGTTTAAAAAAAGCGGAAAAGACAAAAGATGAATTGATCCCTACATTTAAG